>JAMPIT010000476.1:5797500-6254954 GCA_026261815.1 Monarcha castaneiventris obscurior
ACTACAGAAAGAGAACGTAATTACCCAAACTGGAATTCGGCCAGGATGCAATTTTATGCAGAATGAATTTTTTTTCCCCCTCAAAGTGTTTGCAAATCCCTCTTTAAAGAAAAAATCCTGGAATAAAATCCACCGCTTGCTTCGAAATTGGCCCAATTCCATTATAAGCCAAGTGAACAACTCCATTTTGCACCTTTAAGGCCATGGAGCACTCTATGTTGCGCAAGAGATTTCATTATTGGCAAGGTTGAGGAATGCTGATTTCTGCTACTGAACTGCTGTCTTAGCCCTAAACTATATCCCTGTGTCAGCTGCCCAAAGACATGTGTAACCAGGTCCATTTTCTGAAAGATATACAGCTGCATCCAGCTTTATAGCCTGCTCCAACAGGACATGGCTGGCACTTCCAGTGGAGCAGGCTGACCGGTCTCCACTCTAACAGGCAGGGTCTATGGCTCCGGCGGGAGTCTTGCAGGAGTATATATCGATTGTAAATAACGTCTCAATATCCTATAGTAGGTCATAAATCAAAAAGGGGTTGAAATATCTTTTCTCCGAGGGACTTTTTTTTTTAAAGAAGTCTATTTCTTGTTTAGTAGTTTTCTTTTTAGAGTTACCATGCCGACCTTTTGCCCCGAGTGCCAGGTTTGAACAAAGGCTGGTGATCCCTGCTTGGCCTTCCCCAGGGACATGCAGCAGCTCTGCAATGAGTCCAGGCCCCATGGGAGAATTGTCAAATCTCCCACGCAATCCCCTGGCCCAGGTGGTGCTGCTTGTGTGCCTTGGTGAACAAGCAAAGCCCCACAGCAGCCATGTCTTCCCTGGTCACAGTCAAAGGCTTGGGAAGAGTCTCCCACCACGCAGCATTAGAAACACTCACCTGGGGGAAAAAAGTAAAGAAAAAGCCTTCTCTAAATAGCTTTTAGGGGTATTGAGCAGAGGGAACTGAATACCTGGCAGAAGGATAGAAAAAACCCCAATGATGTGCTGTCTAGAAAGCCCTCTAAAACAATCCAAGATGAACTTCCCTGTTGCATGACGCTATGTGGCACTCACAGACACCTCCAGTTCCTCTCCCAGCATCTCCTGTGTGCCACCAGCATCCTGCAGGGATGGGGACAGGCCACCCTGAGGTCCACAGGCAGCAGGACACAGGCTACTGCTCCCTCTCCAGCACTGCCTTGGTAGGACTGGGGTAATACTGATTTCTCCAAGTCCAAGAAATATTTGAGCTTGACTGGCAATAAAATCTAGCCCAGAGAAAGGTGTGACGGGATCTCTTGGGACTGAAACAAGAGTTACAATCTTTAAAGAAGCCAAGAGGGAATAAAAGGGAAGGAAGGGTGGGAGGGGAAGAGCATTTACCTGCACAAAAGCAAGAACATTCACAATAACCCAATCGGCTCCACTTTGCACGGGAGACTTTGGAAAAGGGGGTGGGAGGCAAGGTGGGAAATTAGCAGGAGCTTAAGAAAATATATATGTAAAAATTTAAAAAATAAAATAAAACTGTATCAGCATTGACTAATAATTTCCGGGCTCTGTGCAGATGTCATTAATGACCTTTTTTATTCATGCAGGAGTTCCCAAAGAGGAGCATAATGTTCCATTAGTAATAATTGAGAAAGTCTCCTGTCGGGATTATGTCAAAACCTAGAGATGCTGCTGCTGCCAAAACATTTTGGTGACAAACGTGTGAAGCGTTTGACAGAAGGTGCCACAGCAGGCTGAGGCGGCTTCAGGAGGGGAATCCTAGGAGGAGAGAAGAGGTGGGAGACAGCGGCAGGGTGGGAGCTGAGCACCAATTCAGGAAGAACAGCTCAAGGGACGAGGCCACCTCCTGCAACAGCTTCAGGGTTATGATGGGCCCTCAGAAATGCTGCTGAGGTCTGGTCAGGATTTCAGCTGACCCATCTCCTTCCTCACCCACAGATTTTGCAACACATCTGTAATATATACTCTGCCATGGCTCAGTGCTGCTGGACCCTTGTGTCCAGGGATGGCCATGTCCTCAGCCATAGGGGATAGGCAGGGGTGTTGTGACACCCTGAATGTTTCTTGCTGCTTATCACAGCCCAGCAAGGGCTGTGGACCACTCCAGCCACTGGCACAAAGGGCTGGAGTGGTCCAGCTACTGAGCAGCTCATCCAGTGTTCCCCATTTGAAGAGGATGGAGAAAAATTTGTGTGACACGAGTATAGTTTCCTCCCTCACTTTTCAACCCACTGCAAAGCTGGGCAATGCCTTTGGAACTATGAAACACCAGTAAAATTTATACAAATAGGAAAATACATTTCTTCTACCAAATCTTTCCCATTTATAACAGGGATATCTCTTTTTTCACCTAGCAGATACAGAGCCCTGCGTGACCACGGCTGGTGTCTGAGCACCAGCATTACCCTGCTGCTCACAGGCACCACTAGAAAACAGAGAGAGCAAGAGGTTTTCCAGGCTCATTCCTTCTCTGAGAAAGGGTTAGTTAGTGCCTTGCAAGAGCCAAAATAACATGTTCCCTCCTCTGTCCTTATTCCCCCTTACCAAGCCCCTCCTGGGACTGGAGCCCAGGATTACCCACCCTACACACCAAACCAGCAACCATCTCCACACAGCTTGGCTTGACAGACACAAGTTACAGGGCACGGGGCGGGGGGGGGGGGGGCAAGCTTAGGAACAGAGCATCAGCAAGGTATGGGAAGGGGTCCACAGGCATAAAAAGGGAGTGGGGATAAGCCAGTCAGATGGGCAATGCAGGGAGAGCTGGAAAAGCCATCCTGGCTCCCCATCCCCAGCCAGAGAGGGTTTGTCCCCTTTGAGCACAGCTGCTGCTGCCATGGGGAAGCACCCATGGCTCAAGCAACATGTCCCACACATTCCCAGCTTGAAGCACAAACCCAGGCAGGTCACTTTGCCCAGTCAGCACCCACTGCCAAAGGAGTGGAAAAAGGTAATTAAATTCAAGCACTGTCCTGGCTGCAGCAATGCAGCTGGGGAAGCCCAAGCCAGAGCACCTCAAAGTCAGCATTACGCAGAGCCAAGGGCAGAAAAAGAGTTTGTCACCACCATATTATTTGCCCTTTTAGAGCAGAGAGATATTTGGAGCCAAGACATTGGTTCAGGCAGCATGTAAAGCCATGAAATTTAGATTTGGATCCAGAGCGGGAGTCTAAAAGCCATCCCAGTTTGCTGGAGCTGGTTCAGGCATGTTTCTTGTCCCCAGACCACAGCAGGAGGGCCTCTCCTCCCTAGGGCAGGAGCAGAGCAGCTGGTACTCTTCAGCCCAGTTAACAGCCGAGGTCTGGCCACCGCAGCCTAGGGCTGCTCCAGATTTGTTTTCTAGTGGTTTGTTCATTGAGAAATGAAAGTGCTGCCAAAGCTGCCAAAGTGTTAGCGAAGAGAGATGCACACTGGCCAGATCCTCTCCAGCCCAGCCCTGCCTTGCACCAGAAAAAATCTCCTGCAAGCTGGAGCAAAGGTCCTGCCCAAGGAGAGCCTGTGCTCAGCACTCTGCTCCAACCAACTCCTTAGAGCACAGAGCCAGGGTACATCCCAAATGGCTCAAATTAGGACAACCTCCTTAGGGACAAGCCCCTGGGCCCCAAACACCACAGAGCCTGCCCACAGGTCTGGTGTAGCTAGATGAGCAGTGTTATCTCCCCTGACACCTGTGGGAAAAGCTGCTGCTCCACCATGTCCGTGCAGAGTGGGAGGCAGCAGTGCCGTGGAAAAGAGCATGAAGGCTGATTGCTGTAATTGAGCCTACCAGGGGAATTTCAGTCTGTGGGAATGCACAGTGCAGCCCAGCCTGCAGGAATGGGGATGGAGAATATCTGAGCTGTGCCTTTGGAGGACTAATGATGATGGGCTCTTGCTAGGACTCAAGCTGGCATGGATGAGAGCTCCCACAGAACGCGGAGCCAGCCAAATTAAGCGCTGGTCATCCCTTGGAGAAATCCAGTCTAGAAGAGTTAGTCACAGGATGCTGCCAGCCTGGGTGCAGGCTGTGTGGAGAAGGAAGGCAAGGAACTCCGTGTCCTTGCTGGATGCCTGCTGAGGGTTCAGCAAACCCTGTTATAACAGCCCTGCTATTTAGGGGGCAAGAGAGCAAACAGTGATGGCAAAGTGATTCAGATGTGGGCAAGATGATGTTCAGGTATCTCTCCTCCTGTTACAGAGCTACAGGGCAGGGTTCGTGGAATTTACAGTGGGAAAGAGGGAAAATACTTAGCCCTTCATGTACAAGCACAAATATGGATGTCCATAGGTAGAGAACCTGCATCACAGTCAATGCCCTTTTTACCATTTGTCCCCTTTTTTGGGTTCTGCCAGGCTTATACATTTCCTTCCCTGTGTATGTGTATAAGCTCACTCCAACTTATGGTCAAATATGTGCTGACCATTTCCTAGCCATCCTGTAAATGATTTTAAATCCTGAGAAAATGTGAGATGCAGGTCCCATCTCAGAAGTCTGAGGTCTGGAAGGTGAGCATGGCTTCACTGCTTTCCTGCCTAGCTTGGAAAATTATTGCTAAAAGATTTAACATAACTGGAAATAAGTTTGCACTAAACTGATTCTTTGTAGCCAAATACAAGAGAAGAAACACAAGGAACACATTGCTGGTACTTGTGGTTAATTGCTGCCTTTTCTTTTGGGTCTACTTGGTTTGAAATATTAAATGCAGAAGAAACCATCTATTTTTCCTCCATAGCCTGTCAGAAAAGGAAGTGAAATATGGTGGGGGGGGTGTCTCCCTTTTTTTTTAATAAACAAGGAGTATAAACTGTTTTATAGTAACAAGATAAAATTACACAGTATTTTACTCCGTGGAGAAAAATATGGATCTGCACCTGGCTGTATTTCTTTTTCCCTGGCTGTACGTTAACATGATGACTCCACATAACTCAGCTTTGCAGAGTTGTCAGGGACATCTCTGAGCCCAGACACCCTCTGGTCTGTCCTGTCACCTCCAGGGCCACAGACCACCAACCGCAATAGGTGACAAGTTTTTTTATTAGAGTTCTGGGGTTCAATGTCCCTCCCTTAACACCCCAAGAACCTGGGGGAGATTTGGATCGGCAGTCACAGATTTAAGCCTGCTTTTACCCTGCAGAAGAGCTCTGGTCCAGCCCATGATGTCACATCATCTCTTGGAGAAGGATGACAACAGATCAGGAAAACACACCAATTTTCTCTTCAGAACCAGCAAACCTATAAACTGATTCTTTTCTCTAAAGGACCAAACCTCTACCCCCAATGCCAACTGTTTTGCTCCAGCTTGCTGAACCTCAGCTCTGCACTGTAAAGGGCTCTTTGGCAGATCTCCTGCCCGTGGCAAACTCCAAATCTTCCACAAAGGCAGGGAATTTTTGATTTCACAGCTACAGCATTTCTCCCTTTGACCCTGAACTTACTCTAAGGACATGCCAATATTTCAGAATCAAAATGTCTTTATAGCATTTTATGCTCATTCTGATGGCAACTCTCTAACTTTGGCTCTGCTGAGTAGAAGCATTTTCCAAACCATTATATGAGGTTAAAATCCAACATATTCCATCACAGCCTAGCAAACAGCTGCACTAACACGGATCACAGTTACACCTGAACTGGAAAATTCACTGTATTCCACATGAGTCTGTTAAATTTTGACTGAAAAGAGGGCAGCTGGCTTAGGCCAACCAAACTGAAAATCTGGAGATGCCACAAAATTTTCCAGAGCCTCTTGCAAACTGTGAGGGAGAAGACCCACAGGTGTCCTTACCTTCGAGCTCCATCCTGCCCATCCTGCTGCTTGGTGAGAACTCTGCTGACAGCAGAGATACCAGTTCCCCACCACGGCTGTGGAGGGAAGGAAGGCTGAGCTCCCCATCAGTGCCTTCTGCACAAACGCAGCTGTAAATCCAAAGCGCAGAGGAGGAAATCACAGAATGGTTGTGGTCGGAAGGGACCTTAAAGATCATCCAGACCCAACCCCCTGCCATGGGCAGGGACACCAAAATGTGCAAATGACTTTGCTTTCCCCACCGGGCACTGAACCCTCATTTCCTTTATGAGCAGAAATACAGAAGCACCTTCCTAACGAAATAAGGCAGATTTTCATCACAAAATGCAAATTTTCTTTCAGAGCTGAGCACATCCACCCCTTTGCACAGCCCCTGGCACCCACGCTGATACAATTTCTGGTGGCACCAGAGCATCCTATTGCATCAAATGAAAATGCAAGGGTTTTGTGGTTTTTTTTAAACCATATTCTATAGGAAAAAAAAAAAAAAAAGAAAAGAGAAGATTTAATCTAAAAGTTTCAGCATCTGGAGGTCTCGTTTGCTCCTGCAGTGTTAGTGCCCACTGTGCAGGGCAGGGCTGACCCATGGGATTCTGGAGTAGGACATGGCACGGAGCTGGAGCAACGCTGCCGCAGCATCACCCGTAGAGGGAGCTTCCTCGGGGAGCCGGGCAGGGCTGACACCTTTTCATCAAAAGTATTGAGCTTTAAAAAAAAAAAAAAAAAAAAAAAAAAAAAAAAAAAAAAAAAAGTTTCTAGACAATATAAAGCATTGATGTTAAAGTTCTTGTGGTTTGGGGGTTGGTTTTGGGATCTGGGGTTTTTTTCCCCTGCCACTCATAGCAAAACAGGCAGCTCTGGGTTAAACCTATTGAAAATTGATGTTTTGGGCGGGGGGGAGGGGACCGAAGGAACGGGGAAAGAAATACCTTGCCTAGCACTGGGTGTTTGCAATTGGTTTTTAGTTGGATTGAATCAAGAAAATGGTCACTTTTCCATTTCATTTTGTTTTAACGAAGGGGGAAAGAGCACCAATATTTTAGCGAAAATAATATTCTGCAGTCTGTGAGCCAGTGCTCACATGCTAAACAGCTTTTCAGACCTACTGGATACCACTCTGAGTTTGAAATGTGAAGCCCCACGGCTGTTTTTCTACGCATTTTTAGCTTAATTTCCTTACAAACAGGCTCCCAGGCTCCAGTTACTTCTCTGTGATTTCCCCCCTACCCTTTGGGCACAGCCACAGGATTCCCACAGCATCTGAGCCGGTGGAGGAATGTCCTTTTAATTCACCCTGTGGATGGCCCAGTTTGCATTCCAGTAAATGATTACCTCGGGGAACACTTGGATCTCAAGACTTGGCAGCCAGCTGCGAAGGCAGCCGGCAATGGCCCTGTGCCCCTGACGGCACCAGAGAGCAGGGAAGAGGGAAGGCATTTCCTCACTCAGGTGGCCGGGCAGCACAATTAGGCAGGGAGAATTACAGATTATCCCTGGTTTATGGCTCTCTGATAGAGGGGAGGGGGGGAAGCACAATAAAAACATGATCAGATCGTTTGTTCTGCTGTTCAAACTTCTGGACAAGGTGAGAGATAAGCACAGCTCCACCCCCCAGCTGCATTTGATCTGTTGGGCTTTGAAATTAAATATTCTCCCTGCAATAGGCGTAGTAGCTGTGTGCTGGTGGAAACTGCTCCTCCAGGCTCTCCCACAGTGTGGGGTTTGGGACTCCCTCCACTCAGCAGGATGAAAAGCCTGAGATGCGACTGACACCCCTCTGGCTCCAGGTGCACCAGGAGCAAGGGATGGTCTCACACCAGGTCCTTTTCTCCCTGCAAGAAGCCAGAGCCCTTGTTTGCTTGGACAAGGGGACTGGAAAACACCAGGGGACCAGGCCAAGGCTGTGTCAATCAGTGACCCAGCAGGGACACAGCCCAGATGCCAACACAGCCCATCACAAAGCTGTTCTTCCCTCTCCTGGAACTTGTTACCACCTTCTTCTTCTTCTGATGCCTCTCTCTGTCCTCTCCCTTCAAAATGCTCCTGGGCTGTCAAAATTTCCAAAAGGGGACATTCACTCCCAGATCTAGATTTATACTACAGTGTCTCCGTCCATTCTGGTGGACCTACACTTGACAAGGGCATGATGGGAAAGGAAGAATTCCATCCCTTAACCATGTACCACATTGGTTTGAGTAAATGTCAGAGCTCTCCCTGGCCCAGGCTTTTGCAGCTCTAGAATAAGGCACAACCTGCAAAACATTTCTTAATGCTCTGCACATTTTTCATCTTTTTTCCCCAGTCCTTCCTGAAGTGGGATACTTGAGCCACTTTCCTTGCCTGTTTGCTAGCTGACCGTGTCCATTCTCACTTGCTCTTCTCTCCCTACAGAATCCCCTTTCTCTGTCAGCCAGCCACCCCCTCTGTGTATTTTAGTCCATCATCTCGTTCTCCTCACCTACATGGAAGCAACATCTATTCACTTGCACCTGCCAGACCAAAACTCCCACTAAGCTTATGTCTAACAGCCCCAAACCAACACTGCTCCAGTCACATCTTTTTTTCCCAGATCCTTTCTCCCATATATATGCCTGTTAGTCCAGTTCTCCAGCTCAGCTAGGCTTGTGTTAGCTGGAAACAACTTCAGCCCCATTCCACCATCCTGGGTCACAAATGAAAACACGGAGCATCACCAGATACCAGAGTTGGCCTGTGTACATTTGTTCAACAAATCCTTTCTGTACAAGTCCAAGTTTGAATTTCTGGCCACTTTTTTAGCCTCTAGAATTTCATGAAGATGAGAAAGTTATGAGACCATCCTGCCAACCACATCTGGCAAACCCAGGATGCTCAGCCTCTGCTGTTTGCCTTCTCTCCTGACACTTGCTACTCAGAATCACAGAATGGTTTAGGTTGGAAGGGACATGAAAGATCACCTCATTCCAAACACCCTCCACTATCCCAGGTTGCTCCGAGCCCCATCTAACCTGGCCTTGAACACTTCCAGGGATGGCGCATCCACAGCTTCTCTGGACAAAGGCAAAGAGATCCTACTGGGCTACACAATTTCCCTTGAAGCCAGATGTGTTACCTGTTCTCATAGCCTTGTTTTCTCCTGGGTTTTTGCAAGTTTGACTACAGGCCCCAGTACTTTTCAAGGAACAGCTGTTAGACTGAAATCTTCATAATTACCCCTTTGCTACTTTTCTCCCTTTCTAAAGGTAAGTGTATTTTTCCCTAGTACTTAATTAGGATCATAGTCGACCTTCTTAGGAGAAAACAAATGTGATGCTGCTTGTTTGGCATCATCTGCTGATTGCTTTCCCTGTCTCCAAATACCAAACCAACACCTCTGTGGTCCTCCAGCAACTGCTGAGGTATGGCTAGAGCAGCCTGTCGTTACTCTTGATGTCCCCTGCTAATTGCATCTCACCATGTGCCTTGGCTTCTCTGATCTTGTCTCTGCATGTGCATGCTGCACTTCTGTACTTGATCTTCATGGCCTGACCTACTTTTCATTTCCCCCAGGTTTCTTTCTCAGATCTGAGCTCTTTTCCTGTGCTTCCTTTCTCCTGTAACACCATGGTCTGAACTGTGCCCACAAGAAGTTGTGACTTGCTCTTCTCTCATTAACAGCTTTTTCCCCCTCAAGATCAGCCTCCCTGGGGGCCTTACCTGGGCATGGTCAGCCAGTGCTGGAGTCCAGGAACCTCTATATAGATGCAGTGCTCTCCTTCCTCCCTCCTGACCCTCTGCACCAGTTCAGTCATTTCCCAGCAACTCTAAGAGGGCACCTTCCACATCCCTAGCCAGCTTCTACTGCAGGAGTAACCATCAGAAACAGGCTCTTCCCTGTTCTCCCGCTCTTGGTGATGGAGATGGTCACCCACACAGCTCCAAGACTCTTCTTTCCCCAGGAACAGATATCCCACATTAAGCCAATGATGCTACCAACTCTTCACTAAAGCCTCCTTTACCTGGTGTGCTTGAGACCCACCGGTGTTTTCCTTTTAACCACCAGCTGGAGACCTCCAGGAACTCTAATCCCCCCATTTCTTGTCCCTCCATGAAAACACTTGCACCTTTGACATGGAAAACACCCCTTCTCCCTGATGCCCCTGTCTGCCTTCTCTGCCCCAGCCACATCCCTTTAGTGCCGTGATTCCAGAAACAACTTCTCCCATTAATTGAATCCCATGGCTTTGTTGCAATTCCAAGCCCCCAGCTCCCCCCCACTCCTCTCCCATTCATTCTCCATTCAGCTCCTGGGCACAACAGCCTCCTCTGCTCTTTCTTGGCCCTCCTTTGATCTTGCTTTGAATAGGACCACAATTTCTTTTTTCCACCCCCACAGCCTGTGGCTCCAGCAGGGACGCCTGGCACACCAGACGGTGCTTCCAGCAGTGGGTCAGGGCTCATGCTCCCCAGCAGGGCTGCCGGGCTGCCAGGCTGCCTCTGTGGGGGAGCACCCAGCCCTGGCCATCCCTGTCCTTAATGGGGCCCTGACATTTGGCTCTTTCTGTTCTCTGCTGTTGTTGCCTCAACAGCACGATTCAAAGCCCATTGAAAGCCAGAGAAAGACTCCCATTAGCTTCAGCAGGCTCCCAGTCGAGGTCACGAACCCCAAAAGGTGGGATTTTCTACACTGAGGCTGCAGGATCAAGTCAGTAAATTGTCCTCAGCACTCAGGTGCCTGCTGGGTCCTCCAAAGCAGCTCCAGGCTGTGTGTCCTGGTGCAGGAAGCAATGGGCCTGGGAGTTCCACTCTGCTCTATCTTTGCTGCACGAAAGAAATCCTTGTTAACCCCACTGGCAGCCACAAGGGCAGTGTCTCAGCCAAGGGGAAAGAGGGAAAGGAGAATTATCTTGGTTTAAATCCTCTCAGCTGCTTACACCCAAAAGATTTACCTTCCAAGATGGGATCCTGATAGCACTCAGAGTTGAATCCCCTGCCTGAAGTGTATGAGGTTTAATTACTACGGCTTTGTTAAATCAGCTCAGCTAAGCACCTGTGTAATTGCTTTCTTCTGGGCCCAGCAGTGGTTTATTTGAGGACAGCTCAGGCTGATTTTCAGACTACTTGAAGCTGCTCCTGTGCTGTTTATACCCCCTCATTTCAATCAGTTTAAACACTCACCTCTTGAGAAAGCACCTTGAAAGAGGTCAAGCCTCAGCCTTTGCTCTGGTTTGTTCTGGGACAAGTGAAAATGCTTATTTTTTGCTTTAAATACATGAAGCTCAGTGGCACCTCGTGCTGTTGGTGTGCCCTGGAGAGCACATGGTACCATCAGCCCCAGGGAGGATGCATAATGCATCCCAAAAAAGGGAAATGTCACCTGCTGATGTGACCAGGGCTCTTGGCCATGCACCGTGGAGGGCACAGGAGCCACATCCCGAATCCCGTTGTGCTTCCCGCCGCCCTCGTCTGGTTGGAGAGAAACCCAGGACACGTGGCACCCCGGTGATCCTTCCCTCCATCCCTGCATCCCGCGTTCGCGCTGGTTGCTACGGTTACGGGCGAACCGGTGCGTTTGGCAGGGTGGGAGGGGGCAGTGGACAGGAGCTGGGGTGCCGGGGCTGTCAAGGAAATGGCTTTTTTTTGGGAGGGAGGAGCGTCCCCCTCTCCTCCACAGCCCCACAGAGCCGACCCGCTGCCGGCACCTTGGAAATTTGCATGGAGCTGACAAGATGACAAGGTGCAAATACGCCAGGCTGCTCGGGAGTAATTTTTACGGCAGCTCTGCCTTGTGCACGTTTTTATTGCAAAGAGGGTAATCGGGCCTCTTCATTATTGAAAACATATTTACTACCCCTCGGCCGCCCTCTCCCATTTTTGCCAGCCCCTTCCTTCCCCCCTTAAGTACCCTGTCCTCCACGAGATATGATCTCATAAATTTACAGTGTACTTGCTGTCTGCAAAGTGGATGTTCAGTTTCATTTTTATTGGACTTTATGATACAGGCGGATTGCATTTTATTTGCTGCACTGCTACCAGAAGGCCTGAAACAGTCAGAAAGCGCTGGTTGCAACAGGGATTTGGCCTGGGAAAAGGGCTGTGGGATGGGCTCCGCAGAGTATGGACGAGCTGCTAGCATGGGATATACTGTCTGCAAGCAGAAAGGCTGCAGGAGAAGGTAGAATCATAGAATTACAGAATGGTTTGGGTTGGAAGGGACCTTTAAAGGTCATGTACTCCAACCCCCTGCCATGGGCAGGGACACCTTAAACTAGATCGGGCAGTGCTTCTGCAGAAGGCTGCCTTCCTCATCTGCTGGAGGAGATGCTGCTCCACCCACCCTGTGGTCCTCCCAGCTACTCCTGAGAGGACTGGAATCGATGCAGGATCATGTCTCTCCCCAGCAGTCAGTGTGATTGACAAGGGATACACAGCAGGAGCACAGCAGCAGCTTCTTATCACTCACTACTCTTTTTGTGGTTGGCACCCTTTCCAAATATGCCTTTCCCAAGTCTTTCTCAGGCTAGACAGGCTTATCCAAACCCACCTGTCCAGCACTACCCTTAGTGTGACATTAACAGACCTTAACAAAATTGCCTGAAGCCACAGGGAACAGCAGAGATGTGCATGACATCAGGGAGGTCAGAATCTCTGGAAACACCTCCCGCAGCCAGTGCCATGCTCCAGATTTACACCACTGTCACTGCATGCAGAGCATCACCTCATCCCCTTGACTTCAGACCCCTTAGAGTTAATCCTACTTGCTGCCTGGCACTCAGGCAAAACCTCCTGGCCACCAAGGGAGCCCTGGCTGGATCCTGCCCCTCAGGCAGGGGCAGACGGAAGCCCCTGCTCCCACAGGGATCAGCTCTGGACTGACTGCCAGGCCAGCCTTGCTGTCAGGCTCACTGTGATCAATCCCTCATTCATTATTAAAACTCTCTTGCTGGTGCACAGGGAATTTGTTATCACTCAGAGAGCCACAGGCCCTCTCAGCATCGGATGTATGGGCTGGCACCACATCTCTCCACAGAGCCACCTCCTTCTCCAGGGAAAAGGGCTCTGCAGCCCCTTCAGCAGCTGCCCAACAGTGTTGGGAGCCCAACTCTCTTTGTATCCACCTCATCTCAGTGCAGCACAAGGGAAATCATCAACTTGTGTCATTTCAATCCGAAAAAAGGGAAGAATGTTGGTTTTTTCCTTTTCCAAGGTAATGGGGAGAGGCCAAGCAAAGCAACATAAATGATTTAGCACCCAACGATTTTGCCAGGGAAACGCTAAAGACAGAGTCTAATCCTTTCATCTAACCCTGGTCCTTCTAAAAGCTTTAAGCTAGGAGTTGACTCAGCATGTCAGTGCCAAAAAGATCCATTGACCTCGAGTTCAGTGCTGAGAAATTGAGAAATGTTCTTTTTAATGTCTATTCAATAAATACAGCATCACTCTCTCCGTGGGCTAAGCAATCCACTTCAAATCCATTACGGCACGTTCTCACAGACTGACAAGTTGTCCTGAGACAATAGTGGCTGCCAGATGAGGTTAACCCTTGCTGAGGGGGTGTAAATCTTTGTAGCCACAAGCCTTTTGCTCTCAGAAGTCCTTGAGAAGAGGGGAGGGGGGTATCTGAATTGATGAGGAGCGACTGTTGCGTGAGCTCCTTGCTGGACCAAGGTGATCTGCATCAGTAAAAAATATGCCCAGTCAACACAGCAGCCATTAGAACATCTTGATGGGAAGGAGGGGAGTTCTGCTGCTCTTTGCTCCCTTGTGGACTGGTGATGTTCCCAGGCACTCATGATCCCAGTTCTGTCTGGTCATCACAGCCCATCTCATTGGCAGCAGGACCAGTGCTGCTGAACCACGGTTTTTGTGGGAGGCACCACGCTGTGGTA
This sequence comes from Monarcha castaneiventris obscurior, assembly GCA_026261815.1. Lineage (NCBI taxonomy): Eukaryota > Metazoa > Chordata > Aves > Passeriformes > Monarchidae > Monarcha > Monarcha castaneiventris. Next base: position 5,811,125 of record JAMPIT010000476.1, read on the forward strand.
CTACCATCACTTGTGCTGCTCTACCAACAACCAAGAGGGACCCCTGGAGCTCACAGTGCCTGGGGAAATTTGGAGCTGACTTGGAGACCCTTGGCACAGGCACAGTGAGCGTGAGCTCCGTGCTGGGCTCCCTCAGGGACATCCTGGGCTGTGTGGTTGTGGTTTGGGCAGCACTAACCTGGCTGGGTTAAATGGGAAATGGCCTCAAGTTATGCCACAGGTTTAGGCTGGGTATTAGGATAAAGATCTTCATTGAAAGACTGATCAAGCAGTGGAACAGGCTACCCAGGGAAGTGGTGGATTCACCATCCCTGGAAGTGATCAAGTAATGCATAGGTGTGGTGTTTAGGGACATGGTTTAGTGGTGGGCCTGGCAGTATAAAGTTATTGGCTGGATTCAATGATTTTAGAGGTCTTTTCTAAGCTAAACGATTCTATGAAATAACATGGTCAAGGAGAACAATGGCACAATTCACTAAGCAGCTCAGCCCACCTAGGTCCAACCACTCCTGGCAGTGGGTTGTAGCCTCTGCTCCCAAAAAACGTACCTTAACGGAATGGCTTTACCAGGGACAGCCTGGGTCTGGCAGCAGCACAGATCCCTGCATAGAACATTGGACCTGCAGCTCGGGCTTTGTCCAAGAGCACATCCATGCAAGGAGTGACAGCAGTGTGACACCACTTTACCCACCAGCACGTCTGGAACCCTATTCAAGGGTAGCAAATGGAGAGTGTGTTTTTCACTGACTCCTGATTCCCAAGTGTCCCAACTGGTGCAAAGACAAAGAGAGGAGGGTCCCTGCAGCCAGCCAGACCTTCATTCTGATGGAAAGTCCTGGACTCTGCAGCTTCCAGCAGCAAGTTGTTAATGAAAATTATCACCTTAGTAATGGTAATAATGCAATAATTCTGAAAGGTAAAGCTATGGGAGCACAGTCAATCTGCAGGAAATTGGAGCAGAGGCAGCAGGGGAGTCCTATGTCTCTGGGTTTATATTCAGTTACAGTTATTTTATTGTTCCCTCTTCATCCTGCCCCCTGGTTAAGTGCTGTTGAGCCAAAGCTCAGCAACTCACAGCCAGGCTGGAGGCTGTGGCAGTTCTGGGGGGACAATGGGGTGCTGCAGCAGCCACCCAGCCTTTGCAGGCTCCTCCAGCACACCAGGGTGGAGGAGGTCACGTGAGCAGGTGTTTGAGGCTCTCTGCTGACTCAAGGATGCCATCCTGCATCGTGTTTATCTGGGTCGCATTTACAAATTCTCTTTTTGGTTTTGGAGGCTGTGAGTTTGTATTTTTTCCCCTCTCTCCCTGTGTTTGGATGTGACAACTGAAGGCAGCTTTGCTGAGATCTGCAGCGGACAGAGGGCTGGGCCATGGGTTGTGCTGGTTAATTACTGTTCACTGGTTAACTGGATCATGTTTATCTTTCATTAGACTGCAAAACCTTCTATGCAGCATTCCTTGCTTGTAGAGTCTCAAAAGATACAGAATTGTTAGAAATCAGCAAAAGGCTTTTGTTTCTAGAAATAAAACTTAGATAGAAACTGCACCCAAAGGTTAAAGTCTGCATAGGCACAAAACAACACCTGGATTTTATTTCAATGTCCCTGAATTGAATTAAATTAAAAATCTCATGATTTCTTGAGGAAGAGTAGGCACACTCAAGGCTTTTGTACAGGTGAGGCTGGTAACCCTGGGACCATCATCCCACTAAGGGACTTTTGGGGCACTTGAATGCATAGACAATGTTAGTAAGGATTTCTGTACTAGTATATTCTGCTCAGCACTCTTCTCCAGCACTACTTTGGAAGTATTTAAGCCTATGCCTGCGGAGGTATGCCTACTTCTTCCACAGGCATAGCCTTAAATACTTGCAAAGAGCCAAAGCCCCTCATGTAGGAGGGCAGAGCACACAGTGCTTGAAGGCTGCCCCAGCAGCATCACTCCTGTCTACATCACCATTAGGAATTGCCCCAGAAATTACATGCATATCACATCCTCATTGCTCTGATCTGGTTGGATGCTCTGGCCCTGAATTTTTTTTGGTGCTCCAGGCACCCTGTGGGGAGTCCTGCCCAAAAATACCGACAGCCGCAATGTAGGGAGGACGAAGCTGCTTTGAGATAGGCTTTGAGATTGATCCCAAATCTTTCTGAAAGGTACCTAAAGGTCCTTTAGAGGGCAAAGACCACCATCACTGAGATGGTGGCATCAGAGACACTGCTGGCTGAAAGACCAACACTGAGCAGTGATATTTCAGTCCTTCCCTTTCTCTCTCCTGCCACAAAAGCTAAATGGGCCATATGGTAGATATGCTAACACAACCATTTCCCTCCTAATGTTTTAAATTCTCCATGTGCACAACAATACACCATATGTATAACCAACGAGAGTCCCCTAGACTTCAAGAGAACCTGGGTCCTGTCATGCCAGCACAGCCCTGCAGCAATCAGAGCTGCACATGAAAAGCCACGTGCAAGGGCAGCAAGAGTCTGGATTCAAGTGCCCTGTTCAGGATTCAGTGCCTCACATGCTGGATGTGTATTCACAGATAACATCTGCTTAAGGTGGAAGACTTGCTTTGACCACACTCCCAGCCTCACCGTGGAAGGAGATCTCCAGGAGAGACTCCTTGAAAGGCAGGAAGCCTTCAGCTTGCTCCTGGCTGAATTTCACTGGGAGAAACAAATCAGAAAAATCGGGTACTGGACATAGCCCATTCATTTGAAGGCAGGTCGCAAGGCTGAGTTATCACCCTGTCACCAAAACTCCCTGCTCAGGTCACCTACACCGGCCAGGATTTTGGTGCTCCATAAACCCATGGCCCACTGGGCCACGTTCTGCTGAGGAGAGACAGGACACCTTTCTTCCACACAGGGACAAGAGACAATACCATGGTGGAAAATCTGGCGAGGGACTGTCTCCATGACGGTTCTGAGATGTAGAAAAGGACTGGGATGGCAATGTCCAACACATCCATCTCTGCTGTCACCCTGACCCACACACCCCACAGTAGCTGCCTGGCCATGGGGCTCCTTTTTAGGACCCCGACTTTAGGAGTCTCCTCCAAGACATCTGCTGACACCGCTAATTATGGGCTGGGCTGGCAGCGGCCTGGTGCACCACAATGATTTCTTGATTGCTTTTTTGGGGTGGGACAGGAGCTTTCCTTCTCCCTTTGTCTCCCCGGTGAAGGATGTGCTCTCGGGCTGAAGTCCTGACAATCCAAGCTGCTGAAATGAATCCTCTTCAGTCTATTTACTTGATATTTACCAAAGTCTGCGATCAACAAGAAAACACATCTCAGCAGCTCACTTGGCAAGAGAACGAATTGAGGCAGCACTGCAGCTGTCATATTTATTTCAGTGGCAAAGCAGGTCAGGAAAATTGATAAAATTAATCATACAAACTAGCAAACACCGGGAGTGAAGGAGAGGGAGAACGAAGGGGAGAGAATGAGAGTGAAGGACTGTTTGCAGCACCAGGCTGCACCTGCCTTTATTTCTTTTAATGGATTTTTTTTTTTTATGCGATGTCACAGATAAAATTGGTGCAAGGTACAGTATTTTATAAGTAGGTTTGAGGAGGGGTGTTGAGATTACTACAAGCAGATGCCTATTACACCAGGGCTGAGCCCTAGCCACGGGGTTTGCAAGGAAATAGGAATTCAAGGACAGAAGTGATTTTTCAGACAGTCCCCGCAGACCGGATGGAGAGGTCCTTGAAAGCAGTACCTAGAGGTGCTCTGACTGGGCTGAGGCATAGGCCAGGGCTCCAGGTGGCTCCTCAAGGTGCTCCCAAGGTTGTCCTTGGGGTCACATCCCTGTCACATCTGGCACCTGGGTGCAGATGAGCCCAGGGCTTGTGGCAGCTGCAGAAACATTTCTCTACCCCCAGCTTTCCTCTCTCCTGCAAGTGAGCAGCTCTGGGGACATCTCACCAAACACATTCCTGCTGTTTTCTGGGCCTTGATCTCGGGAAGCACGGATGAAGCACAGCTCCAGCAAGTCCCTGTGCTCCCTAGGCAGCAACATCTGTTTTTCTGTAGCCACTGTGCTGCGTTAATGCACCTTTACAAGGAGGATTAACTCCAAGTTTGTTCTCAGAGCAACTTAAGGGTCCACCTGGAGAAAGAAACTGGCAGAAGCCAAGATCTTTTTGTTATGGGCTCCTCTTTGGGCAGGCATATGCCTCATTTCAAGCAAGGGGTAGGCAAGCCAAAAAGAGTCCACTGACTCTGGGAACACCTTTGAAGAAGGTTTCAAACATCGAGGTTCAAGCATAAAGCCACCCCCTCCCCCCATTTCCTTAAAAGAAAATGGCTTTAGCTCAAGATTTAAATTTTAAAACTTTCCATTTCAGAATGAAAAGTGCATGAGTGCATTTCTAAGATGCTACCAAATGGCATTTTGTTATTTCTGATCTTTAGTTTTCTGTCATAAAGATAGCATTCACAAAACTCAACCCAAATTCAAAAGTAACATTGGTCCCTCTGAAATGTTTCCTTCCTTTCTCTTCTCTTTGCTTTTCTTTTTCCTCCTCACTTTTCTCATTGTTCCTTTCACAGACTGAAGATTCATTGAAAAATATCTCCGTTCTAATTTTGAGTCCTTTTTCTCCAGCTTTCACTTCTCCTCTCCCACACCTCTCCAGGCCCTCACTGCACGTCCCTGTTCCTACCATGAATTACTGTTCTCACTGCTCCAAGCACATTAAAAGTGAAGCTAATTAACCAGCAGAACAATCTGCCTAACGATGTGGTAGATTCTCCATCACTTGCAGCCTTCAAGTCAAGCCTGAATGTCTCTCTGACAGAGCTTTAGCAGGGTGAGGGAATTTGGGGGCAAGGGTCTCGGACCCACAGGGGGCTGCAGGACACACAAAGTCACTTTAGAGACTTTGGGACAGTAAACCAGGGGTCCCACCTGCCCCTGGGGAGAGGGGCATCCATCAGCTCCAATTTGCTCATCTGACGCCTCACACCTCTGTCCTCAGCAGGGATGGGACTGCTGAGGGTGACAATGGTGACAATTGGGAGTCTTTGCTGAGCTCTAGCTGAGGAGGGATGGTGAATCCAGGGAGAAGGTGACAAACCAGCCAGAAGCCACCATAAACACCAAGGCTACCATGGAAATTGTAATAGTTAATGAGCATTTCAGGACAGAAATCCCTCTATAAGATCTTGCTGACAAGCACTATTAAATATTCATTCTACAGACTGTGGAGACATCATTACACACATACATTCAGGCTCTCCACACTCCCGGCTCTGGCATTTGTTTTATGCAGCTCCAATGAACTGAGGGGACTTTGGGGCGGCAGGGAAGGTGGTGGTGGAGGGGGGCTGGTGCCTGCCCCCCTTAGCATAGCTGGGATACTTAGAGGCAGACATGGTTTGCAAGTGAAAACCTGTCCTGGAAGCCCTGATGCTGCCCACAGGAGAGAGGCAAGAGGGTTTGGAAGATGCTGATGTTTAGTGAGCATTGTCTTCCCTGTTGAAGAGCAGCAGCAGAGGCTGGAGGGACAGCCATTCCCTGGGAAGTCACTCTGATCCCCAGGAGCCACAGACCCACCACTGACTCCCCCCAGACATCCCCCATGGATGTGAGGGTACCTTGCCTCCAGACCCTGCCCTGCATGCACAGGCAGAGGCAGCACTCCCTACCCCGCAAACCCTGAATGAGCCCTTTCCAGCCAGTCACTCCCACTAGGGACCAAGGATGGGTCCTATGGATACGCCGGGAGATACCACAGCCCTGCCATCAACCCCCTCAGCAGCCTCACCATACCAATGCCACTGCCACATATCTCCTTCCCAGCTCAGAGCCACCTCTCCTGTACCTTGGGAAAGCCCACGTGCTCTCCCTGTCCAAATCCAGCTCTGCCCATGGGAGACAGAGCTTGCACACATCTCTGTGGATATACATACATACATACATATATATATATATTTTTTTTTTTTTTTGCACACATTTCTAGTGACGGTACCCTTCTTTTTTTTTTAGAAACAATCTGTCCATAAATGTCACCGAAAATCCCAATCTCCTTTTATTAAACCTGAAAAATGTGTATAAATGTAAATAACAAATGACTGATACAGGGAAAGGAACCAAAGCGTCTGCTGGCGTCACCCTCCCTCCCTCTCTCCCTCCCTCACGCTCTTTCCTCCTCGTGTAATTTGCATTAATAAAGAGGCTGTTCCTTGTCGGAATGTGTTTCATCCGGTTTAAAATCCCAGGGCGATCCACCAGGAACAGCTCTGGGAGAATCCGACTGTCAGAGCCGACAAGACAAATGAATCCCGGTGTCAGGAGCGTGTGGTTCAACGATGACAGATTGAGAAGAACTGTCCCCCTCTCGACAGGCGGGCTTCATTTTCAAATTAATAAATCTGAATAAAATATTTTCCCTTTCATTACGAGCCGAGCCCAGATGACAGTTCCTGTGACAGGAGGGAGTCGCAGTGTTGATGAGGAGACTTTGCATGAATTCCGCCTGGGCTTCTTCGGCTTTATTTTTACCTGCAATTTCATCCCTGTTTACTTCTCTCTCCGCATCCCTCCTCCCCTTGCCCTCTCTCTCATGCTCCCCCTTCCCTCCCTCTCCCTCCTCCTCTTCCTTCGTCCACTCCCAGCCCATCTCTCCCCTTCCTCCTGCGCTCCTCCCTTGCCCACTCTCCCATGGTGATTTGGGAGGCGAGCCCTGGACGTCACACCTACAGCACAGGCAGCAGCTGTCTCACACCTCAGACACACAGGAGTTGCACCAAGGTCTCACGGTCTCACTGCATGAGAGCTGTTTCATTTCCACATGTGCTCGGGGTGCCTCGATCCCACTCAAACCCCACAGCCCATGCACCTAAAGAGAATCCCCCTGAGGTTTTGGTTCTCTTTACTCAAGGATGGGGCTTGGCTAGGGGACTGATGGCTCCTCCAGAGGGGCTGGTCCCAGGGCATGGGCAGCTGGGTCCCCAAGGGCTGCGAGTGTCCAGTAGCCTGGTCAGATCCAGCTAAACCACACAGCTCCGGCCCCATTGTCTGGACAGACCCACCACCCTGCTCCTGAGCGTTTGCAGACGCAAGTTCATTTTAACCTTTTCCTGGGCAGCTGCCTCAGGTACATAAAGTCTCCCAAGCATCTTTCTGTGAGGCGGCATCATGTCAGCCATGGTCACACACTCTGCACAACAGCATGACCCAAATCACTATTGAGCTTTGCCTCGGTGCAGGAGCACGTTTCCTTCCCAACACCAGCATCCATCCCCAGGAGTCCCCAGGGGTGAGCAGTTTGCAGCAGCACGATGAGGTCCCTCTGAGCTGCCCCTCAGTAGCCGTCCCCACATTTTCTGCAACTGCCACAATACCCAAACAAGTCCTTGCTCCAGAACATGCCTTTGCATGCTGAGGGCAGGCAAACAGCAAAAAGGCTGCAGCCAAGCACTCTGGACACTCAGTCTCCATTCCATCTCTGGATCCCACAGTGACCCATAAATATGGCTGTCCCAAGGATGCCATGGGGATTATTCAATGGTGCTCCTCATGCAACCTCTGCACAGCATGTGCTAGCCTAGGATGAGGGCTGAAGAGTCTCTTTCCACCCATGAGGGTTGTTCTAGTTTGGATAAAACTCCCAGCACTCCCACACAAAAGTTGCTCTTTAGTTTGAATTGTGTCCTGCATCACCCAACCAAGATGTGGCATCAATGGAAAATTATACAAACCCAAAATTTGGACTGAGTGGTGGCATGGAGAGAGCAGAAACAGGAGAGACTACAGTGGGAAACAGAGTGTCTGAGCTGGCTTGGGAATTGCAGTGACTCCAGGGCACATTATGGAGAAAGAATTGGAGGCACTGTCTGATTCTTTGCAAGCCCAATATCCCCCTCTGAAGAAATTAGAAACATTCCAGCAGCTATAGCAATGCCTGACAGTAAATTTGATTAACTTGCCCATGGAGTTAATGATATAGAGGGCCGTGTGGATTTTGTTGTAAAGAACACAGAAAAGACAGATGAGAAAATGAGAAAACAAGAAAGTAAATTTAACTTTAGGAAGCTTTAACAACTGGCATGATAAATCCAATAAAGAACTGCTCGATAAAACCCAACCACTGGAAAACCAAACATGGGTTGGGGAGGGAGTGGTTGTGCTTTGGATTCACAACCAAAGAGGCAGCATGTTTCACTCATGGTGGGAAATGCTGCCAGGCCATTGGCTACTTGGTCCCAGAGCACATGGCAGCGACACTCATGCTACAGCCATCCTACACCAGGCAAGGCAAAGCCAGGGACCCTTTTCCACTCTTGTTCTAGTTTTCCTTGCAGTCTCTCAGGACCAGGAGGAATCTGCCGAGGCTGATGAGAGCCTGAGGGGATTCACACCTCCCAAGCCAAACCACTCTAACTCCGGAAGGCAGCGCAGCTACACAGAGGAGCTTGCCAACCAAAGGCAGGCCAGGTACTGCCAACAAGCCTGAAGTAAAACCCAACATTTGGACATCCATATTCTTAAATCCTATCTTCTTTAAAATTTAATTCTGCTGAACCCTGCTGGAAGTCACAGCCAAGAGGAAAACCTTTAAGAGAATGACTGATGAGGACTCATCTCTTCCCATCTCAGTAGCAAGAGCTGTGGAGCAGCATCCCATAGCACCCTACTGTCCAATACAGAGGCAGACTTGGAGCATCACTGCATCCCAACAGACCCTGCAGATCCTTGCTGTCTGCACACAGAAGAAATTTTGCTATCCCCACACCAAGCTCATTGGTGTTCCCCAATCCAGTTAGCTGTGCCACACCATTCCAGAGGTGAACCACCACTACCAGCCTGGTCCAGCTACACCACTGTACTCATGCAGGGGGAAGGCAGAGGCACCCTGTGCGTGGATTCAAGGACCAGGAGAGCAGGGAAACGGGGACCAGGGCCATCTATAGCAGTGCTAGATGCAGCTGGCAAGAGTCCAGCTGCTGTTTGCTCTGGTACAGCTTCCCCAGAGCTTGGCATTGCAGGGGGGGTGTTGGCTGGGCACAGTCTGACTGACTGCCTTCAGCCAAAACAACCAGCTCTGCCGGGACCAGCCCAGCAGCATTTAGGCTGGGTTCATGCAGGACTACACGAACATCTCAGCCTGGCACTTCCCACCATCCATATCCTCTGCACCTTCATTCTTCCAGCCATCCGTGGCAGCAGAGAACCTCCCCGTTCCCACATAAGACATTCAGCCTGGCCTGTTGACCCGGGCTGGAATTTGGTTCTTGGTCTTGGCAGACCAATACCTGCATTGCTGCACCACCTACATCCAGCTTTGACGGGTCACAGGCAACCACAAGATATTTGCTACAAGCACTAATGGAGAAAAACAACTCCAGATGATCTCCATGCATTCCCCAATGGAGCAAAGACAGAGGAAACCCAGCTCCCCAGAGTCTTAAATTGCTGCTATAGCCCTAATTCCCAAGAATATCCCCTAGGTCTCACTTCAAATTTGGAATTGGATTCCCAAAAGAGGGAAGGCATCATCATGAATTGCAGACCTTCTCCACCTGGAGACTTTCAGGGCTCTCAAGCCACATTTGGTGACCAAGGAGAGCAAAGCATCCCTTTAGAGCCTTCTCCACATCTCCTGCCACTTTTGTGCAGCTCAGCCAACTGCAAGACCAAGTGGCTGGAAATGTGCAGAGTGCTCTGAATTGAGCTGTAAAGAATGAAGGTGAAGTTTTAAGCTGCTAGATTCATGGCTGGGATTTTTATACACACATAAAATATGAATCTCAGTTGTATACAAAGCTGAGCCCATCGTGCCAAAAGGATCCCAGTCAAGCAGGCCTGTAAAATGAAATCCTCTTGGACTAATTTAAGGAGACCCAAGCAGTATAAATTCTGGCCTGCTCAAATGCAGGAAATAAAAAAAAATCTGACTTGAATACAGGCTTCGCTCTCGCTGCGCTTGGCAGCACCAGCATGCAAACAACGGGAACAAAAAACCAGAGTGAGAAATTAGCTCTGGGGTTGTGAAAAACACTTTTCCAACCCCATTTATACCAGTCTGGTGGGCCTAATGAAACTTTCTTTGGTGAAAATTTAATGCAGAGATAAACTTCCCTATAAATGAGGGCTGCTTGTATTTGCTAACTCCTGGTGACTTTTCTGACCTGCACCGTCACTTCCACTATGCATGGAGAAAACACTCATGAAGATGTTTCTTATAAAAGAAAATATTAACTTATCTGCCAGTGAGTGAATCTTCACTTGCACACCTTTATCTCCTCACAGGTCCTCTGGTTTTAGTTGACTAAGAGTCTCCTTGGACAAGTTGCCTCCCTGGAGGCTGAGAAGGAATTCCTTGCCCAGCTTCTGCTGATGAGTGTGGCTGAAGGGAGGCCACAGGGCTGGAGACACTTGCTCTGAGCCATGGCCACCATGGGTCAGGTGCATCAGACACTCTATGGCCAGCCCTGGGGAGCCCATGGGTCAGCCAGGAGGATAAAGAGTGGGTGAAATAAAGTATCCACAGCCCCTTTTCTTTTCTCAGCCTGGGCACTGGGGCGAGAGGAGCTGAAGTAACCTTGCTCAAGGTCAGAGAAGAAGCCTGAGGTCTGGGAAATGCACCCAGATCTCCCTACAAGGGCCAGAGATAACATCATCCTTCCCAGCAAAATAAGGAGCCAGATAAAAAATATCTTATTGCAGGATTAGAAATGCCTTAGCTGAAAACACTGTCTCTTTTCTGTAGAGAATGTGTGTGGCTGGTTTTTGGAAGGCAGGGAGGAGGAACAGCACTCAGACTTGCCTCAGATTATCTGCCAGCTCTCAGGGACCAGAGCACATTTGTTTGGGCACGTGCCACCAGGCATGGCAGCTCCCTCCCAGGTAAAACAGTCTGGGGACAGCTGGGGTGAGCTGTGCTGCCATTGCTGGTGTCCCCTCAGCGCCTCTGAAGTTCAAATATCCTGTGGTCTCCTCGCCTCAGCATCCTCACTACCTCTCCTGCCACAGGAGCCCTTATCTCCCTCGTGTTCTTGGTGTCCCCCTCCCTGTGCCAGCCCCACCTCCCCATGCCATGGAGGCCTGGAAGCAACTGGAAACACTGGAGAGCCTCTCAGTAGCTGATCAAAGGCATGAGACATCCAGCAAGGCTGTACAATAACACAGGAGACATCCTCCTGTGGCAGGATGATATGGTAGCAAGTTTTCTGGGGCTATTTTTCCAAGCTTTCTCCATTAAAAATAAAATAAATAAAAAACCAAAGCAAAAAAACCAAAGCCAAGCACTAGCCAGGAAAAACCTCCCTAATGAATGCATCAGCTCCAGCTCCAAAGCTGAAGGCGACTTCCAGCCCAGCCCTTCTTTGCTCCTCAGGGCCTTGTAGAAAGATCTCCTCTTGGGCAGCCAAGTAGCAATTGGGTCACAGTGCAGGATTATCTGCTGGTAACAAGCCGCAAATGTGCTCTGGGACCAGTGATTCATTAATGCAGTTCATGGTGACATATGAACCAGAACCCGAGGGAGTCTTTATTTCTGCCCTCTCTATCCATTCAGTTGAAAGACAGGGAAAAAGGTTCGAGCCTGCACTGATTTCAAACACTGATCAAATTAGCACTACCCTACAACCAAGGTAACTAATCAAGGACGGCAGGGAGAAGGTGTGGTCTGAAGTGCAGCAAAACCCTTGGTCTCGGAGTAATGCTGCAAGACAAATCCTTGCTGTTAACAATGACTGGGAGGAGAGAGGACTGGAGGGGCAGGATGGGGGTTGCAAGGAGACAGTGCTGCAGGAAACCTGTGGTGGACCCTCGTGGCCATCCCTCCATCTTCACACATGTCTTTTCCATCCTCCCCCAAGCTTCTCTGCATGGACCCCAGGGTTGCCAGTGGTGCTTGGGCCAGTGCGCTTCACCCCAGGCACTGCCCATCAGGCACAGGAAAGGAGCAGCACCCACATCAAGGGAAAACTGTGCCCAGGTACAGCCTGCACCGATTTAAGGGTCCTGTAGGAGGCTTTAAATATTTTATTTCCTGACTTTGATACAATTTGATTCTTAACCGTGATGCTTCATTGACTTTTTAATCTTATTTTCCCCCTAACTCTGCCTCCCGGTTATCAGAGCGCTGCACTGGGGTGGGCTCACAGCTGGCCAGACCCAGTGCCACCTCACCAAAACCCATAGGGGCTGTCAAAATGGATGGTGATCCAGAACCATCACAGAGTTTTGGCACCAGAGGGGCTCCCCCCACCCTCGTGCCTGGTTTGGGTGCCCATTGTGCTGTCCTTTCCAAGGTGGGACCTGCAGAGGGTAAAAGCTGCTGGCACCTCTCTGTCCTCTCCTGGTCTGGCAGAGGCTGCTCTCCCATTACATGGCGTCACCCTAAATAAGGCTGCAGAGGCAGAGGGGGCACCCACCTCCCTGGACACCATCCTGAGCCTTGCAGGAGGAGGAGGATGGCAGCAGGTCCACGGGGCTAAACCACACAGCTCCTCTACCCCGAGTGACCAGGGCGGGATGCACATCCTATCAATACAATGGAAAGGTTAATGGGATCATCTCCTTCCAACTCGATCACAGTAAACGTGGGATTTATAGCGGCATTAAAATACTGACCTCTATCTGTTTTATTCTGATCATTAACTAAGATTATCTCACACCGGAGATTTGCTATACCAAAGAGCACTGACATCACTAACTGCTATTAAGTGTATTATACTTAAACTCCGTAAAGGGGAGCAAAAAACCCATTGTCAGCAGCATAGGGAAAGAGGCACATGACCAGGCACGCTCATATTATGTATTTAAAATAAATTTTAAAAAAAGTTGCCTGCAGCTTCCTATGTGTGCCTGGTATTTTGTGACTGCAATATTGAGAAAAATCCCTGTAAATGTTTTCAGACTCAGAAAGACACCCAGCTGAACACCCTGGAGCTAAAAGACCATGCTGAGAATGGTTCACTCTGCGTGAGGTCCCCAGAGCCTCATTGCAAATAGGTGCCATTGCATGGGGTGTATCAAGCAGTGGGTGAAGGCCCCTCGTGTCCCCAGATGGCTCAGGCTGTCCCTCCACAGCCCCTCACCCACCCTGGTTCCGCTCGCCACCCTTCTCAGCTCTTCCAGTCACAGGGCTGTTTCCGGGCAGTGGCATATTTGTTGACTTGCTCTTTTGGTGACATCTTCTTTTAATAAGGAAATCTGTCTCTTAGCAGCTTCTTGCCTAAGGCTGTGCTTAGCTAAAGTGTAAAATGTCAAACTTTAGCAAGGATGACAATAACCCTGCTGGGCGAAGAAGAGCCAACCACTATATTATTAGCTACTCAAGGGAGAGGGGAGGAATATTGACCCATTCCATGGAGGAAAAACACTGAAATCTCCCAATCTACCCACCCACCCCCTCCCACATGGAAACCAGCCTCAAATCTGCTTCCCCATGATCTTTCCAGCAGCCAAAGCTCATAATTAAAGCTGAAGAGCAAACAGCAAACCCTTCCTCATGTATTTAATCATGTATTTGATCAAATACATGTACATATGCAACTATAGTAGGTCAAAGTGTCTTGGATGTGCCCTTTCATCTCCCAAAATTCCCCAAAGGCAGATTAGGATGCAGATACAATGCTGGGATAATCCAGGATGGAGGGAAGTTGCTGCAAAGCCTCAGGCAGAGAGTTGAGCAAAGCCCACTGGGTGTCCTGGTGGGTTGGGCAGAGGAAGGAAAAGCCAGAGGGGACGATTGCTGGCCATAACCACGGGCAACTACATGGAAAGGGATGGCTTCCAAGGGTTTGTGAGCTTTATTAGGGTTATGGGCATTGGGCAACACTTCTGTGCTGCTGGAGGACTCCTCTGCACTGCATTTACCTTCACACACACTCTGATATATGTAGCTGCAACCTTGTGAGGAGAAATAAGATATAATTGAGCTGTGGGCTGCGGGATGTGCCTGCAAAGGCACATGGCAGCACAAAGAAGCACGTGGCAGCACAGAGAGGCTTGTCTCCACAGGGCCCTGGTGGGAGGAGGTGTCACACGCAGACCCCTACGGCGAGGAGCCTGCCAGAAGCTGTCGGTGAACAGCAAGTGATCATCCCATAGGAGGGCATTTGGAAAGTGTGTTGCTGATGTGGCAACATGGGATAGGTCATGTAGTGAGAATTACCATATAAGGAAGTACTGTGCCTTGGAAAATTGTATAAAACCAGCTCATTTCTTTGAATAAACGATTCAGATTCCCTGACGGTCTGGGTCCGTGCCTCAATCACCAACACAACCTTTTGCTTTAGAGCACATGTGATTGGGACTAACATCATTTGATGTACAGATCTGTCCTGAGCTACAGCAGAGCAGGGCCATAAATTCACAGCCCCAAATTTAGGAAGGGAAAAGATTTCTGTTTTAAAGATCTGAGACTGGAAAATGTTCACCGTTAGATTCTACTCTTCCACCAGTGGGCTGTACTGAGACAGCAACAACTGGCTTTGAGAAGATTCTTCACTTTTGGATCCAAACCTGCACCCCAGCTATGTAAGAGCATATCTGTTCCTGGCTCTGTGCAGGAATGCAGCCTCCAGATGCACAGAGGTACTGGAAGGAAAGGGGTGAAGTTTTCGTTACTCCTGGACATCATACATCTGTACCCATCCTGCAAACATAGGACCTCTTGTGATGAATGTGTCCCCCAGCGGTTACCACTAGAACCAAGTTAGGCCTGAAACACCAAGCCAGTCATGGAATCTTCCTTGTCCTTTCAGGTTTCCAATCCCTGGTCCCAAATAGGGCCGCCCTTAGAGTACCCCTCCACCCCTCAGATCCATAGGAAGTACCCATCAGTGCCAGAGCTGGCAGGGAGCCCCAGCACAGCTCTGTTCTTTTCCTTGTATTCATAGGATCATGGAATGGTTTGGGTTGAAGGGGATCTGAAAGATTATCTTGTTGCAACCCCCCTGCCATGGGCAGGGACACCTTTCACTAGACCAGGTTGCTCAGAGTCTCATCCAGCCTGGCCTTGGACACTTCCAGGGATGGGGCATCCACAGCTTCTGTGGGCAACCTGTGCCAGGGCCCTCACCACACTTCACAGCCAAGAATTTCTGCCGTATATCCAACCTGAATTTTCCCTTTCTGTTTAACTCCATTACTCCTTGTCCTATCTTGTATTCTTTCTCAAAACATTATTTTAGAGAAACAAAAAACCCAAACTCTACAGTGCACCACATCATCATAATCATCACCTCCCCAGGCAAATGTGGCACCACTTGGTTGTATTTCTGGCTTGGGCTAGAGTGTGACCACAAGCTAGCAGGAGCACAAGGATCTTATCCAAGGTATTGCCACAAATTTAGGTCCCCCCTCCTCCAACCTGCAGCAGAGCCACACGGCCCTCCAGAGCCAATGCTACAGGCTGGACGAGACAAGATTTTTACAGCTTTTCCTCCATTTTTTGGAGATATCTCATCAGTCTCTGGGAGAGGAAGCAATCTATTCCTCCTCCTCTCCAGCTCAGGACAGAGGCAAGCCAGGGGACTGCCTACGTGCACAACACAAAGTGCTTTGGCAGCGGCAGCACTTGTGACTCTCACCTCTCACCCAAGTGACCCTCACAACACTCTACACTGCACAACAGTCCCAATGAGTAAAAAAAAAAAAAAAAAATATATATATATATATATAGTGTGTGTGGTGCACACACAGGGGTGTTGTGTTTTCCCAGCTAACACGTCAGGATCTGTTTAAGCCTTGCTTTATGCTCAAATGTCACCCTGCCAGAATTCATTACATCCCATTTATTAATTAATTAAAATATATTTATACAGAACAGGCTTTATGAGACAGAGATAAAAATAACGTTTTGAGAGCTGTCCCCTGGACGGAGCGGGTTCTCTCTGATGGCAGCAGCAAGGACAGTAGCCACAGCCTTCCCTGTCAAGTACTGACTCGCAGGGAATTGATGATATGGAAATTCAGAAATTAAGGCCGGGGGAAAAAAAAATTAAAAAAAAAAAAATCAGAAGCAGGCTTCAGAGCTGGTGCTGGCCATGTGGCAGCTCCACAGCCCCATCCTCTACTTGCCATTGGGTAGTGGGATTATGGTATCTCCTCCTCACACAGAGGACCCCAGGACAGGCAGAGGGACAGGTAAAGGCTGGCTCTGACCCCTGTGTTACCCACCCCACACCCCAGGGCTGTGCAAAGGTGAGGGGATGCACAAGCTTCAGTGGCCCCCTCTCCCTCCCACCAGGTACCACACCAGAGTCTGCAGCTCTGTTGTCCCTCCCTGCTGATGGCCACAGGGTTGGAGGGGACTACTGACAGCCACTGGCGGTGACAGGCTGACCAGTGAGCCAGGGACACCCGCACAGTCACAGCGAGGGGCAATGGCTTACTCGGCTGTATTTTGTACGGGGACAAACCCGACCCAGCCCCTTCCCCAGGGCCAGGGAAGCATGGCTGGGTGAGCCTGCCCTCAGCCACTTGGCCGCATGCGCTTTGGCTCCGTGATCCTTTTGACAGAACAACAGTGACATTTCTACTTAAAACTCTCCGTGACCTTTCCCTGTGAGCCTCTCGTGCTTCACTTGTTCTGGCATCTCCTGCCTGCCGCCCCCCCAGAGCACCTTGCCCTCACCCAGAGGAGAAGGGGAGGCACAGGCTCCATCCACCAAGGCCAGTCTTGGCTTTGTGGGGTCCAGCTTTACCTGTGGATTGCCAGCAGCACAGGGAGGATGAGCCGACCTCCTTGATCCAATGATGCATTGAGGTGCATTCCTCCCCCAGCGCCAGGGCGGCGGATGGAGGTGCAGGGCCAAGCAGCCACCACCTCACTGCCTGGCTTCTGCAGCACAGCCTGACCCCAGCTGGAGTTCCCTGGCCATTCCTAGCCATCAGCCAGCCCCCCACAGCATTTTGGTTTGCAGGCAGAGGGGCAGTGGGTGGCCAAGGCCAGCAGCAGGTCCAGCTGCCTCTTCCCAGACACCAGCACTGAGTGCTAACAATGCCCTGCAGCCCCACCCAGACAAGGGATCCCTCAGCCTGTCAGTGCACATCAACTGATGTGCTCACCCGGCATATTGGCAAATGCAGGGTTTCTCCTTTGCTCTCCTGCTGCCCAGGAGATGCCACAGTAACCTTGGGACTCAGATCTGAGGAGGTGGGTGACAGAGCCACGGGTTTGAGGGAAGAGATGGGACCAGGGAAGAACTTGTCCTCAGCACCACCATACCAAGCTCCCCAAAGACCACCTTGATTTAGCCAGAGAGCAAAACACAGTATGAAAAGACCAAATGATGCTGGTAGCAGCTGTCCCAGCTCCCACACCACCCAGAATAGGCAGAAGTGACCCCAGGAGGTGCCAGTTTTTGCCCACTGACTATCAAATCATGGGTGCAGACCACAGCTTTGGCTGAGATAACTTGTCTCAGGTCTCCCAGGACAGAGGCAGGAGCTACAATCCTGACCTCTGTGAACAGGGCCACCTTCCTTTCCATTCTTTCCCTACACAGCTACTGCACATCCTTCTTGGAAGAACCAGGCCCTCTCCTCTGGATGTCAGCCAGCACAGCTCTGCTGACCCTGGAGGAACTCTGCCAGCCTAGCCTGGCTGAGGACATAACCATCTATTATTTAGGTAAGGAAATACACCTGCAGGTGTAAATGGAAGTAAATCCACCCTACTTTTTAAGCAGGCAAATATCTCAGCAGCTCCTTACTGGGCACTGACCAGAAATAGTAGCAGCAATGAGACTCCTGAGCCTCCAGCTCTCACCTTCCCTTAAAACAGCAGGGAAGCAGAGGGAGGAAAAGCAATGATGGGACAAACAGCCCTCACCCCTGGCAGCAGCATAGGCTTGTGGCTGTCTGGACATCAGCAAGGACCGTACACCCAGCCTCACCTGCCATCCCTGTCCCACCCTGTGGGGAATTTTCAGGGGATTTCTGTCAAGAAGTGCAGCCCTGAGCCTGTGGAAACCAAGCAGCCAAGAGGTTCTCTCTTGCATCCTTCATCACCTGATGGAATATCACACCTTGGGCAAGAACACACTGTCCCCTCCACACAGCCCAGCCACTCCAGTGCATCCCCAACCCTTCCTTGCACCCAGCACAACCTTCCCAATCCCCACCAAAGAGCCCTTTTTCGCTGCACAGGGATGTCTGCAAACCATTCGTCATCACCGGGGCTGGCAAGGAAACCACACACACTAGGGAAGAGCTTCCCTGACTCAAATGATTCTCATTTTTTGAAGGGCAAATTTCTTTACTCTGCCCACTCAGTCTTGACAAGGACAGCAGGAGACCCACCACATGAATACTAATGGGAGTGGCAGCGGCAGTGGGGACATGTGGCGACGGGAGTGCCGGGGCTGGGCACTGCCGGCGGAGCAGCAGGAAGACCAGGAATGAGAGGCATCCCACATGCTGCCGTGGGGGCTGCTGGAACCCCCAGAACAACACCCACAGGATGCCTAGAGGGCAAGGGATACAGGCAGCCCCACAGCAGCAGCAAGGAGGTCGCACCGAGGCATTAGGAATGCCGGATCAGGTCCCCTCTGGAGCAGAGGGTGCCAAAGCATTACACTCTTCCCAACACCATCTGTGTTGATCCCTTGGGCCTTGACCCCTTGGGCCCCCACCAAACTGCTTTGATATCCCTTGTGCTGAATTCTTATTCAACTTCAAACTGACAAACTGTTTTTAATCTTTTCCTTCCATCCAGCTTGGAGATTGGGAAGCAAAAATCAATACAGGCTGGCAGGTGATCAAGTTGCTTGACAGTGGCGCTGAGGAAAGAAACAGAGAGAGATGGGGGCGGAGGGGGGGCGAGGACAGGCTGGAGGATGGGAGGGACCAAGCACCTGTATTGCAGCCCACAGCTGGGAAGGTCCGACTTGTCCCCATCTCCAGTGGAGCTGCTTGCTAGAACAGCTGGTGTGAGGGTGCTGGGTGCCTACGTGCAGCTGCTGGGGTGGAAGGAGAGGGCATGGCAATCCCACCTTGCTCCTATTCCTCCAGGATCACCAGCACTGTGTGCCTAGGGCCCCATTTACCAGCAGGGTTTGACCACCACAGCTGGTTCCTGGCCACAGTCCTCATCAGGGACCCCCAAAATGCCTCCCCACCTCTCATCTTCTGCAGCCTGGTGACAGCATCACCTCAGGGAGCCTCTTGGCACCTTTAAATGTGGATTTGAAGCCCTGCTCCAAGATGCCTTGGGCATCAGGAGAGCAGCACTTATTTCCCAAGCCTACCTGGGGGTTGTTTGGTTCCCAGCCCAAGAGGGTTGCCCAGGCTGGGAGGGGAGAAATCACAACAAACTGTAAATTTCTCAAAAATTTCAGCCATTGTCCTTCCTGTAGCTTCTGTCCCTGCCATGTCCCAACCTGGTCCCCACCACTCTCCTTTCTCCAGTGCCCGGGGAACACCCCAGAGCTGAGAAGGGTGAGGGAGGCCAGAGCTCCCAAGCAAGGAGCTGCTCCAGGGCTGTTTGACAGATTCAGAAGGACCCAGCACCCAAAGGAAGAGAGGCAGCAGCCGCAGAAGCACCCAGTGATCCCCCAAGGACAGGATGGCAGCACCAGCCCGGGGTCAAGGATAAAACCCCATGGAGCCACCCAGAGGGAGCAATGGCTCCCCAGTCCCAGGGAATGAGCAGGACTGGGCTGGCCTCCTCCATCTGCATGCCTCCACCTCAGCTGCCTCCTGGCATTTCCCAAAGCCATGGGCTGGCTCCTGGAGCTGACAGAGCCCCCGAGAGCAGAGTTGACATTTGAAAACGATCAGTTTAGGAACTTCCCCCGCTGCTTTCCTTTGCATCCCCCTTCCTATTGTAACTGTTCCTCTGAGCTTTCATCGTCTAACTCTGTAAATCTCCGGGAAATACGGCTGTGTTTCTGTTGTCAGTTCTGATCAGAGGGATGCCAGCAGGGTGAGGGAAGTGGGGGGGAAGGGGAGGGGGAAGAGAGAGGGGAAAAAAAAGATTGCCTGGGGCCCCACACAGAGCTGGCATGCAAATGAGTGCCAGCTCCATAAAAATAGCCCCAGCAGTCACATTTTATTACAACCGAATTATTGGACCTGGGTTACTGGGAATTGGCACTGGGGAAGGCAAGAGAGGGAAGGGAAGAGAGGGAGAAAGGGTCAGGCATCATTTACTCTAAATATTTGAACTTTGAGAGTGCCAGAGGGTGTTTTCGCCCTCTGATCCATGGATATGCCTGAAACTGCCGGGGTGCTGGATGTGCCACAGCCTCGCTCAGCTGTGCCACACTCTCACAGCCTGTGCAGCACCAGCAAAACACACCCAGGGCCTTTCAGCCCTCTTGGGTTTCCCACCCTCCCTTCCAGACTGGTGCCAGTTTGCAGCAGGGACACCCACTGCAGGCGTTCACGGGGAGAACTGAAAGTATTGCACAAGACAGAGGAGGGTCAAGGTTACAGCCAGGTGAGTTTGGTGGTGGCTCCTTGTCCTGGTGATGAGGGGATGGCCAAGTGACATTGGAACCCCTGGTATAAGGACGTGCTGGAGAAGGTGCTGCTCTCACCCAAACCCCAAGGGCAGCAGCAGAGTCGGGCCCCTGCTACTGCCCTGTCCAGGGCTCTGGGCACCTCCTGTGAGCCCCCCCTGCCCTGCAAGAACCTGCTTAGTCAGCATTTTCCAAGCAGGGACACTGCTCAGGGGACTGACTTTGTCACCACCACAGCCACCCTCCCCAGCACTTGAACAGAGATATGATGAACCAGGCCCAGTTTTCCTTCTGAGGGCAATCGCAGGAGGAATGAGAGGGGAAAAAAGAACCTCAGGACAAGCTACAGACTTTGGAAAGAGCACCTGCATGCACATGAGTCCCAGGTAATTCCAAACCAGAGCAAACCAAAACATTCCTTGTAGCTTTTCTACCCCCACCACACCTGCTTAACAGGGGTATTTTTGGTTGCATTTCTTGCAGGAACAGCCCAGCCCTGCCAAAACCGAGGCCAGGCTGGGAGAGGCAATGCCCTCCTCAGGACAGAAATTCCTGCAGGGATTTCTGGAGCCCAGCACTGCTCAGGCTTGCAGAGGAACTTGGCAGGGACACAGAACTCCTTAAATTCACTGCCTCCCAGTGCTCCAGAGAAAACTGGGTCAGGATTTTCTAAAGACAGGAGCTCAATGCTTACCTCCCTGCTGTAGGGAGCAGCATCCCAGCAGGGTGGGAAGTGAGCCGGGATGGTGGGATTCTGCCATCAGGAAAGCTAGACACTATGGAGCAGTGGGAGAGGGGATGTGCTAAACTCTTCCTCTCTGCAGCCAGAGGTGCTCCAAGGATGGCTGGTGCTTCTAGGAGAGCCACTACCTACCCAGCAATTCCCAGAAACATGCCCTGCAGGCACACTCCCTCCTGCCCAGCTCAGCAGTCGAGCACACCCCAAAACCCCTTTGCCATTTACTATTTTTTAAAATTAAAATAAATAAATAAATAGGAAAACTCTGAGGCTGTGCTCAGGGCTCATCTCTGCCCTCCTACCCCAGGTGGTGCCACCCACCCCATTCCCTCAGTATTGTGGCAGTCAGCAGCTGCATATGACAGCACAGGGCAAGGGTTTGGGATAACCACCAGCAAATCTCTGTGATGCCAAAATCTTCATTCCCAAGTGCATGTGTTTGGGGGAAGCCTCAATTTTATAAAAGTCCCTTCCCTGCAAAGTTCAAAGACCTCCAGTTGGCAAGGCAAGGCGAGGAGAGGAGCTCCACCCTGGGCCTTTCAGTTGGAAAAGCTGGGGTTTAGAGCTAATTTGGAGAAGGCCTGGCTGAAATGCCCAGGGCTCATCATCTTGCTGATGCTGCAGGAGCAGGAGAGATGCCAGCCAGCTCCTGTTATCACCTCTGTGGGACTGACTTGCGGTTAAAGGCATCTGAGTTGCAAAGCACAGAGGGAGCAATACATGGACAGGAGCAAGGGACTGCTTTCCCAGCCTCGCTTTTCGAGACCGTAACTGCATTTGCAAGAGGATCCCAGAGCCACAGTACAGTTCTTATTCAGTGCTATTGAATTTCATTAACTGATATATTGTTTCATGTTGACTCAACAACTCTTAAACCCTCTTCCGAGGGACTTCCTTGAACATGCTGTAAATTGCCAGTAACTGCCTTCCATCAGGAGCAAACTGCTCCAGCCCTGGCATGGTCCCACTCCCCACCCCGGGATGCAGAGGTACTGCTGGCAGGGATTCTCCTGTGAACTCCTGTATTTATCCTCCTGCAGCCCAGGGGAGGCAACTAGAGACTCAGGGACTGCAAAAAATCCACTCTCTTGACTTTCCTCCAAACAGGAATGAAACCTCCCCAGCAAGTTCTAGATCCGCAGTAAAGGAAAAACTCCAAACAATTCTTCTCCTGGTGATCAAAGCACTTCTTTGCCACAGAATTGACAGCTCTGCTTCCAGCTGAATGCTTTCAAGCTTTGCATTGTCTTATGTAAACTATAATCCAAAATGATCTCAAATCCAAAATAAATTCAAGCTTTTGGGCCTAAACCCAAATGGGTCATTTTGGCATCATATAATTCTGATTTTTAGCATTTCTTCCACCATTCTCCAACCCAAATTAAAATGTTAGTGAGGCTGACCTCCTTTCAGAGAGCTCTCTGACTTTGATGCTGTGGCATACACAGATGGAATGTATTTCTGCATATTCCAAGACACCCTGGGATAGCTTTGCTCATGTAATTATTCAGATAAGCTAACCTGAAAGTGAGAGTGTGAGCAAGTCCTTTGCCAAATCTGAGTGACTTTGCTTTCAAAGCACTGGTAGGTGTTTCCCCCATCGCAGATGACAGCTGCCATGTCCCCAAGTTGTCCCTGGTAGGCAGTGGGGGCCTAGGGGGAGGCGAGGAAAGGGGGACAGCTCATAACCTAGTGCTTGGCTTTACCCCCTTTCAGTTTGGGGAGGAACAGCACACACAGGGAGGGATGCTGGGGCTGAGATTTGGCATTGGCGAGAGAACTGTATGGAGAAGCAGAATGGAGGCTCATCTCTGCTATGGGGTCCCCTTTATGACTGCAAACCTGGCCATGACACAGCCCGAATGGCAGCAATCACCAGTGGAGCACCTCCAATGCAAAGCAGAGCACTTGTTCCCCTCCTCGTCCTCTAGAACTGAGCATGCTTCAGGGGCAATTTCCGAGTAACTCCAAGGTCACCAGAGGATGGCTTTACTTTTGATGGTGAGGCAGGGCCAGGGTAGCGTCAGGCAGGATAATAGCAGGGCTGTGTGAGTGGCAGGTGGGCCAGCGCGCTGTCCGTTTACTGCGCGCCTCAGCCAAGTACTGGCTGCAATTATATCAGGCCACTGTATCATCAGAAAGCGCCTTTCTGCTGAAATGATAACGTGTCACTTTTAATTACGCTAATTGTTAATAGGGATTCTAATCTTGGGTTCATTTTTCACCGTTTAAAAAAAAAAATAATAGGTGAGGCAGCCCAGGCTTTTCTGCCTTCCCTAGGATTTCTCCTGGCAGTGCTAATTGAAATGTCCCCCCACACCACACCACACCACTCCACGCTGACAGTGGTTTTGCCCCTTGTCACAAAATCAATGGTCTTCCCTTGCCTGCCCCATGCCGGCTTCTCTCCGGCTGCCAGGGCTCTTTTTCCCACTCGCTGGCTCCCTCGGACCATCAGGGTTAAATGATCTTTTCATACCACCCAGCCAGACTGTCAGGAGGCATTGAGTGACTTTTGAAAATGAACCATGTTAAGTGGACTTGATGGGGGTTACAACCGCCATTATTGCTATCACTACCGTGATAAAATGGAGCCGTAATGATGGGGGAAGGTACTTATCACTGTCTTTTGGAGATTACTTAAGAGGGTTTGGGTCCGAAGCTTCTCACCGGAGATAAATGGAATATATGGAAGACAAATGGCACCAGGACAGAGCCTCCTTCCACAGGAGGGACACGAGACAGGAGCGACCCCATTGTGGTGGTCACACAAAATGATTGAACAACCAAAAGACATGTTGCCTTTTCCTCCAGGAGCCACCAGAGGAGGTGACCAAAGCCACCTGTGCAACAAGGTTCTCCCAGGTGCCTGCTGGCAGCTGGGTGAGCAGAACCAGGATGGGAAAGAAAAGGGAAATCAGCCTGTCACATTGCAGCCTGCCTGTGGGAAGCAGCAGTGATGATATCCCAGAGCTGACCTGGCAAACCAGGTGCTGCTTCCTGGCTCTATCCTTCCCCAGTCCCTGACGAAGCCGTGGTGGGACACCAAGGAGCCACTTCCCTTCTTTCCACTGGATTCTTCCCCATTCACCCTGCCCTGGGCTGGACCAGGAGCAACACCCAGAGTCAGCATCCAGCCCTACAGCACTCTCCTTCCTTTCTCTTACCCCATCCCCAAAACAGGGGGGATTTCAGCTTCATCAAAAGGAGTACAGTAAATCCCACACCCCTTGCTTCAGCACACTGCTGGATCTGCAGTACGAGAGTCCCAGAAAAAGCATTTGTACAACACAGTGAGATGTGAGTGCGCATTAAAGGATTTCTCATGAGGCATTGCTAGCGACAGATGCAGAAGGATGAGACCTTTGGTGTGTTTTTTGCTGTTGGTACTATTGCACATCAGACAGAGCCAAACCTGAGCTGCTCCTAAACTCTGGGGGGTCTCAAAGCCCCAGCTAAAGCAGCTCAAAGCAGCCCCTATTGCCCAGCCCAGCTCAGTGCCAGCAAAGAGGGCTCACACCCTGCTCCCAATCAGAGAAACATAAATTACACCAAATGCTCTTCCACATCCAAGCAGGGAATCCAACAGTTTTAAACAGGCAAGGAAAATATCACATGCTTGGAAAACACTAGTCAAGTATCATGCACCAGAGCAATAGGAACCCAAGCAGCATTACCAAAACATCCTCCTCTCCAACCAAGCAGCACCCCACAACAACCCCCCCCATCCCCACAACACCTCACTCACAGTTTGTGATGCACAAGCAGGAAAATGATCCCTGTGGGGCTGATGGCTCTGCTCCTCCAGGTCTCCAATGCTGCACAGAGAAGCTCCCTGGACACAGAGCACCCTCAGGGCACACCTCACTGCCACAAAGAAGGGGAGGCAGAAAAAAACAGGGAGCCACCAAGAGCACCTTATATCACCTTCTCATCACCTTTCTTCCTTACAGGTACAGCAGCTGAGTTGCTTTATATCTCTTCAGTATCACTTAATTGAGATACAGGTGGTTCCCTTCTCTTGCTGGCCCCCTGGCAGCCCAAGTTGCCTTCTCCATGTCCTGGAAGCATGGGAGAAGATACCTCCAAGTCCAGGCCACCCCAAAAGCACCATTCCCAGTGAGTGTCCTGGCTGCTATTGCAAGGGAAAGAGAGCTGGTGGAAGAGGCAGGGATGCAGACCAAGTCAGCAGATCCTACATGACTGGGCAGAGCAGATCCCGCTCAGGCCACCCTGCTCACCATTTCGTGAATGTGGAGGTTTCCCCTGTGAAGACATAAAAGGAGCCCCTCTGCAAAAGGAGGAGGCTTTGGGCAGGGAGAAGGGCTGAGGAAGGATAAATAATGAGAATAATCTGTCTGGGAAAGTTAGAAAGGGGCAAGAGCTGAGCATTTTCTGGGAGTTTCAAAAACTCATCAACCCAAGTCTTGTCACGCTGGCCATGTCAGCTCCGGTTGGGTGTGAGGCTGAGATGCTGGTCCCGGGGTGCCTGGTTCCTGCAGCCCCCACTGACCCCCCTTTCCCTGTCACAGCAGTGGTAGCACTGCTGGAAATATTGACAGCCAGAAGGATTTCTCATTTCCCACAGCCCCACAAGGTAAATTAAAAAAAGGAAAAGTCAAAGCTATCTCTGGCTGCTTGCACTCAGGGAGTCCCAACTCAATACGTCTTGGTTACTCACAAAAGATGCTTAGTAATAAGCTAGAAAGGCAAAGTTAGTCCTGCAGGCTGTGGGGTCACCAGTTAAAGGATCGCTTACTTTCCGAAGACTTTGTGGAGTCAAGTGCCTGGACAAAACCAGGAGCTCTGGCTGCTCCTACAAACTTTTTCCCATGAGAGTATTTTGTAATGCCACATGTAAAGCTGTAGAGATAAACCAGTATTTGCCTCACTCAGCTCCAAGATCCCCATTGTATGAACACCACCTTCCAGGCCTGTGCAAATATGGCAAAAATTCCACTTTAGCTGCAAGCCAGGCACAAGAAAAGAAGCAGTCAGAAACCATGGAAAGTCTGTGAAATTTTATCCACCGCAAAACTCTGTTTCCAGACCAACTTGAAGGCAGCAGACCCTGCACAAGTCATACTGGTGGCCATGTGCCTTTTCTTCAAGCAAGGGTTTCCTGCTGTTTTCTAACCTCAAGGCAACAGAGAAAACATCCATCCTTTCACCAGCTTTATTTTGATCCCAGATGAAGAGCTGATCCTCTTTCTTTTTTTTTTTTTGGTGTCTCAGTGTCTCTGAAGTGCTGCCTTCCACCGGTGCTGGTGGGAAGCAGCTCGCCCGGGGACAGCCAGATGCTACTTTGCCAGGGATCTGCAGGAAAAACCCAGCTGGAAGCTGGCTGTACAGACTGGATTGTTCAGCATAAGGGCTGTGGAGCAGGAGCTGCCCAGCCTGCCAGCCCTGGCCAGTTTTGTTTTGAGGCATGGACCAAATATGTGGTTTGGCAAACCAAGAAAGCTGTGAGGACAGAAGAGGGCTTTTGCTTTTGAGCAGCATTTGGGTGTCCCACACTGGGTGTCAAATTATGTCCATGTTATGAGCCTGGTAAAATATTTTGCTACAAGGACTGTTGTTTTCATTAAAACTCACAACAAAACAGTGTTTCCCAACTACTGATGTGAGTTCTCCATTCCATAAAATCCCAGCTAGGAAAGATCCCCCAGTCCTCAGCCCCAGTTATCCAAACATTGGTCATTTAGCTGTAGAAATACTCTGCTTTCCTTTTTTTTTCACTCTTCACAACAACAGAGGAGGAAAAGAGCTCTTAGAAAGCCAAACAATTTAATGGTTTGCCTTCCACTAGTGAACTGGGTGGAGGAGGGTAGAAAACAGGGTGAAGGAAACTATACGAATGTTCCGAAGAAAGGAGGAGGCACCACAGCCACCCTGAGTTGCAAACAGGTGCCTGCACATCTCCTCTGCAGACCAGCCTGGGCAGGTTGATACCAGGCAGAAGTTGAACCATAAACATGCAGCCCAGTGCACAGACCTTTATGTATTTCCAGAGGCCCTTTTCATGATAAAAATGGTTGTCCCAAAAGGTTTAAATCTCACATGAGTGAGAGCAGGACCTGAAGACCTGGAAGAGCTGGTGTCATCCCATGGGGATTGCACCACCACATTATGGTCTCACTGGACCTCTGCTGGGTGGTCCTGACTAAACCCGTGACCTCTGTGTGGCACAGAATATCCAGCAGCAACAGCATCTCCTTCTCCCCAGGACCACTAGGAGCCAGCTCCGCAGAGCTCCTTTTGCAAGGGACTGGTACAGCTCTGACAGGAACACACCCCCAGCCCACCACTCATCTGCCTCCCGGCATTTTGCTTATTTTCCCTCCACCACCGAAAACTCTGCTGCAGAGCAAAACGCATCCAAAGCGCTGAGGCTGTGATTTTCATGACACCACTGCCTGGCTCATTTCTCTGCTGTCCTCTCAGTTTTGTGAAGGTTAAAGGCATCCTTCCTCAGTGACTGTCAGACTGTTATCTGGGCTGGAACCAGCTGCCCAAGCTCCATGAGGAATATTTTATGCAGATACTCTGCTGCACCTCAGATGGCTCATCAGTAACCACCTTGCTACTGTGGCTTTATTTCCTCTGAGCCCACCTTTTGCATCCGCGCTACTTCTCCCTAGCCCAGCTTCATTTTTACTGGTGTAAAACTGTGAGTATCCACATGCAAGGAATGTAAACACTCCCTTGGGTTGATGCAAGGAAGAGTTGCTGTGTGCAAGGGGCTTTTTGGGAGGGATTGGGGAGAGCTGGTTTAGAAAGAGACATGTTTTTTCCTCAGGAAGACAGGAAGATTAGGAGACTCCTGTTACTCTGCTTCAGATTTTTAGTCCCAGCACTCTCCTCCCAAAAACCATGTCAGGACAGAAAACATGCCAGCTCTCTCTGCCTTCCCCTTGGGAGCTTCCAGGCAGGCATGAAGAGAGCCACAGGCAGCACTGCTCTCTGGGCCTCCTTCCCCTGCCAGAGGGGTGTGTGAAGAAAACAAGGAGAGAGTCCAGCTTTCTTGGGCAGCTGAAAGTCTGAAGATGATTTTCACATCCGTGCCCCTGGCAAGCCAAATGACAGCCTGCTGTCATCCCAGCTGGCTGTGTGTTTTTTGGGTGGGAGCTCACCTCAGCACAGCAGCTTGAGCACCAGCCCAGGCTGGAGGAAGTGGGGGACATGCACCCACCAACATCCCCACAGGGCCACTCCATCTCTCTGAGTACCAGGGCAGAGTGTGACACTTGGGAGGCTTCCCACTAAATGCTGATTATAAATGTCATGATTTCAGGGGGGAAAGAAAACAGCTGGATTCATCAGACAGCAACACTGGCAGCTAAAAAAATACCATCTTTTAATGTGTGAGCTGAGTACAGAGAGTGGCAGAATAAACAGGAGACCCTGTGGTAACATTTTTACAAGTCCCCTGGCTGACTGCTAGAGCCCTTTAACTAAAACATGACTGAGCATCCCTGTTTCAGGATCTCAGCAGCATACCCTGCTCCTCCGGGGATCACCAGGCTTCAACAACAGATGGATCCAGGCAACAAAGCTCATGTCTAGATGGAAACTCAGCAGGACTTGCTTTTGGACCCATCCCACCTCTGCTTTTAAACTGCACTGGCATGAAAGGCTGTGCTCCTTTGGCCATGCTTCCTCACAGCCGTAAATCCAGTTTTATGGCACCCGGTCCAAGGCTGAAAACAATGCAAAGCACTGAACAGATATAAACTCTTTCTGCTCCTTCACAAGATCTCCAAAGGGGCCAGAAGACTTTCTGCTGAATCAGGTATTGTTTTGTCTCCTGCTGCTGGCAGGGAGCCAGGTGCACACCATATTGTAGGAGCTGGGTAATTTGGCAAAAACGCGATCATGTGCTCACCCCTGATTCAGTCCAAATTTCTCCCATGGGGTGACAGAGTAATGTGCAGATCTGGTATTAATTAGCAGGAAACCACAGCCCCAGGCTGTGATCTGTCATCCTCTTTTGGAGGCAGCTTGTGCCTGCTAACAGCTTCCCCACCCTGGGCTCCCCCAGCCCGTCCCCCTCTCCCCTGACGGGCACCACCCCAGGTATGGGGGATCCCCCTGCTCTCCCATGTCAGATCAAAGACCTGGATAACCCAGTGCCTTGTCTGTGAGAGCCACTAAAGCTGTGCTCCTGCTCCCAGGAATGCCTGCACCCTGTGGTGCATTCCTCTTCTGTCTGGGAGCAGCCTTGGGAGCATCAGCATCTCTGAGCTCTTGCCCAGATCCCCATCCATAGCACAGCATCTCCAGATGAACTAAAGCTCACACTGCCCTGCTGATCATTCAGAAAACAGAGCCCAAGCAGTGCCGAGTGCTTTGGAAAATAACCTCCCAGGCTCCAGCAGAAAAGACAGGACTGGTACCCAGCATTCCAGAGATTAAGCAATTTACTGAGTCAATTGTCTTTTTTCCAAGGACAAACATGTGTGATAGAAGATCTCCAGATCTGCTGGCATGCTGTGAGCTCTGGGCCATCAGCCCTTTCACTGTCTCAATTCATCTGTCAGTAAACCACCATGCCCATTAAGGCTGGAGAAATGGAAAGGGATGTTCATTCGTGGTCCACTCAGCAAGGATTAAATACCTTGTTGCACAAATGAAGGTTACCCAAGATTTCCCTGTAGAAATGCTGGAATTCCTGTCTCCAGCATATGCTGCCCTCCTGAGAGGGAGCAGGAGAGACAATAAGCAGCAAAGATATTATTTGGTACCAGAAAGCCCTTGTAAGAGGTGACGTAAACAGGACAGGATCTTACTCCTTCAGGAAATACCTGTGTGGGAAAACCATACAGTGCCAAAACAAAGAGGGAATTTCCTTCAACACATCGGGAAGACACGAGGTGTCTGCTTGGTAAAGGTCAAGCAGTGGTGTTCAGCTTTGTCCCCTTAAGAAGTCCAGAAGAAAAGTATTTGCTTTCCAGCCCAGCTAGCAGCTCTTCAGGACTTGGTGGAAAGGCTATAGGGGAACATGAGAGGGACAGAGAAGCCTCAACTTTTTGCAGGCCGCTCCCTGGTCTTCATCTCCTCCCTGGCTGCCCCTTAACCTCCAGCATGAGCTGCCA
The DNA here is from genome assembly GCA_026261815.1 of Monarcha castaneiventris obscurior. NCBI lineage: Eukaryota > Metazoa > Chordata > Aves > Passeriformes > Monarchidae > Monarcha > Monarcha castaneiventris. Next base: position 5,841,400 of record JAMPIT010000476.1, read on the forward strand.
TCAGGTGATGCCAAGGAGAAACCTTGGGGAAATTCAAAGAAAGAACAGGCATTTTAAGGGGGAAGAACATCCAGGGTTTTCACATATGAATAGATATTTTTGGAAGGACACAAACCCTCTCAGGGTTACACTACAGGGGTAGAGCACCTCTGCTATGGAGACAGCCTGAGCATTGGGGTTGTTCAGCCTGGAGAAGAGAAGGCTCCAGGAAGAACTCAGGAACCCTTCCAACACCTAAAGGGGCTACAAGAGAGCTGGAGAGGGACTTGTGACAAGGGCCTGGAGTGACAGGACAAGGGGGAATGGCTTTGACCTGGAAGAGGGTGGGTTTAGATTAGGTATTGGGGAGAAATTCATCCCTGTGAGGGTGGGGAGGCCCTGGTACAGGTTGCCTGGAGAAGCTGTGGCTGCCCCATCCCTGGAAATGTCCAAGGCCAGGTTGGATGGGGCTTGGAGCAACCTGGGCTAGTGGAAGGTGTCCTTGCCCATGGGAGAGAGGTTGGAATGAGATGGTCTTTGAGGTCTCTCCCAAACCAAACCATTCTATTATCCCATAACAGCAACCCAGGATGGATTTGGCAGAAGGAAGAGTAGAGGGATAAATTATCCAAGAGGTACTCATTCTGGGGCAGTTTGGTTTTGTTACTCCTTTATTTGTTTAACAGCTTCCTCCACGGCACATTTCTGGGACTTGCTGGAGAGGAGACAGAGCTGAGCCTCACCTTTGATGCCATCATTCCCTTTGCAGGGCCCTAAGTAGCTCCCCTGCCCAGGGCTGGAGTTTAAATAAAGTGTAAATTGGAAGCCAGACCTCAGTCAGGCCCTGGGACTGGGACTCACTTCCTCGATGTCTCCCGGAACTTTGTTACAGCAGGGAAGCAAGGCAAGAGAAACTCGGGATGGTATTTGATTTGCCTGTAACCTAAACCCCAGGCCCTGCCCTTTCCACTGCGAAGTGCTTAGGAGAAAAAAACCCCAGGATTGTATTTTTTGTGTGTGTGTGAGTGCATAGCAAAATGGCTAATTTAAAACAATTATGCAACAGCTAATTAAAATCATCTCTGCATCCTAGCATCCTAGGAAGGCAACTGGCCAGGTACTCAGCATGAAGCATTCAGCTTTTCGGAGCAGTGCCTTGTTAAAGGCCTTCATCCCGTGATGGCAGCGGCTGGACCTATCCTGCTGTGCCTGTAGAGAGTGGCTGATGGCCTTCCCGGCCTCAGCTGAGTTAGTCCTCCCTCCTGCTCCCTCTCCTCCCGCCCACCTCAGCACCACAACGTACCTGAGGCACCGGCTGTGCTTTATGAAGTCTAAAATTTTCAACTGGTTGTGTCTTTCCATGCAAACTCATTAGACACTATTTACACCCGCTGCAGCTGTGCAGAGAGAGGTTTTGAACTCTGGCATTCTACAGTAGGCTTTGTTTCTCATTTACATTTGCATATTAAAGTGTTTGCCTGAAATAGGCTATTGAAATTAATTCAGGATTAATTGGTGTCTTTATCTCATTAGGACAATCTAATTTAAGGATGATGAAATTGTTTAGCCTCCCGTTTGCATAATTAGATTGCTTTGAATTGCTGTCATTATTGTGCTCTTTAGCATCATCTGTAGGCCTCAAACAGACAAGAGTTTCAACCTCATAAAGACCAATCATGTGTTACAGCAGAGAGCTGTTAACCCCTTTTAACCCAAACTCCCTCCAGTGCTGCTGCACAATGGGGTGGGTGCTCTGCGGCACAGTGGGATGCAGAGGTCTCCACATGCCTGTCACGGGGCATCCCCTCTTCCCCTGGACACAGTGAGGGGCAGCCCCAGGAGCCGTTGGCAGACAGCCCTGTTTCACCTGGCCTTCCCATGGGAAGGGCAGCAACTCTCCCAGAGGGTGGTGGAACCCTTCACAGTCACCTGGGGTCCATGGGCCGCTCCTCCCGAGGGGCTGAGCAGAACCAAAAGCACTTGCTCTCCCTCTTATGCCCCTGAAAAGGGCTGGTGAGAACATGCCCAAGGACTGCCTGATCTCATCCCTCCAGCACGGCCTTAGAAAAATCCCTTGGGCTGATGGCAAAGACAGCTGGGGATGGCTGGGCTTCCCCTCCATTGGAGCTGGGGCTGCAAGGAGTGCTGGTGGCCACCGGTACCATGGTGTTTTGTCCCCTCCGAGGACTTACCAAGCTCCATCTCCTACTTCTACAGTTTAGAGGCCATTGCTGAACCTCCAGCTGAGGAGCATCTCCTGAAGATATCCTGGTCCAACATGCAGCCCTGGTACCAACACACTCCTTCTGCTTCCAATAGCTCTTCTCTCCCCTCTGTGCTTACCTGCATGCTAAAAGGAGAGAGCAGACCTGCCCAGCCCTGTGCCATGGGAGCACGCATGTGAGGAAATACCACCAGTATCCACACGGGCTGGGGAAGAGCGAACGAAAGAGAATGACAGAATTGTTTGGGTTGGAAGGGACATCTGGGGATCATCCAGTGCAACCCCCCTGCTCAGGGAGGGTTACCCAGAGTAGGTGACACAGGAACACACCCAGGTGGGTTTGGGATATCTCCAGATATCCCCTCCAGAGAGGGAGACTCCACAACCTGCCTCAGCAGCTGTTCCAGTGCTCTGCCACCCTCAATGTAAAGAAGTTCTTCCTCATGTTAAGGTGGAATTTCTTGTGGTTTAGTTAATGGCCATTGCCCCTCACAGCTGTAAGAAGCAGCTGTGAGGCCAGATCACTATGCTGGGGCTGCAGTCACGGTGTGGATTCCCTGCTGCTCAGTGTGTGCCCCAAAACATCAGCAGTGAATGTGCACCAAGGGACACAAGGACTGGGGTTTGCAAGTGTGTGTGGCAGTGTGCGTGTGTGTTGGAGGGGTGTGAGGGGTGTTAGGTGTGTGTGTCCAGGAGACATTGGAGACTTGCAGCTGTCCTGAGGACCCTCACAGCCCATGAGGGACACATTGCCTGCAAATACCTCTCCACCTGCTTTCCAGTGCCACTTTCCCCTGCCCGATCTTCCCTGCCCACCCAGGGGAGTTGGGCACACATGGGCTGGGGCCACCTGAAAACTGGCATCCCCAGTTAGCAGCAGCTCCTGGCAGAGGGTACCAGCTCAGCATCCCAAGCTAAAACCTCACTTCCCCATGAGTCTCTCCATTACAAAACATCCTGTTGAGCCACACAAATGGTCCAAAATGTACAGAAGTATTTTTACATGATAAAGCATCCCACAGCATTGTAACTGGCTTCCTTGTCAGCAAAGAGGACCACGGCCTTGTGCATTCCCCCCCTGTACCGGCCCAAACTCTCTTTCCAGATGGCCGCCAGAAGCCAATTGCCACCGGAGCGCCTGAATCCAGCCCTGGAGATGCTCCCTGGGCACTGAGAGCAGGAAGGGGGTCGAGATGGCAGCTCGGTGGTGGCTCCTGGGGCCACTCTCCGTCTGTCCTGGCCCAGCTCAAGGCAAGAGTCCTGCTTCTCATTAGCGGGTGGCTGACTCCGGAGGCAGGGGCTGCGCTAGGCAGGCTGCTTCGCCAGTCACTTCACGTATCCGAACATCTGGTTGTGTCTCATCACAGTGCAAATTTATGACCCTGGAAACAACATGTTGATGATGCACTGGGAAAAGGAGCCGGAGCTGTAATCCCATGTCCAGAGCGGGGACTAGGGGAATCACCAGGCAAGGACTTGGGCAGGGGGAAGAGGTGAGGAAGGGCAGGCCTGCAATTCCACAGGCGGTGGGGGTGTGCAGGGAGGGGGACAGAGCTCCTGATGGTGCAGCACAGCAATATTTGTCACTCTCAATCTCTCTCCTCTGGGGAAAAAAAATGCAAATTCAGCAGCAGCCAACTTTGCACAAGTTCATCTCGATGCCATGCCAACTCGATGAATTGCCAACTTCAAACAAGGCAACAGGCAAGAAAGCTTAAAGAAAACAGATGAAAGATTTCATTTGAATCCTTTGAAAGGGAACGTTTCCATTTGCAGTGACTGGCCAGTTACACTTTCCATTTTATGGTTAAAATTATACAGACTTTTAAAATTATTTGAAATGGAAATGACAAGATCACATTTCAGGTCCTCCAAAGGGAGCTTCATTTGCCAAGGATAAGTAAACGTTTCACTATTTTTTTCCAGAGATCAAATATATCAGTTGAACCAGAACATAGCGGGACTTGGGAAGTCTTGTTTGCAGGTTCACACCAAAGATGTTTCAAGTTTTCAGCTTAGCCCCAACAAGTGTTTTTAGTTACGTTGCTTTGTTGCTGCAGTGGAGAAGAAAGAAAACCAGCTCTTGCCATCACAGTTAGGCAACCAAAGAAGAAAAATAAAACTGTAAGAGTCAGTGCAAAAGAATGGTCTTAGTGTGGGAGAACTAAAGAAAGCTTCCCTGAAACTTTCTGCAGACTGTTTTTTACACCCTTGGTGCTGTTATCACGTCTTTTAATATGTGGGAGAGGACAATCCCTGTATGATGCCATATACACATATACAGGTGTCTAGCACAGAGAAAAATAGGAAAAAGGATCAACAAAAGCCAGGAGGCTGTTCAAGAGAGCTGGGGTGATGTTTCCTCCTTAGCTGTCCAACAGCTTCACAGCACAGGCGCCAGCTGGGAAGAAATAAGCAACCAAAAGTCATACTGGACCACGGGCAAAGGGGATTCAAACTGCTGCAAAAAATGCCACTGCTCCTCAAACAAGATGGAGTGCAAGTGGAGCAAGCCTGCTCCACGGAGACGTGAGGATGCCTGGAGGTCTGGGAAACACAACAAACTTGGAGGGGAGACACGATACAAACGCACCCTTGAATATACCAGTGGTTCTTCTTCATGTTGTCAGTGGGAGATGCCTAAGAATTCATAGCCCAAACAAGCTCCAGGAAAGCAGAGATGAGCCCTCAGGAAAAGCTGCTGCTGGTGGGCATGCAGCAGCCTGGGCACACAGGCTGAAGCATCCGCAGCATGGCAGACACCTGGAAGCAGCACCAATACACTTCCCACCATCTTCCAGCGTGGCCTGTTTGTGAATCCATGTGGCTTTCCTGTGGACACACAAGTCCAGGTAGAGAAATCCAAGTGGAACAGCCCAGCTCTGACTGGTTTCACAGCCTGTGGTGTGGACAGCTGTGGGGAGCACTAGCACAGCTCACCAGCAGCCTGGCTTACCTTCTCCCAGTACCCTGGCATGGAGGTCTTAAGCGAGGACATTGAAACCACTGACAAACTGATCTTCCCCTATTCTCTCCAGAGCTGTTGGTTTCCAGAGAAGAGTTTTCCTTCCCTTGCTTTGGAATTCCTACAGGCAGAGGAGACATGGCCTGTACTGCAGGCTGCTTAGGAAGCAAGGGCTGTGTAGGAACAACAACTATCCAAAGGACAAAGCATGCCTCTGGCATCTGCTGGAGCATTGGGATCCTGACAGCAGCAGCAGAAACCACAACTCTTGCTAGGACTCAGAAAAGGGTTCAGGAGCCTTTGACCAGAGACCTGCAAGAGCTTTAAATGCTGTTTGGTGGAGGTGCAGGATGCTGTCAGGAAACCTAAGCTGGGTAAGGGATAGAGTAAATGTGCTGGTATGGAGTAGCCAGCTTTGAGCTCCAAATCAAGTTGTGACCAGTAGTAAACTGCAGTTAATACAGGTTGCCAAGAGAGGTGGTGGATGCTCCATCCCTGGAAAGATTCAAGGCCAGGTTAGACACAGTTCAGAGATTCCTTACGAATTGAAGATGTCCCTGCTCATTGCAGTGGGGTTGGAATGAGATCTTTCAGGTTCCTTCCAACCCAAGCTGTTCCGTGATTCTGTGATGTGCAATCAGTATCCACACACAAAATGATGGGGCTGTGAAGAAGAGCCCAGGCAGGGCTCACCCTCCATCAATGGCCCAACACAAACCTCCGCTGTGGATGAGGACCTCCCCACATCCCATCCCCAGGCATACTGCTGGATGAGGAGCACAATGCCATGGATGTGGAGGGGCCACACCATCCCTTGCCTCAGCCAGAGCCTGTCTTGGGGGATTAGCAGGGGCCAGAGAGACATTTATAACTCCCACTTCCACCAAGCCCATGTGCTTCAGCCTGAGTGGTTCAGCTCTTCTTCCCAAGAGATCTTTGTTAGCAGAGTTCAACAACAGATCTCTGTGTTTGCTTGTAGGATGCTTTTTAGAAATAAAAAAAAGAAAAAGGAAAAGGGAAAAAAAAAAAGAAAAAGAAAAAAAGGAAAAGTAAAAGCCATAACCTTCCAGTGGAGTGAAGTAAAATATTTTCTTCAGTCTTGAGAGTTTGAAAGAAAAATGCAAAACAACCAATTTCTAAACAAAAAGTGTCTTCAAATTAGAAAAACCAGGCAGTCCCCTTAAGCAATGTTGAAATAAAATCTTAGAACATTTTTTAGACCCCTGCAGACATGCGTGTATCCATACTTACGGATGCTGCTTTTACCCCACAGGAAGGGACCCAGCAAAACCCATCCCAACGAGGAGAGCTCCTGGGTCCTCCAAGCTCACATCAGGGGAAATATGCTCCCACACTCCACTCAGGTCTCATCAGTGCAAGGGAAGGGTCTGGAAATGCCAGTCCTGACTGCAGGAGGGTGATTTACGCCATCAACCAGAGTGAAGGGAGACTGAATCCTACTCTGGAACTCACAGGCTCTCTCCTGCCAGAAAGGGAGGTGCCCAGGCAGGAGCCGCAGCTCAGTGATGTACCCAAGGACCACAAACCCTTTGATCTTTTCCTGACCATGCCAGCACCCGGGCAGGTGCCCCCAGGAGTGTCCCCAGCCCCTCACAGTGCCCCAAGCTGGGGGTGAACATGCTGAGCTGCAGCTCTGGTATTCGGTCCATGGCTCCTGACCCTCACAGGTTATCGGTTCCACAATGTTTCCGAGTGTCAATCAGGCCTCTCCTTTGATCACTGTTATAATCAGATACAGCACTTCAGCATGGATTATTAAGTTTTAACAGTTGACACATCATTTCTGATACCATAATCTGGCAGCACTTTACAATAAGTGACAGGTCCTCACTAATTCCTTTTGTATTCACTGTAGCAACGTTAATCATGAGTGATGAACTTTGCGTATTCATATGGATGTAATAGGCAGTTCCCAAGGACTGAGACTGTAATTTAGCTTTAACCTAATGGGCACTGATTGTAACAATAAGTAATTATGTCAGCTAAATGCAGTGTTGATGGCAATTGATGACAGCAGAGAAAGCCATGACACCATTTTGGAACTAAGCTTGGAATAGTCATTTGTAAAGCTGTAACGGCCAAGACTGGGAACAATGTGTCCTCTCCTATCATCCAGCTACCTTCAGCCTAGTGAGAACAGTCCCAGCCATGACAAACACCCTCTCAGCTCCCTGTTTTACTGCTCTGGCAGCTAATTTCAGCGTAGCCAAAATTCCAGCCTGCTACATGGATGGGATCAGTGGTGCCCTGAAGCTCAAGAAAAAGAAGAGAGGCACCTCATCTAAAATGGGATATTGGGATCAATCCCCTGGATCATCCTCAGGTCCTTTAGGGCAAATCACACCAGGGGATACCTGGCCAACATCTGGTAATGTCACCTTTCCACAGCTGCAGAGCCTGGCTCTGTCCCCAAACAGCAAAGTGAGGCCAAGCTGCAGAAGACCTGAGCCCACTGCTGAGCCCAGAGGGAGCTGAATCCAGCAGATAATACAATTAGGAAGTACAATTAGGATATATAATTAGATGTACCCTTCTCAGGCCTGAGAAGTGTGCTCCATAACCTAAACTACAGCATAAGTACATCCAGAGAAAGATGCTCTTCTATTACCCAGAAGGGCTGGTGTGACCTCTTTTTGGGTTAGAGAGGAAAATGAGGATGGGATGTTTTTAAGCCAGAATATTTGGATTTGAATAGCTTTCTTTAGGAAGGGGAAGCATGGCAAAGTCATAATAATAATTCTGCTAATGACACAAATAAGACTGTAAGTGCTGGTATCATCTTGAAAGAGGGTTTTGTGCTGCCAGTAAGAATCCTGCTTCACTGTAATCATTAATGTGGTCAAAAAATGCTTGGAAAACACAAAGTAGTGATAATGAGGTAGAAAGGACATCTTAAAGAAACAGTTTTGGGGGGCTCCCTCAGGATCATGTCCCTGTCCCTTTAAAAAACGCACAGCTTAATGCCTCAGATCATCTATTTACTTACTATTTTAATTACTTCCTTAAATTCAAAACAATTTTTTTTTGGTTGTGAGTAGATAAGTGAGTTTAAGAGAGGTTGGAAAAATGCCTCCTGGTGTTCCATTAAGCTTGTGGCAGTCATTAAAATGGTCCTTAGCATGGATAACAGTGAGCTGTGGGCAGGCAGCTGCCTGCAGGCCTTGCTTTCCCCATGGATGAGAACAGCCAGGAAAGGGCTGGACTTGAGGCTCTTGCATGATTCTTTTGGCCTTACAGGTCTCTGTGATAGGGAAAAATATTCTAGGATATTTTTCCTAGAATTATGGAATGGTTTGGTTTGGAAGGGACCTTAAAGTTCATCCAGTTCCAACCCTCTGTCATGGGTGGGGACATTTTCCATCAGACCAGATTGCTCCATCCAGCTTGGCCTTGAACCCTTCCAGGGATGGGGCAGCCATAGCTTCTCTGGGCAGCCTGTGCCAGGGCCTCATCTCCCTCACAGGAAAAAATTTCTTCCTAACATCCAGTCTAAACTACTCTCTGTCAGTTTAAAGCCATTTTTCTTCCCTGTGTGGGCATCCACATGCAATGCCAGAGCCCAGCTCAGGGCATACAGGAGAGAGACTCCTGGGGAAGCTTGAGAGCACAGATGAGACAGGTCTCGTGACTGTACTTTCAGAGGTTAAAATCTACCTGGCAAAAGGCAGCAGGGCAATGCTGCACTTGCAGAGGCACATGTGAGGTGGGAGCTGAGTTCTGGCAGCCCCAGCCCTAAGGAGAGGCAGCCCAGCAGCACTTCCATTTGCTCAGGGAGTGGGAGCAGAGCCATGATGGCATGAGCCAAGTTTTTCAGCAGAGCAGATGCATCAGCAAGGTTTTGGTATCCCCCTGGGACCTCATGATGTGCAAGGTCTGCACTTTTAAATGCGCCATTTGTTGTGGTTTTGTCCCAGAGGTTGCCTTGTGGAAGGGGGACATCGGCAAGAACCACAGTGCAGGTGTCAGGCAGCTTTGTGGGAGACAAGGTCCCACTGGTGGGGAAACCATCGTGGAAGGCATCACATCTGAGGAGAAACCACCAGAAACCTCACTAAGATCCTAAAGCACTGACATCCTCACTCACTGTGGGACTGACTGAGTATCAGCCTGAAGCACCTGCCACAGAGAGTGGTGTCAGTACAGCAAAAACCACAGACAAATTATGATGCTTTCTCTTGATGACCAGGTTAAAAGCCAAATACAGGTGCCTTAAGTCCCTGATTTCAAGAGGTTGGGTAATATACCTGAGACAAAGAAGCTGTTATTGCTGAAAATGCAGTGGGGATGTGTAGCAACGGGCAAAAATGCCTCCCAGAAATTGCAGATGTGCTGGCAGGGGGTTGCACTGCTCCTGATACCACACAACCAGCTGAGCTGGAGCAAGCAGCAGCAGCCCTCACCAGCATCAGCCTCCCAGGAGGTGTGAAGATGAGAAGAGGTGCTGCTGGCAGTAGACCAGCACGCTGATGATGGAGAAGACAACATTCCCCACCTCGCCAGCCAGCCCCGCCGCCGAAAGAGGCTTTCATCACTATTGTAACCAGTGCTGAAATGCACTGCTACACACAGCCACTGAGACCAGGGCATGAGAGGAGCTGGGGAAAATACAGGATGGACCCTTGAAAGTGACAAAGTCAGAGAAAATCACAGGAGCGAGGTCTACAGGGGGAATAATGAGGGGGCGTGGACTCCAGCGGTGAGATGGGGGCTGGCACATCCAGAATTGCAGTGTCCCTCCTGTTGCAATCATCTGCCTCAAACATACGCTCCCTGCAGCAACTCCTTACTCCAGACACACTTGGCTGGGATGCAAGTCCCCATCCCAAACTAAAACAAGGCCAGACCAGACCCTGGAAGAATCAGAGGCTGTTGACAGTAGCTTGTTCCTGCTGGGATTGAGGGGACCTCTTGGCACAAGCAGAGCAGGAGCATCACATGCCCAGCCCTGCTGCTGGGGCACGTCAGGCAGCAGCATTCACAGCCACAAGGGCATTTAAGCATCTCTAAATGAGTTTGGGGGCATAAGGGGGCAATACCTGCAGCTCAGTACTCCTGAAGGCATGCCCAGGGACATCCCTGTGGCTGGTGCAAGTTGGCAGTGCTGTCAACTTACCTTTACCCCAGCTCAGAGTGTCTGTGATTGTAGAGCATCTGCACTGCCAGCGTTAGTCAACACCTTGCAGGTCTGACTGCACCCAAAAAGTCTCTGTGTCCGAGCTCCTCCTTGGATGGCTACAAAGTCACTCCCTGCCTCTCACACAGCATTGGCAGGTGATGCTGGTGGAGGGGGGACCCAATTACCACTTGTCACTGCCCCAGCACGGTGCAGGCGTCAGGCCGGTGTCAGAGCTGTGATACTCACCGTGACAGAGTTTTGACACACACCGTGACATTGCTGACGTGATGCAGGGGAGCAGGGGGTGATTGGCAGCCTGAGGCAAGCAGTGCCCAAAGCAGGAGCCGTCCGCAATTAGCAGTGCCAGAGAATTTCCCCTCCCCACGCGAGGGAGGAGTGGAGACAGCAGCTCCTTGTACAGGGATGCTGAACACCATCAGGATTCCCGCCCCATCCAGGCTCCAGATGAGGAGCTGCCATGTGGGGAGCGGATGGCTTGGCTGGTCCCAGGGAGGTGGACAGTAAATCCAAACAGGCAGCAGCCTCAGAGCCCTGCGCTAATGACACCAGCTTGTCACAAGCTGTACTGTCCCCCCTGCAGCAGATGTGACAGCCCTGAAGTAACCAGGTACCCACCATGTCCCTGCTTCCTCTCACACAAAAGTGACAACTGGGACAGGTAGTAAAACTCCAGGCCAAATCCTTGACAGAGATCTGATGGCTGGAGCCGACTAAGGATGGTCTTCCCCGCCTTCCAGCTTTCTTTCTGATAAATAGCCACCCCAGCAGGAAGGACAGCTGGCCAGAGCATGCCTCCAAGTGCTGGCAAGAGAGCCCAACACTCTGCCCTCGCTTCCTTTCAGCTGCCCCAAAGGGTCCCTTCTCTTGCACTCTCAGAGGGGAAAGTGAGGCAGGGCTCAGCATCCTCTCCCAGCTACCCCATCTCTGCAGCTGTGCTGTTGGCCAGGCACAGGGAGCCAGCCTTGGAGCACTGACACAGCCCATGTCCAACACCATCCTCTGGCCACCCACAGGTCTTCCTCCCAGGTGGTTTTCAGCCAGCAAAAGCCAAACCTCTCTGCCCTCACAAGCCCTCCTTGGTGCTCCTTTGCTGACTGCAACCCCTCATTTACTCCATAGCCCAAATTACACCAAAGAAAGCAGAGCTGTGGTGGTTACTCTTAAATAAGAAAGCAGCAATAGCATCAAGTTGCCAGTGGCTGGGATGGGGTCTCTAGAGCTGCTCTGCCAGCTCAGCAGCTGATGCACAGGGATGGGTGAAGGATGAGCAACAGCCTTGAGGAGAGCAGCAGTGGAGGGTCCTTGCTACTCTGTGCAGCCCAATCTTGCTCAGTGCTAGCTGGGATGCTGAGCAGCCCTGTGCCCCAGCTGCATCCCCTTTGCTCACAGGGCTTTTTCTGTGTGGGCCATGAGATTAGGGGAGTGCTCCTTCCTCCTGATTTGGGTGGATCTGGTCAGTCACAGACCCATGACTGAAACGGACCTTCCCTTTCCCACAGGACCAACCTCCCCTTTTGCTGCTCAAACACCTGTAAACTCTGGTTAGTTCACAGCAGCAAAGCCTCCTGCACCAAGCATTCACATCTGCTCTCTCATTACTGACCTGAATTTTTCTTTCACATCAAATTGGAGCAGCTGACAATTTTTTAGGCTGGCTCTAGGCTCTCTCATCCCTCTTTCATTCTGTATCTGCTCCAGCTCTTCCTTCCTGGGAAAGCTCTGAGGGTATTTCTTCTCCCATGGGTCTGTAGCAAACCATCATTTGGTACCAGGAGGAGAGAGCTGGATTTCCGTCACAGTATCACATTGTTTCCAATTCAAGCCCTGAACTTCTGCTCTTCTGCTTTAAACCTCAGGAGATACGGCTTAGAGCCAAGGAGAGGCTGCCTACCCAAAAAATCAGCTTCTAAAAGGCACATGAAAGGAAACAGAGGGTCAGAAGCACTGGGGGGCTGAGAAAATCCCCCTTCCAGGCAAGAGCTGCACTGCTGGGGGTCACATCCCCGTGGGTCACAGGAGGTGTTGGCTGGTGCCACTGCCCCCACTGTGCTGGGGATAAATAAGGAGCTTTAATCTCCAGGAATTCACACAAAAAGCTAGAAGTTAGGGTGAGCTCAAAGGCAAAGTTTGTCACTCTCACATAAAACCTCCTTCTCCCCGCTTTTGCTTCCCTGCAGGACATCTCCCAGCTTACAAACCTCTCGGCCAGCGTGGACCCTGCTGAGACGACACCAGGTTTCCAGCAAGGGGGACGCTCCTCTAGTGTAGGGCAAGCAGCTGAGGCATTGTCAGGAGAGACAAAGGCGCTGGCAAACTTTGAGAAATGCCTCTCATTATTTACAGAACGACACAAGAAAACTTCAGACTGAAACAAGAAAGGCAATTAGTTTTCTGTACGGAAACAAAGAGACATCTGTGCCAAGTATGCTAACATATACACAAGGGGCAGGTATACAGTACATGAGGAATTTCTTCCAGCTGCAAATCCACCCCCAAATTCTCAAGTCAATCTTGAGTACTACGATGCTCAGCAATCCTCTTAAAAGTGTCCAGATGCTTTAATAACTTAATTCTAATCTTCTCAGACACCATTTTCCATTTAACTGCTGAAGCACTGGAATAAGACAGAGGGGTCAGGTCTGAAGAGTGGGGAACAGCAGGTCTGTTTTGGAAGTCTGAGAAGCCCAGTCCAATTATGCTGGTCCCAAAGTCACCATGGGCCACGCAGAGTGTGCCATGCACTGTGTGGACACAGAGATGGCGAGGAGGTATATGTGCCACAGAGCAGTCTCCTGCCTGCACTGCTGGGACTCAGCCCCAGTGGTGTTGGATTCAAGGCTGAACCTTGCAAACAGAATCATAGAATGGTTTGGGTAGGAAGGAAAATGAAAGATCACCTTGTTTCAACCCCCCTGCCATGGTCAGGGACACCTTCCACTAGACCAGGCTGCTCCAAGCCCCGTCCAACCTGGCCTTGAACACTTCCAGGAATGGGGTAGCCAGAGCTTCTCTGGGCAACCTGTGTCAGGGCCCCATTAGTCTCACAGGGAAGCAATTATTCCCAATATCCAATCTAAACGTGTTCTCCTTCAGTTTAAAGCCATTCCCTCTTGCCCTGTCACTCCGTGCTGTTGTAAATGAACAGCTGAACTTCCCTGGTGAATTGGGCTGTTGGGTACATAGCTCAGGCTGGGCCAGATGCCTCCAGACCCCACCAAAACCGCTTGGCTTTGTGCGAAAAGTGCTAAAAGAGCTCGAGGTCTCCTTTCCCTGAGCAGCTTGATTGCAGCAACCTTTTCCCAGAGGGCTGCATGTTTTGGTGGGTGAGGTTTCCACCAGGAGGCTGAAGCAGCGCTGGAACAGGCTCCCTGGAGTGGTTCCTACTCAGCATCCTCAGAGGAATGCAATGTTCTGCTAGACCAAGCTACAGCCAGCCTAGTGCACTGTTACAGCCAGTCCCACTTCCAAGGAGAGTTTGTGCTGAAGACCTCCAGGGATCCCTTCCAAACAATGCCTCAATGAGTCTGCTTGGCTTCTTCAGAACTGTAGCAACAGGACAAGGGAGAGTGGCTTCACACAGAAAGAGGGTAGGTTTAGATTGAATATTAGGAAGAAATTCTTCCCTGTGAGGGTGGTGAGGCCCTGGCACAGCTGCCCAGAGAGTCTGTGGCTGCCCCATCCCTGGAAGTGCTCAAGGTCAGGCTGGACAGGGCTTTGAACAACCTGGTCTCATGGGAGGTGTCCCTGCACATGGCAGGGAGGTGGAAAGAAACCATCCTTAAGGTCCCTTGCAATCCAAACTATTCTGTGATTCTAAAAGCAGTTCCCCTCCACGCTGTGTTGGGCAGACCTGATGCAGCCTTGTTGCACATCACCTCCCACCCCACACACTTCCAGCTCCTGCTCCCAACAGGCTCCTCCAGAATTCTTGTCTTAGCCAGCTACCTTTCAGACAACACTTTCTCAAGATTGTTTTAAACAAAGGGAAGAAATTTTGGTGACACTTTAATACATAAAGTGCCTCTAATTTTCTCTGTGCCAAAAAGCAGAGCTTTCTAACACACTTCCTGAATTAACATCAGGTGTTAAACCAATGCACACATTGTTTTAGCAAGAGCCCACATTCTATAATAGGCTTTCTCTCTAACAGCTTGATATAGCCTCTTCCATTAAGCATTTATTGCTAATGCTTTGTAAAGTGTAACATGCTATATATGCTATCAAAGAATGGAGCTGCCACGTACTCACCCCTGAGTAATGAAACACTTATGAACGGAACCGTAGGTTAAGTTTAATCTCAAGGAGATCATTTAGAGCTCTGCCACCGTATCCCAGTGTGCTGTCAGCAGGAGGACTGGGATCCCAGCCCCTGGGGAACCCTCTTTGCCATTGCTTTGGAGAAGTCCTTGGGCAAAGTGCTCCCAAAGCAAGAGTTTGCCTAAATACCACCAGGCTGATGGAGATCTTGAGCTCTTCCTCAAAGGGACTCCCAGAGAGCCACATACCCTGGTTATTGACTCTCTAATAATTTAATACAAACCCCAATCATTAGGAACCCTTTTGGATGACATACACCTCCAGCTGAGCATTATCATATTTTTTCCTTATTATTCAGTAAAAAGAAAATCAACCTTTTGTAAAAAAAATGGAGCGAACTACCCTCCCCTGGCAAGTAGCTGGGGTTTTTACACAATCCTTGCCTAGGTAAGGGCACAAGGAGGAATCACTTGGTACTACAGGGTACAGCCATAAAAGAAAGTGGTATCAAGACTGTTCTTTTGGAAAGAGAAATCATCTCGATCTCTCCCCTCCTGCTGGTCTCATCCGCCCAGGGATCTATTTATACTTACGCTGCTGTACAGCCTGCCTTTGTTCCTTTTCCCTGCAAAAGCAAGCCCCAGAGCTCCAAATCCATTGCCCTGCAAGTCCTACAGCAGGATCTTGGCATAAGGCAGGAGTGGGACTTCTGGTTGGTGCAAGGGATTCACCTTTTTCACACCCACCTGTCCTCTGGGATTCCGTGGCGTTGGGATGACCAACTTGTGCACATGTCCTTGAGGATTTATATGTATTGGAGTGGGACTGACCTTAGGCTGGGTTGGGAGATGGTGTATTCAGTTAGAGATAACTCCATTTTCAAGGGGCAAGGATGAAGAATATTCTGGTCTTCATCAGCAGTTGCCAAGCTCACGACTGCTGGGCTTTTGTCCCACATCATGAAATTTGATACCACTGGCTTTTTCCAGTGTCAGGGCTAAGTGACAAACCCAAAACCTCAGTGACATCTGTGGGGTGAGCCAAATGGCAAGGCATTTTGGATGGTCTGGGCTTTGGTACCCAATTCAACACGCTTCTGAACGAAAGAATTATGAATGCCTGGATCTCCCCCATGAAAAACTGTTGCAAGGCATGAGAATCCTGGCAGAGGGGCCCCAGCCAAGTTCTGTGCAGTTACCCTTATCAGGGCCTGAGGAATGCAAGAAATGCTAAATTGGGAAAGAAGACGTTGGAACACAGAATAACAAGGCAGCTAGAAAGTAGATAAAGAGGGACTGTACCATCCTGGACTAGAACCAATCAGGTCCCCTGAGAGGTGCATGCAAGGTGTGTGGACAATATGGAGGATCCAATCGAGTCATGTGTGATCATGTGAATGACAGTTACAGAAATGCATAAGAATGGAGTAATGTAAACAATAAACGGATTCTTGCGTAATCAAATTGGTTCGTTGTTCAGGGATCCCATATTCCCCCAAAAAACCCCTCAGGTTCTTGAAGAGGCTTCTGTGTGGTGAAGAAGCCAAGTCCTGTGTCTGTTTGGTCTTCCTCCACAATACTGATGGTTGTCTTGGTGAGAGTTCAAAACGAAAACACCCACTGTGGGCTGTATCAGTCTCCCCCCAGCCCAGCCAGCCCTTGTGCACCCAAGATGTGTCACCTTAGGACACTCTGCATCTTGGCAGGGAAGAGAAATGAGGGGCAGCCATGGGGCTTCCACAGAGCTGAAGAGCAGCACAGGCTTCAGGAATAAAACACCTCAAAGGGCTCCTGAAGTTTCTAGTTGTGTCCTCTGATGCAGCGGGGACACAGGGATGGCCACAATTCAAGAGTGATATTGCAGCTGGGGTCCCCCACACACACACACACCAAGACTCTCCTTGGTCCAGCAGCATTGGGATACTCCTGTTATGCACATGTGCTCAGCTGCTGAGGTGAAACAGGGCACCTGAGTTAATCCAGAGACAGAGCACATGTGGAAGAGATGGAGAGGTTGAACCCTCTCACCACATGCAAAATCCCTTCACAGTTTGAAACCATGTAAAAGAAGAGACCTTCACAGGCTCCTTGTCCTGGAAATCAGATCAAAAATGAATAGTTGTATGTGTTCCCCCTCTTTAGATGATGCATTTTCTAAACTTCTTCCAAGTGTTTCCAAATAAACAAAGGAAAAAGTTCATCCCAGGTTGACACATCAGTGTTCATAACACTCATGGCAGGCCCTTGGAGAGCCTCTTGGCCCACCGGGCCCTGCATGGGTACAGAGGACCCCATAAAATCTCCCCGGCTGTCGTTCCCTGAGCCCAGCGACGTTCTTGGTGAGGGATCCATGGAGTTTCCCCCACAACAGTCTCCTTTCTTCCCGGTGCCCGTGGTTCCCTTTGTGTTTACGATAACACTGGGATGCTTTATTGCATTTCGCCCGCCCGCTGCCATGGCAACCGGCAGTTGCTGCTTGCTGTAAAAATAACCCTCCTTCTTTGATAGATTTCACTTGAGTGAAAATAACCCTTAAAAATAGGTTGAAATTTCCATACTAACTCTTCCAGGAGGTTTCAGGGAGGCAAGAATGAATTCCTTCAGCCTTGGCACTGAGCTCTCACAGAGGAGCCCATGAGGATGCTTTTTGGGAGCCCCCGCTAGCCAGGTCCCCCAGGGTTACGGTGGTGCTGATGATATAGAATCCTGGAATTGTTTGGATTGGAAGGGACCTTAAAAATCATCTCATTCCAACCCCTTTGCCATGGGCAGGGACACTTTTTGCTAGACTCAGTGCCTCATCCAACCTGGCCTTGAACACTCCAAGGGCTGGGGCATGCACAGATTCTCTGGGAAACCTATGCCAGGGCCTCATCACTCTCACAGGGCAGAATCTTTCCCGGAACCTATTCTCTTCCAGTTTGAAATCAATCCCCCTTGCCCTTTCTCTAAATACCTTTGTAAAAGTCACTCTCCATCTTTCTTGTAGGCTTCCTTCAGGTACTGGGAAGCCAAAATTAGGTCACCTCAGATCCTTCTGTTTTCCAGGCTGAACAATCCAAATTATCTCAACCTTTCCTCACAGGAGAGGTGCTCCACCCCTCTGATCATATCAGTGGCCTTCCCTGGACTCACTCCAACAGGGGCAATGTCCTTCCTGTGCTGGGGACCCCAGACCCCAGAGCTGGATGCAGCACTGCAGGTGGAAATATGTACATGGGAAAAAGGCCATGTCCACTATCATTACGTGGCCCATGGTGCCATTTCTGCACAGCACATCAATGGATAGGCCAGTGGATGTGGTGGATCTTCTGGGCTTCTTGGTATTTCCTGCAAAGAGAAGAGGTGGTGTCCCCTCACTGGTTGTTAGGGGACCTAGCTGGGATAAAGCTCAGCTTCATCTTCTTAGCTCCTGTGCACCATGGCCTCAAAAAAAAGGCTTTTCCCTTCTCCAAGGCACAGGGACCATGGGAGCTGGTGCTCTCCAGCCGCACATTTTGCTGCTGGCCACCAGGAAAGCTTCAGCATGGGTTTTGGATAGATAGATCAGAATGCATGAACAGCCAGAACGGGATCTCTCCCCCCAAAAAAGCTCTGCTCATGCCTGGGAGAGCTGTAATGGCCATCTCTCCACAGGCCCCATGCCCAGGCTCTTGGGGCAGCAATGCTGTGAGATTCATGGCTGATGCTGATGCTGGGAGAGGTTCAAGTCTCTCTCCTTTGTTCCAGAGCACCTGCACTGGTCCCAGCCAGCAGAAAGGTACCCAGAGCCCTGCTCTGGATCAATGCGGGTGTTGCTCTCACACATACTCTTGACTCATCCTCAGCCCAGAAGGTCTTTTTTTCTCTTCTGGCTCATTTCTTTCCTTTTTGTTCTCCCAACCACTCAACTCCTCTACCTCCAAATAAAAGCCTATTCACATTTTAGAGGTGGCCTCTGATTCCTCCCGTGAGTTTAGGTGAGTCGAACCATAAGAAGTGGAGTAATGAGATTATGATTAAAAACACACCTTGATAGTGGAACATCCATCAAGCTGTCATAGAAATCGTATCTCGGAGGCTGCTCTCATCAATCTGACCTTTCAATTATTACCCAGAGTTCATGACTCCAAGTGTATATAATTCCTACCTCAAATCTGGGAACATACACCTTTGTTTTTTTGGCTTGCCTTCTGCATGGCTGTGCGAGGTCCCCTTCACTGGCACATCAGCAATGCTTCATGATGCAAATTAACTTAAATTAGTTCTTCCCTCAACCAAAAGTTTGGTAACAAGATCAAAACACTACCAGAGCACCTGAAGGCAGCTGTTTGAAATTTTTATCAGTATAATTTTGGCTTTTTCTCAGCTATTTCAAAGCCAGTGGCCACTAAGGCTAACTCCAGGCTAACTCCCAGCCCACACCCTGCTTTGCCTCATGTCTCTACTGAGAGAGGAGGCTGCTCCATCCGTGCCACAGCACTTCTCCAACAGGGAAGGCCCCTCTAATTCAGCCAGGACAAGCTGACCCAGGAGTCAACACAGATAACATTTTCTGCCCAAACACCACTGGAAAAGCTTGGTTTTGTGAGCTACACCCCAGCTAACACAGTGTTTCAGGAGCAGGATGGAGTCTAATTCAGCTTTCCATTGGCATCATTGGAGAATTCCTCTGCATCTCTCTAGGACCAGAGCACCACTCACCTCCAACCAGCTCTATGTATCCCGCCCCACCATCTGTCCAGTCTGGGGGTTCTCAGGCTGAGATAAGACACAACTTGCTTGGCACTAGCTTGGAACCTCATTGGGTCCAAGTGAGTTTCCATAGGCCACGGAGTTACCAAGCAATGAAATCCTGCCTGAGCCTTTTGTATTGTACAGTAACACATGTAGGACATCGGGCTGTCCACAGGGAATGCCTGGCACCTGGGAATGGTGTGTCTTCTGGCTCCATGCCAGCACTGCTAACAGAAGAACAAGAAAGAGCTGGCTCTTCCCACACAGCAAGTTAGGAAGTTGTTCCTAGACTGAATAAAACAAATGAAGCCATTTGTTTTATTGTTTTCCTCCAAAGGAACTATGTGGTTTTTAATAAAGGTAAACTTCCCTGCTTGGCCTGTTTGTGACTTTTCACAAACAAGAAATCATAACACACACATTACAGAAGAAAAGAAATCCCTGGTTGGTAGAGAAAAGACAGAGGAAATAGATATGCCTTGATTTGGGATGTTTGACAAATCAGGCCCTGAAGATATTTTCTGGTGTTTGTGTTATTGTAGGGTCTGTGCAGCTTTCTTGTATGAATAACTACAGAATGGAAGATCTTTTGCAAAAATCTCTGTACTGCTCAGGTGCCTGAACTGTGGGAATTTCCACAAGTGCCTGGAAACCAACAGGCACTTGTGGAAATTCCACTGTGACCCTCGATTCTGCAGCAAAGATGTTCAGGTGAGGCCAGGTGAGACCAGGAGTCAAAGACACTCTCAAAAGAGGGAGCAGCTTTCAACAGTGACCCTGAGGCCAACATAGCATTAGGGCATTTCTCTGCTAACACCTGCTAATCCACACAGCCCTCCCCAGCGAAGATGAGGGTGGATCCCACACCTCCCTCCATCACAGCCCAGCCCAGCTGGCATCACTGCAGACTCATTGCTAAGCCACTGCCATTACTGGCAAACCAGACAACTTTTCCCGGGAAAAAACACATAGCAACATTTCAGGCACAACTCTGTTTTGAAAGCCTTACAAAAGCCTGATTTATTGAAAGATTAAAGGCAAACATCAGTGCATCCCCAGTGCCCCAGATCAGTGATGGGGACAGTTGTCCTTCGGGTTCAAGATGAGCACAGGACAAGGATTCATCAGCCATGCAGCCATCACAGTCTCTTTTTTGACATAACCCTTGTCATCAGTCCCATTATGCTGCACTGCAGAGCTCTGAGAACTATATCACCAATTCAGTTTAAATATCTCCATAGCATGAGTTTCCCAAAAGCCACCAAAGAGATCCCCTCTAGCAGAGCGACCACGTGCCTCTCCCTCGTGGTGCTCAAAATGAGCCCCAAGAAGTTGAGCCCAAAACTCACAGTCCAGCTCCTTGTGCCTTGCAAACCTAACTCCCTGCAGGGGGTTCAGTCTTGTTTCTAGAAGCCCAGTGCAGGTTCCCCTCTGTCTGAGGAAGAGGCCAGAGAGCCACACACTACTGCTGTCCTTTCCCTCCTCTCTGGCAGCCACATCAAGAAGCAGTCTGGAGGCCACTACATCTGCAGTGCAGCCACGGGTTGCCCTCTCCCAGCCTGGCCTCCACATGTCTCATGCCAGCAGAATCTGATGACAGCACCAGCTGGAGCTTCTCTGTCACGAAAAGAAGATGAAACCTGCAAAAGCCCCACTTCCATTTTCCCATTCTCCCTCCAAGACCAAGCCTTCACTCTCAGGAGTGAAGTCTCTGCTGTTTTAGGGAAAAACATTTCATTTTTAATTTGCATCATGAAGCATTGCTGATGTGCCAGTGAAGGGGACCTCTCACAGCCATGCAGAAGGCAAGCCAAAAAAACAAAGGTGTATGTTCCCAGATTTGAGGTAGGAATTATATACACTTAAGAGTCATGAACTCTGGGTAATAATTGAAAGGTCAGATTGATGAGAGCAGCCTCCCTCCCATAATATCCCAAAAGGAAGAGGGTAATTACCCTGGCTGCTACACGGAACAAGCTGATGGGCTCATGAGTGTGTCTGACCAAGGAGTGTCCACCTCACCCATACCAAAACCTGTCACTGGAGAAAGGTAGCCCCCTCGACTGTGGCTGGGAGGGGGAGGAGAGGCCACCAGTTGTGCTCCTAGCGAGAGGAAAGTTCCCACTCTCTGAGGAGCAGAGGGGCTGGCGCACTCTAACTTCACCTCTGCCCTTAAAACAATACTTAATGCCTCCCTTAAGGTGGTAACTGCAGTCGAGCTGTGCTGTTAGGAAGGCTCTAATCCTGTGCTAATTTATTTTATCAAATTAAAAAATGAGCATCCATGGAACACCAGAGACCTCCTGTTCTCAAGGTCCCAGCAGAAAGCTGCATGATCCCTTTGTAAAGAGGGTTGGGGAGAGTTGTTGTTTTGCTTCTTTTTTTTGCCAAGAATATAAAATTAATAAAACAGGATTAAGGGAGATATGGTTTTAACCGATTCCTTAATCCCAGAGAATAATTAATGATGCACCACTTGGCTTGACTCTCCCCTCATTTGAATAATAAATAGCATCCCAAAAAAAAAAAAGGAGGAAAAAGGAACAAGAAGGTTGAGCTGTTAAATTCTTAACATAAAGAACTTTTGCCATATGTACATGTGCATCGCCTTCTGGTCTTGGATCCAGAAAATACAGGTTATAAAGAAAGCAGAGACCAGTTTTGGCCACACACAGATGTGTTTAAGCCAAGATTTACAGGAATCTCCACACTTATAAGAAACAAAATACCACTAAAAGTCTGCATAAATTGCCCACACTAAGCTCTGCATGCAAACATCAGCCAAGACTGACTTGGATGCCACGATCCCAGTGCAACGTACCAGCCTCAGTCAGAGCCACTCGCTCTTAATATTCCAACCTGCATAAAATACAGAACCTGAACTCCTGTGACATTCATCCTCATGTTCCCAATAACACCATGTGCCAAGGGCAGGGCTGGCCTACTAGAGGAACAGCTCTGTGAAGATGTGCAGATGGGATTTAGGCCGCTGGACTTGAACCACTGAATAGCTGTTTAAGTACAAGGCTACCTGTAAGGTCTTCTAGTCAACAAAGCAAGGGGTGTGGGGTCCTCCAGCTTAGGCATCTATTTTATGGTGGGAGGAACCATCTTTTGGAAGGACAAGGAGTCCTCTGAGGGGTACATCTTAAATTCAAGTGTATCCCTACTGTCTTGCCTTGGAGATGGAACATGGCTTCCTAGGGCTTACTCCAAGAGTTCCCAGAGACCATCGTGTCTCACAAGTGTCCCTCAGTTCCTGACCACTGCTCACCTGCCCTGAGGAGCTGTTCTTCTGGGGAGTCCCAGCATGCAGAAGGAAGTTTACCATCACGCAGCTTCTCAAAGGATGGTCCCACCACTCTTTATTAATCTTGACTCAAAGGGGAAACAAGGATATCTTGAGGAGTAATTTTTTAACTGATAAATAGATACCAATAGTGGACCTATGTCAGAATTTCATGTGACATCACCTTGACCTAGACAAGAAGACGGCAGCTCTGTTCAGGGGTAGGAAGCCCTGGATCCTAGAAGAGCATCTTATTTTTGGAGGCCCACACCAGCTGACCGGGCAGGAGGTCAGGCACATAAGGAGGAACATCTGAATAAACACAGCCCCATCCCTGCCTGCAGCCCTTGTTAGGGCCGGCCTCTGCTTTGAACTCCTTCGTGATGAAATGATTAATGAATGCTGTGCAGACCTCTTCCCTTCCTCCCTCTGCTTTCACCTGCCACACAGAGCAATACCGAATGAGGTGATCATGACAAACACAGCTCTAATTCTTTATTAATATTAATCAGACACAACCTTTCCATTGACACCAGAACCCGTGCATGTGTTGGCAGGGAGGGGATAATACTATGGCAGTGACATTTCTTGGGTAGGCAATTTTTTTTTTTTTTTTCATCTTGCACCTTCCCTTCTCCCCCTTTAATATGGGCGAGCGATACCTTGTACAAACAGAGGAAGGAAGAAGCTGATTAAATAGCAGAGTTGGAGCATAATGAAAGAAAAAGCCCACTGCAAACATCTGCTGATTGTTTTCAACGGGAGGCACCGGGAGGTGGATTTCAGGTGATACCACGGTGGCTTCTCTCATAATCCCAGCTAAGGCAGCAGTAGGGCTTTGGAGTTCAGGGTGAATTTCATCCAGTCCCTGCTGTCAGGGAAAGAGGCTTAGGCAGGATAGCAAACCTCAGTCCCATCTCGGAGCAGGGCTGGGAGAACCACAAAGGCACACCATAAAGCTGCCCTGAGACGAAAGGGGCCCTTTCCTCGTGCCAGCACTCCAAAAGGGATATATTATGGGTAGCAGTGTGGACACAGACATCTCCCCTTCAGGTACTCACCAACACACATTCCTGCTGTTCATGTGTGGCTCAAGACAGGAAGCAGAAGATGAAGGTCGCAGGTCACCTACAAGATGTGCACCTTTCCAGCTGGAGGTGGGTTCACATGAGCAGCCACTCCCTGTGATCCACACTGGTGAATCACAGATCACTTTGGGTTGGAAAGGACCTTTAAAAGTCATCTAAACATTAGATTTGCAAGGTGAGAAAGCTGTTTGTGAGAGAAGCCATCCAACCCATAAGGAATGGAGACAAGCATGACCCCTCCTTGCCCTAGGGGAGCTGGGGCACTTTTCTCCAGCTGGAAGGATGGTCACTGAGCACAGGCAAGACCTACAGGTTTCCTTTGCTGCCCAGTTGTTGATTTTCCAGCTTTCTTCATCCTAATAGCCAAAGGACTGCAGGGAGATCTGTACCGAGAGAAGCCCCTGGTTCTCAGCTGAGTGCAACTTCCCTCTCTCTGTCTCTTGAAACAAATAGATTTTCATTGAAATCAACATATCTTTCTGAATTGAATAGGTTTTCATGGGGACAATAAATTTCTTCAAAACAATGCATTTTTATTACAACATATTTTTGTTCAAACCAATACTTTTTGACAACCAGATATTAATGACCAGGCCAAAGCCATAAATTTGCCTCAAACTATGTGTTTACTCATGGAAGGAAATAATTTTTCTCATACAAATACATTTTTATTTGAATCAATCCTCTTTTTTTCCACCCCCAAAAATCAGATACACTTCTGGGAGGGAGGGGGGAAAGCTGAGTACCCAGGAAAGCCCCTTCACTTTGACAGGGATTGAGTGCTTGTGAGGATTGTCTCATTCCAACCTTCCAAAGCCCAGAAGCTCCAGAAGTCACGTGAAGCTTAAAACATAAACTTTTTTCCATTGCCAATGTACCCACATTGTCACCCAGCTTCTGGTAGGTCCTGCAGAAACAAAGGTTATGTCTCACTCCCCTTGCTTTGCTGTTTGCTGTTTGAAACTGTTTGCAGAACCCAGTTAAATAATCCAGAGCAGGATAGAGATGTTCAGGCAGGGCAGTCCATGCCTCGGACTGCTCCATCCACTTTGAGGAAGCTTTTTGTTGCTCTTGGTTTTGGGAATCATTTTCATCTGAGATGGCTGCTGCAAGGGCCTGGGGACGCACACAAGGGTCAGATATGTCTGGTTAGTCCTACATCTTTCCTTGCAACCCACCTCTCAAACCTCCTTGAAGTTCATGTGAGGGACCTGAGCCCCCCATGAGGGGTCCAGGCCACCAGGGATGTTGGTCCTGCACATCCCAGGCCCTGAAGAGCCCAATCCTAACCCAAAGCACCCAAAAACATCAAAATAATTCCAGCCAGAGAGATGCAGCTCCAGCGGTGAGGGCCTGAGAGGTGCAGGAGGAATGGGGACAAAGGGTTGGCATCGGGGCTGTGTTTGCTGAAATTGCGAAGGCTTTGGTTGCTACTTTTGCTACTAATTCAAAGCCTAAGCAGGAGCAAACCCCTTATCTCCTCCAGATCCCTGTTTCCCCAGCTGACCATCCATACCAGACACATCCCCCCACCTCAGCAGCTGCCCACACTCATGCACACCTGAGCCCTAATCGAGAAAAATCATGTTTTGGGGGCAAGTAGGTGCATTCAACTGCTTTGAGACACATTTCCAAGCCTGGGCCTGAGTCAGAGCCTGGGGATCCCAGGCACTTGGAACATTAGGGGCTGACAAGGGCTCATTTCCCATGGCCCCTGTTGGCCACTCTTTGTTGAGCTTCCCCAGCCCATGTAAACATGCTAATTGCTTGGGCTCAGCACAGGGCTGGATGCCGCACTGTTTGTTTTCCATTGAATAGGATTAGGGATTCTGACACCAGTGATTAATCGCTGTGCTGCAGACGGCTGACGAGCCCGGGGAAGGCGTCCTCTCCGAGAGGAGAGCGCAGACAATCTCTGCCAAGCAGCTGCCACTGACTTCTATCTAACCCTCTGCATCTTGCCCTTTGTCCTCCCTCTTCTCCCAAAATGTCTCATATTCGCCAAGCCAACCCCAGCCTCCCAGGGAGCAGTGGGAGAGGGGCCCTGGGCATCCCCCGCCCTGCTGTTAGCCACCATGAGGCCCCATCCTCTGTGCCACTTCCTACATCAGCTTATCCCTGCATCCCGTGTTGCAAAAACCCTCCCAACACACTGCAATGCTTCAGCCAGCCCTTCTCATACTTCCCATTAACGGCCAGGAGGATTCACAAAATTTTTTTAGCTGCCATCACCAGGGCACAGAAACATCACATAGCAGATGCATCTCTTCACCAAGCAACGTTAAGGCATCAAATTCCTCACCAGTGCCCCTCAATGGGCACAGGGCACCCAGCACTGGCCCCCAGGCTCCTTTCTAGTCCAAAGGGTGTCCAGGGACCTGAGCAAGGCAGAGAAAGCAATGGGAGTACTGAATGCCTTTGCCACCTCTACCCTCTGCTTGTGGCTGCAGAAACATTTCTGTGCTCCCATTTTGCCCAGCAGCAGGTGAAGAAGGGATAGAGCAGAAGAGGTGGGAGAGGAGAAAGGCTGGAGAAAGCAGCCTTGCAGGAGGCAAACCTCAAATAGTTGCAACCATTGGGATTACCTCTTCTCCTGACCTTGCAGAAGGAGTGCTGGAGGCAAATCCACCCATCTCTGCTGGTGCCTTGTGTGACATACTGTCACTCAGACAAGCGATGTTCTTAATGGGTTTGTGGGAAAGGCCTGGCCTGCCTTTCCATCTGTACCTTCTGCCGGCTCCCCTCTCCAGCACTGCCTCCCCATACGACATTCCCTTGAATTATTTAGACTGGTAAATCTTCCTGCATCTCACATCTTTAGTCCATCTGTTAGCCAGGGCTTTGCCTTTATAGGAACTGTCCTTTATGCATGCCGGCATCTGTCAACAGTACACTTGCCTCTTTTATTCATGATCTTCCGTGGGAGATGGTACAAGCTGCAGAAATGCCTCATTTCTGGTATGCATTTCATTTTAATGGAAGATTACATGACTGGGGCCCATTTTATTACTTCTTGCCCTGCACATTCATCCATCACAAGCCCCATTTGCTGAGCCTGCACTGGGACGGCAGCCATCAGCCTGCTCATGTCGGATTCCTCCCGTGCCGCTCTCTCCCCCGCTTTGGGATGGGGAGGAAGCGCATTGTGTTCGAGGAGGGGAAGGACAGCAAGGGGAACTGATCCACCACGGGGCTCAGAGTTAAGTCAGGGTGGTGGCTAAGCCTAGCAATTCTGGGAAACAGGCCTGGGAATCCAGGGGTCCCACCCTGACGTGTCTCCTACACCGGTGTTCAGCTTCACACAGTCCCTTCCCAACCCACACCACCGACGGGTGTTGGGGTGCAGCTGCTGAGTACCTCAGGGCTCCTTGGAAAGACTGCACACCCCCAAATAAACACACACATGTTCCTTAGCTCCCTTCCTCAAGCCATCCATGATTCCCTAATTAAACTGCTGGTGGTTTTTGCAGCCTCTCTCTCCTGTAAGGAAGGTTGCATGCAATTAGTGAAAATATTTTGGACTGGGAACAGTGCCAGTTTGCTCTGTCCTTTCTTTCAACTCCCACAGAAACCCGAGGACCCCTGATTATCCTCCAGACTGCAAAAATAAAACCCCAATAAAAACATTCCACTTCTACATTGTGGTTCCCTGAATTAAGGGTTTACTGTGACCTGAGGCAGCAAGCGGGGTCAGAGAGGGCAGAGATGGAGGTAACCTCCTCAGAGATGGGGGGACTTCCCCAGCCTACAGTCCTCAGGCAGCATGAGACACAGGTGGCCATTTTAACCCAGAATACAGTGTCTGTCCTCAAAAATCCCAGCCATGAGACCTTGCACCAAGGAGAATTTATTCTCCATCTTGTTATGACGAGATTTCAACATTTTCACTAAAGACTTGCTCTGA
Organism: Monarcha castaneiventris obscurior; assembly: GCA_026261815.1. Taxonomy (NCBI): domain Eukaryota; kingdom Metazoa; phylum Chordata; class Aves; order Passeriformes; family Monarchidae; genus Monarcha; species Monarcha castaneiventris. The sequence continues at coordinate 5,868,979 of JAMPIT010000476.1, forward strand.
AAGTTAGGGCAACCCTGGTGATTCGATGAGGTTCAGACAACACTTTTAGTTTAACTTGGTTAGAAAATGGAACTCAGATGAAGTAATGTGAGCCAGTGCTCAGCTGAGACTCCAAGTCATTCCTTGGTGGGCATCAAAGCATGGAAAACCTGAACAACAATCATTCAAAGCATGGAAAACCTGAACCATAGTCATCACTGTTGGCTGGGATGCCAGTTCTGGCTGGGAAAGGAAAAAGAACAGCTTTTGGATGACAAGGAGCCCTATGGAAAAGCCAGTATTCTTGTGCAACCTACAATATATTAGTACATACTTAAAAAATAGGAAAAAATTGCCATAAATAACGTGCTAACTACCACAGCGGAAATTCAGGGGGAGAGAGCCCAGACATGCCTGGAGAAGAAATATGTGAGGCAACTGTCTCCAAACCGACTGGGATGAGCTGGAAGAGGCCAAGCAGCTCCTGCAGACAGGGAAAGAGCCCTCGCCAGAAACCACTCCCACGCACACGCACGGTGCTTCAGAGTCGGTGGGGAAACCTGTGAGCAAGAGCTCCTCACCCAGCAGCCAGGAGGAAGCAGCACCACGTGTGTCCCATATGCCAGGAGAAACTGGGAAGAGTCTGGGCAAGCAGCTAAAGCAGAGACTGAGGGAAGCAGATGATACATTTCATTGGGTTGCTCAGTTAAATGATCACGGTAACTTCCATCTAATATTCAAAACAACCTCAACTCAGCCCCTATTTCACAACCAGTACCCCCCTCTAGTAGCTGCTCTCTGTATCATCCAACCTGACGGCATAACTCAGCAATTTCCTTTCAGGAATCAATGAGAACAAATGAAAATTTAATACATTCTCCAGACAACCCAACTCCTTTCTCTCCCCCATGGTAAATAAATAATGTGCTACTCAAACGATGGATGGAGTGCTCAGAGATTGGTGGCCGAGTGCTATTAGGGGCCAGGGAGGACAGTGGAGATGTGGTCTAGCACAGGATGACGTGGTGGCCATGGGTGATTTCAGCACATAAAGAAACCAGGAGTGAGAGGGGAGGCATGGGGAAGTGTCTGGTTGATGCAGGAAGGGGGCATGGAGCAGGCTGGCCTGTCTTGTTAGGGCTTATACACAGGGATTGTTTGGTTTCTCCACATGACTAGATCCAAACCCTGGTGCTGTCAATGAGAAAAAAAACAAGTGAAATTCCTTTTGTCTTCAGCCTGGTTTGAGTCAGGAGATTTGGCTGGATGAGGATGTGAGATTTTGGCTTATCTGGCAGCAAGTATCTGGAGAAGGCAGAGAATGGTCTGAGGGATCTTCAGCCAGCATAGCAGAGGGACAACCAAATGCAGAAGCACTGTATGTCTCTCAGAGCCAACAGGAAAGTGGAAAAGTGGAGCTAAAGAACTAAGGAGGGGAGACCTGACTGCAACATCACCTGGACAGGAAAGAGATGAAGTTTCTTACTTGCTCCCCACGTTCGGTGACATTGTACAACCTGTGTCCTGGAACACATGCTTGTCTAGGAATTCTATCTCACCTCAAATTAAATATAGAGGTTTGCCTTTTCCCTTTGGTCTGTGAGATGTGTCCCTGGGGCTCCCCAGGACATGGCCACGTGGAGTCAAGACAGGGCTCTTGGAGATGAAGCTGGGATGCACTAGCAGGTCCTGCTGGAAAAATAACAGCCAACTTGCAGCTCCCAAAGTGTGCAGTGGACAGGACAGATGGTGGCTGCCAGGGACATTAACCTGGGCCAGATCTCCACATCTTCACCAGGACAGGACACTGCACTCATTAACTTGTAATAATCCACACCTTCAAGCCCAGGTTTGGGGCTTAGGTCTAGGAACCTGAGGGAACACTGCTGACCCCATTTCTCACTGCAAGCCGCTGAGCAAACACAACATCTGTGCCTCCCAGAGGCCGGGTCCCAGCTGGTGTGTGTGGTCCTCCTCACATCCCCCTCTCTTGCACCACACAGCTCTGGCTTCTGATCCCCTTGAACTTCAGGATGCACAAACAGTGCCTGCTCTGCCTTGTCCCACAGCTGTACTTATCTCCTGAGCTGACTGTGTACTTCCTTATCTCTGGGGAGAGCCTCTGTGTAAATATTGCTGTAAATTCTTTGGCTTTCCTTCCAAGTCGCGCTGTTCTTTAATGCCTTCCTTGTAAGACCTGCTTGCCCTACCCCAAGCCATTAGCTGTTACAGGACGTTAATAAGGAGGGGGTTTGGTATCTCTCAGGGATGTTGACCTCTTTCACTAGAAGCAAGGCACCCATTACAGAGCAATGATAAATCACAAGCCTTCCACTCCTTCCCCAGCAGGCACTTCTTTGCATGCATAAACACAAACGAGAGGCATACACGCTCCCTGCATTAACTCAGGCAACACCCAAAAGCTTTGTCAAGCCTGGGGCCGGCTCATCCCCTCAGGTCTCCCTCACCTCTGTGCATCCTCAAAGAGCAAGGCACCCTCCAGCCTCTGGGTCCCAGTGTGGTCCTCCTTTGTGCAGGTCATAGCTACATCCATGTGTAGCTCCAAGATAAGTGAGCCAGAGCAACAACTCTTGAAACCGTGGTGCTGCCAGAGACATCACAGATGTTCACACAGCACCAGGTGGACACCCAGTGGGCCAGGGAAGGACAAAAATCATCACTGTTCTCCCCTTACAGGGGGACAGCGCCTCCCCATCACCTCTGCCAGCCAGGCTGTCTCAGAGCACAGACTCTACCAAAAGCTTCCCGAAGAAGACAGCATTTCTGCAGACAGGCCCTTTTTTGTTATATTAAGGAGCTGTTGTGTTCAAAGTTGAGCGTGAGTTTTGCCCATGGAGCTGACCAAGCACAGAAGACACAGCAGGCCTCATGACCTGCACAGGGAGTGGGACACATTAATAGGGACCTCTGGATGTCACCAGAGCTGGGCTGCCACCATCCCTGTCCCCAGGCTCATAGAATCATAGAACATCCTGAATTGGAAGGGACCCACAAGGATCCTCAAAGTGTAACTCCTGGTCCTCCACAGGACTACCTCAAGAATCACAAGCTCAACTCCACCTGAACCAACCTCAGACTCACAACTACAAGCCAGCAAGAGTCTCACAGATACCAGGCCTCCAGAAATTTTCCTGACATTCTCTAACACATGTTTTTCCACCGTGACAATCAATTCTTAAAAACCTTCTTCCATTCCTCTCTTTATTTTTTTTCTTTTGACATGAAATCAAAAATACACTTGGAGACCTTGCTGGCTTGAACGTTCAGATTCAGACTTCGAGAGCTGACAACCCTGTTTTCACTTGCTTTTAAGCAAGGAGGAAAAAGAAGCACCAAGCACCAAAAGCGAGAAATTTGGCTGAAAACTGACATGTTCTGAGAAAAATTCTTCTCTGGCAGAAAAGAAAATAAAAAAAAAAATCAACATCTGTTTGTCAGAAAATTGCTTTTGACAGGAAACTATTGACCAGGTCTAACAAGCAGGGTTGGACCTGTTGGAGCAGGAGCATGGGTTTCCTCATCCATCCCGCAATCTGTAGCGCAGGAGTGCTGAGTCCAGCCAGTCCCTGTCTGGATTAACAGCCAATTTGCTCTCAGCCCTTCATGGAGGAGCTGGAAAGCTGGAGAGCATCCGAGCCGTGCACATCCTTGTCCAGGGTTGTGCTCCCATGCAGCAGCTCCAGCCAGGGAAAGGAGCATCTTCCCGGCATGCCCTCCTCTGCACTTGTAAACAGCCTCTCACAGCCGCCTCTGCTCATCCTTTAATTACATTAAGGCAAGATTTCTGCTGAGCCCAGCATAAAGCTGGATGCCTGGTGGTGCAGGGAGAAGCAGATGTTCCTCCTGGTCCTGGCTCTGCTCACCCCATCCTGGTGTTCTGCCTCAGTTTCCCTGGTTTGACAAGTGTTCCTCACCTTCACATAATGTTGCTGTCATCTGCTTCCAGCTAAATACTAACCTACCCTCACAGCAAATCTTTTTGCTTAGTTTGAACAAACAAATTAAAAAGCCCCAAATTATCACCAGCTGATTCAGAGCAACAAGTCTGGTCAGAGCAGATTGAAGGGTTGGATCCAAACTGCTGGGGATGAATGAATCCCCTCCATTCCTGCACTGTGTCCAGGCACAGCTGTTTCCTTGGCTGTTGTTCTACTTTGGACTCCGGCTGCTGCATTTAAAACTTCCCTGCTTTTCCATGCTCACCTCCTTCCTGGCAGCTCAAGGGCTTTCGCTCCCTGGGGCTGTCATTAATCGGTTGTGATTAGAGATCGGCTATAACCCTTTCACAGCAGCCTCTTGACTTCACTCTCACCCTAGGGGATGCACTCAGGGACAGAGCAAGAAGTATGTTGAAATATGGCTTTTCCCCCCCCCCCCTTCCTTACTGTAAAGCCCTTGCTGTCATCAGAGTAAGGAGCTGTCCACACTTGTGACACAAAGCCAGGAAATCAGGGCTCTCTTACTCCAGACTGCAGCTGGTTAATGACCTTGGGCAAAGGGCTCCATTTCTCTGTGCCTTAGTTTTCAGTGATACTTTAAAATAAAAATATGGGGGAAGAGAAGGACTGTATTTCTAATAAGGGCGCTGGCCCCAAAGATGAGACCTAGAGGGCAAAGTCTGACTGTGACACCATTAGCAAGCCATGTCACCTGCGCTTGGTAGCAGGGAGAGTTTCCGAGGAAGGTCCTTTCCAGCCTAAATGAGATGGGAAGGCACAGGCTGAAGGTGAGAGCTGGGCTGTGCAAGGCTCATCAGCCCTGCACCAAACATGATGGTCACTGAACCACTCGGAAAATGGGGTGGGGACAACAGGAATTCACTGTAGGATCAAGCTCCACAGGAGCATAAACGTGCAACATGGGCAGATCACAACAGCCTTTTTGCAGTCCAAGCAGCCCTGCAGGGGCAAACTTGATTTCAAATATATGTGATAAAGGTAGGGTGGGATCTGCTCTCAACCTGCAGCTGCCTCACCATGAAACCTGTTTTCTCCCAGCACATTTCCATTCCCTGTCCCTCCTGGAGCAATTTAGCAGGGAAAGATCTCTCTCCTGAGGAGCAACACAACAAGACCCAGACTTCAGCAAGGCATTAATGCCATATAAATAACCACGGAGCCATCGGAGGTGCAAATCCGCTTCGCTGTTCTACATGATAACACCCTTATAAAGGGACAGCTCATTTGGCAGGTTATTCGCTGCCAGGATGAGGAGAATGATAAGGACATCGGCTCTTCTAAACTGTTGGTAAATTGATGGGAGGTGGATTCCACACAAGCCCGTAAAATTAATCCCTACAGATCAATCTTTCCTCACCTATTTTCCTGCAATTGCCTGGCAGGCAAAAATATGCACAAGTGATGATGAGGTGTATCCAATCTTCTGCTAGTAGGAGATGGGTTTCCATTCAAGCCCAAGACTTCAGGGTGTCCATAAAGGCAACTCTCCAGCCTAGTGTGAAAGAGAGCCTTTAGCATCTCATTATGGAGAGGGGTAAATAATGCCATAGTAAGTCATCAATTCTTCTCATCTCTACTGGACAAGGATGGCAGTGAGGACCATGTTGGGAAGGATGAGAAAAAGAAGCCAGTCAGAGACATTGGTTTAGGACATGCTGTCTGCCTCTGTGGCTTTCTCAGTCATGGCCCCAAAAACCATCAAAGCATGCTGCTGCCAGGTCACAGCGTGAGGATGCATCAAGAGTGACATTGTCATATACATACAGGTGTGTTGTCACCTATCTACATGTTCAGCTGTCCAGGCAGATCTTTAGTGGGTAAAAACTTGTAGGTTTTACACCAAACCCATGGAAAACTGGACCTTTATCATGAGCTTTGTTCCTGCTGGACATTTAAAATGGCACCACTGAGCAGGAGGCAGCACCATTCCCACCGAGGGATGAGTGAAACAGCAGGTACAACTGGGGCCGGGTAATAGAACTGGGAAATTATGTCCTGAGATACACAGAACATTCAAATCCTTTTTATGTGGACACCTCTGAGTGCTGCTGCAGGCAGCAGAGGAGCTCAGAAGCAGGGTTAGCAGTGGGTGGGAATGCCACTTGATCCAAGTACAAGTGCAAGGACTTCAAAGATGAATTTGTACCTGGGACAAGTTCACATTGGCTTCAGAAAAATACCAGGCATGGTACCTGCCAGAGCCAGGGATCCTCTCCAAGAGATGGGGAAGCCCTCAGCATGCAGTCAAGCAGAACACTCCTTCTAGAGGTATTAAAGCTGTACATAAATTAATTCACATGTCACTGATGGCTGAGAAGTTTGGGGAGAGAGTCAGGGATCAAGTGGCATAGGCACAACATGGGGCAGAGCCAGGATGGCTCTGGATCCTAGAAGTCTCCCCTCCTCCTTCTCAAAAGGAGCAGAGAAAGGAGGGGCTGTGGCAGGCAGCACAGGGGCTGAGGACCAGGCAGAAGAGCCCTGTGAAGGGGATAAGAAAAAGGCCAGAGGGGGCAAAAGTGGACAAGGAGTGAACAAAAGGTGCTCGGACAGGCTGGGAAAGAGAGGCTGGTTGCAAACTGCACCTAGAAAGCCAGACCAGCCCATGTTAACTCTTACCACTCAAACAGCTTTTCCATGGAGATATATTCCCAGTTGCTGAAGTCAGAGGCTATGGATTGTAGGAAGCATCCCACAGATTTCAGAAGTTTCTTGGCTATAGCTCTGCTCAACAATACCTGCTTTGCTGGAAGAAAAAAGCACAAAAAGCAAAGGCTGCTGCATGTTCTTTCCCAGTAGTATGCAAGTATTTGTCCATCTGTAAACATCTGGAAGTTGGTGGAGTTCAGCACTAGATGTACTTTCCCAAAAGAAGAGGACAAAAGCGACATGGTTTTGTGAAAAATGAGGGCATTTATAATGAGATCCTTCCGGGAATCATTGGAACTGGGATTCCCTGGAAGCTCTTGAGTGGGTTAACTCCTGTTGAAATGAGAACATCAGTGAGCAAGGGCCACAGGGACCCAAACAAACAGAACTGCAAAACTCTGTGCCCACCAGCCAGAATTTGGGCTTTTTAATAAAAAGTTACTGTTCTGATCACATCAAATCCACTTACCTTTCTGGCCTGGAGACGTGACTTGAGCAGGTCCTCTCATAGAGGCCACACATGGACAAGTCCTGGAGGTTGACACAGCCCCTGGATCAATTTTGAACCTGGAAGGGGACTTCAACCTTAAAGCAGCACATTTGGGTCACCTCTCCTGCTTACACTGGTACCAGTTCCTTGGCCCTGGAAAGTTAGACCCACTCTGTGTCAGACCTCAGCTTTCCAGAGCCAGGTTTGAACACTTCAGTCCCTGGAGCCTTGCCTGAACTGTCACAGGAGTGAGGGGGAAGGAGAAATGTACTGTCAGGAAATGTAATCTCTGAAAAGTGCAGAAATCCAACTGTGGGAGGATTTACAGGAGTTCAAAACCAAGGAACGCCAGGAAAGACAGCTAAATAAACACATAGATCATGCATCTTGAAAGCTGATGTCAAGATCGTAAAAAATCAACTCAATTATAGGAGCAGACAGGTGGTGATTGGTGCAACCCCTATGCGTCGTGTCCTGGAGCCTTTGGCTGGCCCTGTCCACTGGAAAGAGCACCCAGCAGATGTTTTCCTGATTATAAATGCTGTATAATTTATAAGCCACAGCTTTGCACTTAAAACGATCCCGGAGCTGTGGGGAGGCTGAGGGGTAGAGAGGCCAAATCCCTCCCATCCATTAATGCAACCAGGCCCCATCACTTCCCAGTGACATGGAGAACAGGCTGCTCCCGTGATGTGTTAGGGACTGGGTGCTCTCAGCAACAAGTATGGGGGACCTTAGAACATCAGTTTGATGCCATCAAGTTACCTGCTTTTGCATCCTGCTCCAGAGCCACCAGGAACATCCACCATGCGACAGCAGCAGAGGTGTATTGCTCCTAGAAAGAAAAGTCCCTCTCGATGCTATGCCAGGCTCTGCAAAAGGCAATCCAGCTCTTTTCATCCTTTTATCTCTCTGCAGAAGTTGACTGAGTCTTGCCAAGGTGTCTGTGAGAAGTTTGCAAGTGTTGTGGCTCATATCACTCAGAATTTGAAGAGCAGCACCTTGAAATGGAAAATCCAGCACTTCCTCCCCCTTTAGAAAAATCACATATAGGGGCCCATGGGGGAAAACAATGAGCTATAGAAGTGTTCTGAACATCTCTTCTCATCTTGGCACAAAACACTGCTCTGGGCTTTGCTAGCAAAGGAAATTGAGCACCTCGAATGCCTGGTTTGAGAGACAATAAACAGACTTGCTCCCAGCCAGCTGAAAATGCTCCAGCAATCCCTGTGGCCTGATATTCCAGGGCAAATCTCAGTGCCTCCCTTTACCAACGGCTGAAACCACATACCCTGGGCTGGGCACCCAGACTGACACTGGGATGTCACTTGCAGAGCCACGGGACATGCTCCCTGCTGGGACATGGAGGAGCACAGCCTGACGGAGGGATGTCCACTCAAGGGCCAGAAGAGCTGATGGGGTCTTGCCCAGAGCTGCCTCAGGTGGTTTCAGGCTCATACGTAAGAGAAGACTTTGTGGGACAACAGCTGGCTCCCAAGTTACAAAGTGCTACTGCAGCTGAGCTGACAAACCCTCCGTGGGCTAGAGACTCCCCAGCTCAACTCCCTGCTAACCCAGCACTCCCTGCTCACATGGCCACATTCCCATGGGGAGAAAGTTGAGCAGATGCAGACAGCACGTCCTGGCTTGTAGCACTGTCTTTCCCTAGTGAGCTCCCACTGAGGCTGGAAAAGACGCTGGAAACACGCCGAGGGCCAGGGCAAGGCTGCCCGCCCAGATGGGGCTCAGCACGGGCCCCCCAGCCGGGCTTCCCTGCTGCCGGCAGCCCAAGCCAGCAGTCTCTGACCCCCCTCTAGTGGCTATAAAACATAGCCAAGTTCAAGAACCCGCCGCCACAGCCACCTGCTCCGAGCGCCAGGCAGGCTCTGGGTGCTGGCACCCCGGGCTGGGGGCAGCTGGCCCCGGCAAGGCGAGGGCAGGGCTCTAGACCAGGAGAGCGATGGCATGCCCAGCCCAGTTCCACCTCCCAGCCCAAACCCATCCTCCAGCCCCGCTGTGGGGAGGATGCTGAGACATGGGGAGAAGGTGGTGCCAGGACCATATTCCATCCTATGCCTTCAATTTATTAATAAATTTTAAAAAATATAAAAGCAAAGATATTCCTCCAAGTCCCCACAGAGTAGTGGAAGAGGCCACCAGAGGCAATCTCCCTCCACACTGTAGAGGGAGGCTCTGTGAGGCTCTGCCCTTGCTCTGGAGCACAGGCCACACCTGAGGGGAGCAGACACACCTGAGGGCTACCTACACAGCAAGGCTGGGAGCAACCATGCCCCTGTTCCACCCCCGAGGCACAGACAGGGGAGATTTGCAGCCACTGTCAGCTGGGACAGGACAAGGAACCAGGCAGCACTTCCTTGCTGCAAGGCCCAGAGGAGATCCCACTCCCTGATCCTGAAAGGACGAGAGTTGGAGATGTAACCCTCTCACAGGAAAGCAGCAGCCCTAAGGCAACACACCACAGAGGCAACAGCATCCCCTGAGGGCTTCTTCCTCCAGCCCCAAGGACAAAACAGGGGGACCAAGGCCGGCTTCGGAGGAGGCTTTAGATGGTAACAGGCACAGCCTCACCAGCAGGGTTGATAACAGCATCTCTGCAGGGCTGGGATCCCAAATCCCAAAGGCTTTCCTGCTGCAGCAGGCATGCATCCACACACATCTTCCCAAAGAAGCCCATGGGCAGTGTACCCCTCCAGCACTCCTCAAGTTCACATTGAGACAGTGCTGTGAACATTGAACCAGACACAAAATGATTGTTATAATAAGCGCTGTAAAACATGCTGGTGCTTTTTAGCTTGCTTCCCAAGGAAAGTGGCTTATGCAATTACACTCGCTTGTGTGTTTCAACCGCTTTGGAACCTGTCAGCTAATTTTAACCCAGTTTAGCAGAGAGACAGAAAACTCAGAGACTAGGCTGTCAGCTAAAGGACAGACACCTTCCTAGTGTCCTCCCTCGAGCAAGGGCTGCAGCGTGAGCTCAGCCTCTTACCAGACACCAGAGACTCCCCATGACCTTAACAAGCAACCCAGTGCAGGAAAGGGGGGATACAAGAGCTCCCATCCCTTGCCCAACCTCACAACAAACCTATGGGAAAGTTGCCTTTCCACCCGCCTCAATTCTAACCATTAAACCTCATCACATTTCATTTTTCTCTGGGAAGCTTACTTCTTTTCATCCTAAGTTTTTGATAAACTAAAAAAGTACAGTTTCGTTTGGCTGGTGATTACCATCAAACACCATTAAAAGAAAAACTTGAGAATGCTTTTCACCAGAAATTAAGTTGTTCTTTTTCCTATTTTTTCCCCCCTCTTTTTAATTCCTCACTAGGGAAGGGCAAGAGAATGAACTGAGCATTTTTGGGCAAAAGTGAAAAAAAAAGTGATGAAATACAAGGCAATCCAGTCACATTTTGATATTCTACCAGATACAGAGTGTTGCCACTTGCCAAACATCTGACCTTGAAAGATCAGGCCAGGCTTAGTATGCGTGGTACAGACAGGGTTTTAATACAAGAGTTTCAGCTATATATAGGAACTCATCTATTTTCATTCTTTAAAACAAAATGCGGAAGAAAAGCCTTGGTAGAGCCAGGGTGTTTGGTAGCCAGTGTACTCTGGCAGCACTGAGAGGATGACAATGCAGGAGAGCCCAAAGGAAGGAGCCTGGGAAACTGCTCCGGGGGACGTGGTGTGAGACCATGGTTAATAGTCAGTTCTCAAAACAATCTGCTTGTGTTTGGCTGGGGCTGTCAAGATGAAATTAATCTTGCCTGGGCAGTCAAAGTTTGGATCTACCTTCACTAGCCTCTAATGAAAAATGCATAGTGGCAAGCATTGGAAAATCCCTGACACTCAGCACCAGAGGGTACATTTAAATAATTCTATGAATATAGATCAATAAAACTAATGCACTTATAGCTGCTGTGTGAAGTATTCAAGCTAGAATAAAAGTCATCTTGTATTATGAAGCCCTGTATTAATTCCTTGCACCTATTGTTTTACATATTCAATTAATCTTAGTCGGCAGAGAGCAACTCATACACGGTATTAAAAGCACAAGGCACATGAGGCTGTATCAGAGAGCCCAGACATCTTCATAATCAGGAGTGAGCTTGGAGGAAGGTGTCCCTACAAGAGCCCACTGCCTGCAGCCTGGACGATAAGACATCATGTGGACTGGAGACATGAGAGGACAGCTATGGCCATGCTGGGACTTCCAAATCCCTGTATGTGTGGTCTCCAGGAGAGCACATGTCTCTGGGGACTTGTGCAGAGAGGGACCTCGAAGCATCAGGAACTGCAGGAAGAAGCACCTTCACAACTGAGGTGGGGATGGAATTAAGACCTGGAGCACTGGCCACTACAAGACCCAGCCATTTGCCTGTGATTCACTTCCAGTAGCAACCAGAGGAGCAGAGGAGGCATGAGATAATCCATAAGGTTGGACTAATAGCCTTTCTCAGCCTTTGTGGGGCTGGTTTGCCAAAATCTCTCAAATGCCAGCACATCTCACTTAGCTGCAGGGAAAAGCTATTAATTGAACAGCTATTTTAGAGATCTCCTCAAGGAATTTGGAACAGAAATGTGTTGGACATGATAAAACATTACATTAGAGGTCCAGATCATCAAACCAATTAGTCTAAAAGCTGTCAGCCTGGACTTGCCAGCCCCTGCATTTTCAAAACCATACTTTGTGGGGACCCGAAACCACTTCACATGACATGACTGTTGGTATTTGAGTGCCCCACACTGCTATGAACCCAGACCAGCCTGAGAGCTGGGCAATCTAATCCAGCCATGTCGTTGGAAAGGTTAGCTCTCAGCTGGTAACTGAGGGAAGAAGAGGCAAAGAGTTATCTGGTATCTCCCATGGGGCTACAAAGGTTTGGAGGTCTTTACTCCAGGTCCCCTCTCAACAGGTACTCCAGCAAAACACCCAGCCCCAACTCATCCACCTCTGACTGTTCAGAGCATCCCCTCTGGAGGCACTGACCAGCTCTCCAGAGGAGGAAGCAGTCAGACATGTCAGGTATGTCACTGCTCTCCCCACTGCCACCACACAATTATCAAAATGGTGTCTGGGTCTCTCCAGCAAAGGTCATAACCTTTGTCAACACTGTGGCCACTGTGACATTCATTAAGCTGACAGTGCTTAACACACTGCTTGCTGTGATGAATCTGATGTTGGAGGGCTGCTCTGTTCTGTCACTGGGCAAGAAAGAGAATGCCCTTCAAGGTGGCACTGCTAGCCCACCCTCACAGCTGCTCACCATGTGTCACTCCTGACTCACCCAGCATTTTACAAACCAGCCTTGGACTGTTGGCCAAAGTGACAGCACACTACATCAGGAGCAAAACCTACTCAGTGCCTTCAGAAAAGCCCTGTACCTCGATCTCAAAAGACAAAGGAATGGTTAAAAAAATACCCAAAAAAAGCCCACTGAAAGCACAGCATCGAGTGTGATCCAGCAGACAGAGAGCACCATTGATAGAGATCTATGTTAGCCTATTAATAACACAATGCTAGGCTTGCATCTGGACTCATTTCACTTGTATATTAATCATGTACATTCCATATAGTAAGCCCTGTGTGTTGCCACATGGTAGGACACCCTTATTCCCACACGGCAGGTTTAACAACTTTGCAAGGCTAATAAAGCCCTCCTTTCTGAGAGGATGCTGGAGTTGGGTCCCTACCAAAGTGAGGTTCTCAGGAGGTAATAAAACACCAAGGAGATGCTATCTAGTGGATTTGGAGCATTTCGCTCCCTTGAAAGTCAGGTCGACAGCTGATTTAAAGTTTCCAGCTGGGTCATACAAAAGTCAACAGCGGCTGCACCCAGCCAGGTTAAGAGTTTGAATATTTATGGTGTCAATCTGAAATCCAGATAACCACAAATAATCCATACCCATTAACTCCTCCCTTATCCAGAGAAGAAGGCTCTCTGGACATTAATGTCCATATTTCTAGGGTTACCACAGGATTGTGGGCAGAAGACTGTTTTTTCTGTTTCTTTTTTTTTCCTTATTATTCTTTTATTTTCCTAACTGAAGGTTATTATGCATTGATGGTGGCGTGTCAGGCAGTTCCCGCCAGATCCGCCTGCCTTCCAGGAAAGCTGGAGTGGGCATCACGTGAGTGAAGCTGTTTGGAAGCACTGAGACTCTTGTGTTCAGGTCAAGTCCAGTCCACCAGGGAATAGCCTGATAAACTGCCATCATCACTGCACTGCACTGCAGGAGTGCAAGGTAATCATCCCTGCTCTCACGCTGGCCAGGGAGCTGCCCAGCACAGCCATAGGAGGAGGCACGCACATCTCCTAAGGAATGCTGCCCAGGAAGCACTCTCACCCAGGAGATGGAGCAATCCTACTCCTTTGTCCTGCAGAAATTGGTCTGAGTGTCAGGGCATGCTCCCCTCCAGGGCTCCATAGACAGAGATCCCTGCACCGCAGGGCTGGGCTCAGCACCCTGATGAGGTACTGCATCCCATCATGGGCAGAGCAGCTTCCCAAGGGCGGCCTAGAGGTGATGTGGGGCAGCAGGAGATGACAAGGAAAAAGGAAAAAATAAAAAAAAGAGAACAGGCAAAATGCCAAAAATAGAGGCTGCTCGCTGGATTATCTGAGCCTGAGAAGGGCTGGCATCCTGGCAGAAAGACTTGCTGAATGGAGCTACAGAGGGAGCAAAGCACTCCTTCCCTACCCACCCACCAGCTGGATCAAGCTGAGGAATTACATTACAGTGACATGCTGGCCCTTGAGGGAGGTCGTGCCTGAAGCATGGTATGGATCCTTTTGCAGACATCCCGCAGAACGCAGAATACTCCAGTAGGTTAGAACAAGGGTGTCATGAACAGGAATCTGCTGCAATACCCCAGACAGGAGCCATCCTGGGACATCTTGGCACACTGCCTCTGGCCTCTCTGCAAAAGCTCCTGAAGAAATCAATCTCAGAGCTTTCAGTGGTGTTTTTGCATCTCCATTGGCAACTTGGATCCACAATGTCAGCTGTTAACCCCATCTTTATGGCTTCTCCCTTGCACAAAGGCTTGGAAGAAAGTCTTTCTTTAAAGGGAAAAGAAGTGCTGCTGGTTATCTGGTGTGCTCAGGAGACCTTTGTGGGTTGGTATGTGCAAGTCCAGGAAGTGGAAGCATGCAACCTGGAGCAACATGCAGGGCATGCAGGAGCATTCCAGATTTTGACACGGCCACTACTGGGATAGCCCCACACAGATGTGTGTTGGAACAGATCTGCACAGAGCTGCTGATGCTTGCCAGAGCCATGAGCAGCCCAAGGCATTTGCCAAGTCCTGGGACTTGCTACAGCAAGGCTGTAGATATGGCAAGCCAAAGGAATCAGTGGGATGCTGGCAAGGAGGGCAAAGCAACCTTTGATAAGAGCAGAACCAGAGTGAACTGAACAGGTTATTCTGGCAAATATCTTCCTATCCAGAAATATGTCCCTAAAGACTAGGCTGAGTTTTCCTCTGCTGCTGGAGAAGAGTTAGTGCTCCTTGGTGGATTTTAGGAGGATTATTGAAAGTATTAGAGTTAAAAATAGTTTTGTAACTGTCTTCATGGACATAGAGGAACATGCCTAAATATAACATTAATTTCCATATGCCATCCAAATGGCTGCTTAATAAAAGCAGGGACTGAAACAACATGAAGTGCAGTTTTCCCATCAACTCACATGGGCTCCAGAGTGCACCCTATCACATAAACAAAGCAGCTCCTGCTGGAGCCAGCAAAGTTGCTGTGGGCTGGAAACATTTTGCTTTTTCACCTCAGTTCAGGTGTCTGGAGTGAGGCTGCCATCCTTTTACTGCCCCTCCCTCCAAGCAGCTTTGGGAATGGGCTTTACTGATGTGATGTTGGATATTATGAGTTTCAAAAGCTGTTTAGGGCTGTTCTAGGTACCCAACCCCAATGATAAACTGGGAGGTTCGTGCAGGTAAGAATGTGAAGACAAAGGCAGGCAGAGACTGTGCAGCGCTGAATCATTCTACCCATTGCTTGATTGTGAAATTATATTGAAAATCAATTCATCTGAAGAGGAAAGGAAGTTTGTTCCCTCTGTTGTAATAGCAATTTGAGATGTTGATACACGTCTCTGTTTTGACAGATCTGTGGGGCAAAGTTAAGCTTGAGCGGGTGGTGGAAGTCATTCGGGGTGATAATCAACACACAATAATTACAAGGCAAAAGGGGGAGTTGGCTGGATACCTTAATTATGCATTTTCAGACTTTCTAAACATCCAAGGATCTCACGAAATCAGTCTGCTATTTTCAGAAAGGAAAATATTATTGTGCGGTTGGAATGCCATCAGAGAAGTACACAGAAATATCGGCATGCGGAGTGTAATTACACTCTGTTTCTTCTGGGCTCAGTGAGATTTAGGAGAATTGCCCTTGTTCTCTCCCCCCAGCACATGAGGGCTACTGGGCTTGACCAGGGTCACCTGCTCAGCACATCAGGCTAGGGCCAAAGCAGAGAAGGGACAGATCACCTGGACCTCAGACCCTCAGGTGAGGGGTTTTTCCTGGTGCTTGCAGAAGGGTCAGGCCATCCTCCGGCAGCTGAAGAGCTCAGACTGGCGAGAACAGGCTGCCCAAACCACCATCCCCACGCTATTAAAACACCCACTTATGCCTTTTTACCAAACTCAAGGGTAAGATAAAAACTTTCTTTCCTTCAAAACAAAAAAAACCCAAAACTTCACTTGGACTTAAAACCAAAGTTCCATCTTCTAACTCTTCGTTTCTTCTTAAAGCTAATCCTTCGCTTCAGAACAAAATGCTGCTCCTAGAGTGAAACTAAAACATTTCAACTTGCCAAAAACTCCTTCCCCAAAAGAGACTGTTTCAGGTCAAGCCAAAACATTTTTTGGACCTGCCAGCAAATTTAGCAGCACAATTCTTTGTGCTGCTGTAATTAGTATGAATGGGCTTCCTTAGCACCATTGTTTCAGGAGCAGCTGTGCTGCTTTGATGAATACCCATATTTTTGTGTGTCACATGCATTTGCTTTGGCCTGTTTATAAAAGTTTCAAATCATACAGTAAGGGAGCAGAACAGAAATAATATCAGGAGACTTGGGCGATTAATCACAAAGTGCAGACAAAGAGAGAAGACAGAGATCTTGTGGGACATGGGACAAGGACTCGGAAAACCCAGCTTCAGTTCTTGGCTTGGCCAAAGACTGAGCTGGGCAAGTGAAAAACTACTCTTCTGCTGGCATGCAAAAGTATCCAGAGATTAAATAACCTGCCAGCTTGTCTATTTAAATTCTAAGTTTTTTGACCAAAGGACTGTGCTACCTACTCATTTACTGTGGAAGTAGGTAAAAAATGTTCCGTTACCACACACACATACTGTGTCTATAACCAGGGAAAAATGCAGATTCAGGAACATTGAAATACTTCTCAAATCACTCTGGACTCCTTCACATTAAAGGCTATTCACACTGAAATACTTTAATTCTGCAAAATCAAGGTGTCTAGCTGCAATATTTCTGAGCCCAGCAGTTCAGTTTTCCTCATCTTGAAATGCCTTTTCTTCAAATTCAATTAAAATTATATTTCGAAAGAAGCATTTCAGTGACAGCACTTATTACTAAATATCAACAAAAATATCAGTGCTATTCTATCAAAAAAGAAGTATTAATTATCCAGAATGAAATGCTGTATTTCCTTTTGGCTTTCAATTGAATTCTAAATCCTTAAACAGTTGTTTTTCTTCTGAACCTGGACATATTTGTAAGATTCAGAATTGCCAAGAAGCCAAGCTCAACAAGACGAGGTTTGGCTTTAGCAGAGGGGCTGATGTAAAGGGAACAATAAATAATGCAAGTCAAAACCCAAAGCCAGCAGGGTGGGTTTGAGAGGTAGGAAAGAGCCTCAGGATATTGGGAGCAAGAGGGGCTGCAGCAGTACCCAACACATCTTTCTCCAGAAACCCAAGATCTGCAGGAAAGTCATGTAAGTCAAGGAAGATCAACAAAACTGACCAGACCAAAATATTTAAGAGCTTAAAAGAAAATAATATCAGACATCTGCTACATTGTCATGCCTCTCTTTAGGAGGCAGAAGAACTTAGCAGGATGAACAGAATTACCAGCATCGTATTTTGCTTTCTAGAACAGAGGCCAACACAACCAGTGGCCACACGTGCTCATGTCCAGGGAACAGCCTGCACAGGACTCCTTTCAGAGCATCCCTCAGAAGCACTAAACCTGTTAACAAAGCATTATACCTTTAAATGGTTTAATTTAAAAAGCACACGGCCCCCTCAGCCAAACAGCCTTTCAGCAGGATCAGTCCTGGCTCCTCAATATGTACTTGGCTGTCAGAAGGCCAGGTCTATCAAGCTGCAGGAAAAAGCAGCCTTGGCTTCTCTTGCCCAAGTCAATAAAATCTGCAGGCCATATTTCATGTGGGAACCTCCAGATCTCACATGGGGCCATGGAGTCAGATACCAACCAGCAGCAGGTCAGAGCTCGCAGCTCTGTCAGTCCCACATTGTAATTCCACGGAAAACACCACCCACATCAAGAGGTCCTGCAAACTGAGGGCTGCTGGCCCACTGTTGTCAGCTATCCACCATTCCAATCACACATCCAGGCCAGCTGCCTGCCCACTGACCCTCTGCCCTCTGCCTGGGCAATCTGTCTCCCACCTTACGTCACACCAAAATTCCCATCCAAGAAAAATCCCACCTCACATAATCAGTTTTAATTAAATTTACAGCAAGTATCTTCAGTTAAGCAGATAATTGGTTAATGACCCCAATTAAAATGAGATGCAGGGAGCACAACTGGCCAACATCCCCATGCTTCATGGAAAGGCTCTTCCACCCAGCCTTCTCCCAACACTGAAAGTTGGGCTGACAGCAGGAGGTGACAACTTTAACGGATGAGGAACCAATAAAAATAAAGACAGCCACCCAGAGTGCATGGAAGTGCAGCTAACATTTCATTTCTAAGCAGGATGTTTTTTTTCAGAGAGCCCCATTAATTTCTCCAAGGTCCATGGGTCTCACTGTCTCCCATCTGTCTAGCAGGGAATTAATATAGTGCCCTGCCTCAAACACTTGGAGACCCTAAGTCCCCTCTTTGCTCTCTGCTCAACCCACTGGCTAAGTCACTAACCCTCTGCAATATGGACACATTCATACTCAGCACAATGAAGGGAGTTCAAGGCTGATTCATAATTCACCTGGTCCAAAAAGACATTGGGTTTCTTAAGCCTCGGGCCATAACTTTAAAATGTAGATGCTGTCAGGAAAATGAAAAAAAAAAAAAAAAACCAGAGCAGTAAAAGGCTGCGAAATTTGCACACAGCAAAATTATTCCCCTTTTGCAAGGTTCATTTGAGAAGTTACTGTAAATAGTTCTTGCAATTCACACACAAAACAACATTTCCAGAACATTAATGAACCATTTTTTAAAGTCCCCCTTAAAGTTATTCCTGGCAGAAAAGGGGGAAAGATGCAAGCTGTGGAGTCTGTGACTGCATAAGGGAAGGAGCTGTCGGATCCCATCTGTCGACGAGGAGGATAATCGACCGCACACATCTCTCCCCTGAGTTAGCTCATAGCCTGAGTCTGAGGAGAGGGAACCAGCTCGGTCACAGCTTTCAGCAGAGGAGGCAGGGATGGCAGCAAGTGGGAGTTTAATCCACATGGGTCTTCTCCCACAGTGCCTCCACCCACACTTTGGGAGATAACAGGCTCTGGATTGGCTGCGAAATTAACTGGTGGGAAGGAAAACAAGTGTTCTGCATGACAACAGGGATGGCAGGGAAGTTATCCACCATGAAAAACCACAAGATGATGAGAGACACCCTTCTGGTGGACCTCAGTGGAGTCAGAGCCTCCCTGTGACATCCCTCCCATGCCACCACCAAGCACAAACCAGCAGGAGAAAGGTCCAGAAGGGAGTGTCAGGCAGAGAAGTGTCCTTCAAGACTCTCAGGGAAGAGGCCCAAAGCCACAGAGCAGTGCAGACAAGGACAAGACGGGTCAACACTCCAGCAGATTCCAGCAGTACTCCTCAAGACTGGCATTCCACATACTGGGATTAAGAGCCTGCAAACTGCAGCATTCCTCCACAGCTGTCTGGCTGCGAAAGAGCTGAGGTCAAGACCAGAAGATACCTAAAGGTCAAAGTGCTGCCAAGAAATGTAGTTAAACAAAGCCCAACATTTCTCCAGTCAATTGCCCAGGCCTTTAAAGACAGCATTAAACTTAGAGTAAGGAATTTAAAATTTGCTTTAGACCTTCTCCTTATTTTAAGAGGCTTTTTTCAGCACCAATACCATTTTATTTCAGTATCCAGCTAAAACCAGCCAACACTAACTTGAACTTCTGGGATGGTGGGAACTAGGGTGTCCACAGTTCACTTTTTATTTTACTTTGGAAAGTGTTTTTTGGTTTGTGGGTGTGTTGGCTTTTTGGTGGGAATTTTTGTGGGGTTTTTTGTTTGTTTGTTTTTACATATAATGCATATTTGACATATCTGTGAGGAGTTCTGATGGGGTTATTTGTGTAATTTGCCAGCAGCCACTCTTCTGCCCTCAGTGCAACAACAAAGCAGGACTCTTATGTTCAAACAAGAGGTGGAAAAATCCTTCATCTCCTTTTCCACATGATCATAATCAGCTGGAGGTGAAACCCTGGCAAGAAGAGCAGCCACAATTCACTATTTCTGTTAACAGCATCTCAGCCTAGTCTGAGGTGCCATCCCAGCAATACAGAGATTGTGTTAGCAGGTCCTGGAATCCCTAGGACCTCCCAAAACCCAGACAACATTTTCTGAAGAGATTTGCCCACTACAATCCCCCTCCTCATAAGCCAACTACATTTATCTGATAGCATTCCTTACACTGCTTTATCTACTCCCAAATAGAAAGACGGATTTTTATTTAAACAGCTCCCAGTCAAAATCCTGCTTTGGGAATCAGGCAATTTCTCTCACAAAGCTCTCCTGTGTCAAAGCTGATTTCCCAAGTATTGTAGTCAGAGCGTATCCCTACAGGGGCACAGCAGGCCACCAGAGTTCCCAAGTCATGGCTTTGTGGGAACAGAGACAACAAACATTTATCCTCCTCCATGGGTTTTTGCAGCAAGGAGAAGCAGAGCATCTTCTTCCTGATCTTCTGGCCATCCAACTCTGGGTTTCTGAAAACCCTTTTGTGCACTACAGACAAGATTTTGCAAGGAACACAAACAGAAATAGACTCTTCTGCCTGTTTTGAACGTTGCCAATGAATAGAAGAGTTTGGGCTCTACTGGACTTAAAAGGAAATACTGTGCCCTGTATTGCATTACCAAACAGACCCATTAATGGTTTCCCAATGGCCAGTCTACAGCCAGTTCAGCCCAGTCCCAGTTCAGATGACAGCATGGAAGACCATCTGCAACTCTGTGAACTCGACAATCAGCCCCTGAGCCCAGGGAAGAGTTTGTCAAAATCCCATCGCAGGCAAACAATAACACAGACACACAGAAACACAGCTTTGAGGGGGAGACGATTTATCAAGCTGACCAGACGTCTCTCTCATTTTTTCTTTAATAAATCCAGCCTAGCTCTTGGCCATGCTCAGTATCTTGTCATTGCTTTTGTCTCCTTTCAGGGATGCCTCCCACCTGCAGTCTTCAGGCCCTTTGCAACCCTGAAGCCATTTATTTTTTCCAACATTTTTTCATAAAGAAACCCAGACTTTATTTCCATGGAGAGGAGGGAAACTGAGGCACAGGAAAGCAAGCTCCCTGGCCTAAGGCTGGGGAAGGGGACAGGAATACCTGCTCATTTGGGATGGGCTGATTTGTACTGGCCATTTCTTCATCTGCACAAGGAGCATCAGGAGGCTTTTGCTCCCTCTTGTGAATAAGCTGTTTAAGAATTACTCAGATGATCTTTGCCATCAGATTTTAATCACCAGGAGTGCCTTTCCCTGTGGGACTCCATGGGGCTGTTCAGGCAGCCAGCCAAGCTCCTGAGAGCCAGGCTTCATCTAAAGACACGCACTGGTTATTTTTAATAATGGTGGGCAGACACCAGCCTGGTTCCCATCTCATCTCCACCTCCTGTTTCTGTCTCCATTTCCATATCCCGGTGGTCTTTACAAGAGTGCAACAGGGAGCTCCAGGCTCAAATCCCTTCTTCAGTCCTTGGAGACACTCCTGGGAAGAGCCACATGTAGGTGGCCCTTTGAGGTCCAAGGGGAAAGGTTCCACTTAGGCTGTCAGCTTTTGGGAGCATTAGGTATCAGCGCCACGAGGCTGCCAGCAGACACAGTTGCCTGGGCTGATTTCACGCCCATCCTCTTCCCTCTCTGCGAAATTCCAGGCAGGCCTTCCACTTTGGCTGACATTCAAAACTGTCACCTCTCTGCAGACATTAACTTGGAGGCCTCTGTCATCCCTCACATTAAAATGCTATCACGGGGAGTCAGCACAGCTCGGCTCAGCCAGCTAAGGGGCTGGCTCTGGCCACGCCGCAGGAACAGCTGATTCATGCTTGACATCCATGGTCAATTTGACAGTGATGGACATGCTACTTAGGAGTCATTTGCTGATCTCGTTTCCCCAGGTGGGAGGTCGTGCCACAGAGCTGCCTTCCCTGGGGAGGAGAGTGGTGATGCTCTCCAGCCTCTCCAGGAGCAGACACACACAGATGGGCTGCTTCCTTGTCTGCTCACTAAGCAGGAGACAACCCACAGAGCCTGCTGTGAACCCAAAATGCAGGTGCCCCATCTGCCACACAGGGAGGTGTCTTTGCTCACAGACAAGCATCTTGCCTCCCAAAAAAGCTGCGTATATTTGTGTGGACATTCCCCATGTCCTTGCTGAAGTGTATGCTCCTGGGATACCCCTACCTGGCCAGGACAAGAAAGTCTCAGTCTTCTCAACAACTGCTTGCATTTTCTGAACCATACATGCTGTCAAAGGCACAAGAGATGCTGTTAAGCCAAGACACACCTTTGCTCTCAGACTGGGTCTGGTCACTATACCCTGACCTTCCTCATAGCAAGGGGAGGCAGAGGCACGATGCTCATTAAGCTCTAAATCAGTATGTAATGGACACATCATCCTCCTTGTTGCAGGTCATGTCTCTGTCTGGAGGTACCCACCCTGACATTGTACCCCCGTCTGAGCAGGCAATAATCACAATCACAGCCTCAAGGGAACAGTGTTCCAAAAAGGAGTGGGCTTTTTAAACCTTCACCTTCCACAGGAGCCCCCAGCATCACCACTGGTGCACCCAGCCCTAGGACAGCTCACCATGGCATATTTTTGACTTCAGGGCTTTGGGTCCCTTCGCATCATTTTCACACAGACAGGGCAGCAGATTCAGCAGATGCTTAACCCAAACGCAACCACACTTCCCTTTTGCCTGAAGGCCTCCCACCACCTGATGCCCAAGCACATTACTGCCATAGCTCTGTTCCCAGCAACTCAGGGAAAGTGATAGTCTCCAGTACCTCTGCAGGCATCTCTGCAAAGCCCACCTGCAGCTCACGGGACGCCAGCTCTAAATCAGCTTGGTCATTCTGGTGCAAAATTAAACCACGCTGAGTTAAACTAAACTAAAATATACAGGGAACTAGGTAAAGGCGAATTGAAAATACAAGTTTCCATACAGGCATGAAGCCACCAGACCTGTGGTTTCCTGCATATTTATACCACAGGAGAGGACAAAGCACTTTTATTTTTTTTAATGTACAGAGCAATTTACAGTCTAATCACCTAAAAACTCCCTTCCATTTCTTACTGCCCTAGCACAGTATCATTGGTAACACACTCAAATCCCAGGGCTGCAAAAGACAATTAGGGCAGAGGAACTCAGCCAGTTACCACTGGGAACCACGTCCCAGCCTTTCCCAGTTTTGGGAAGCCTGAGTTGAGCCCCATCCTAAACACCCTGTAAAACAGATGTCTTATGCAGCATGACCAGAAGGCCTTCCCCAAAACTAGGCACTTTTGGATCAGACAAAGGGAGCAAATTCCAGCATCCTCCAGCCCTTGCAGTGAACATGGCTCCTTTGAGAGTGAAGCTTGGAGAGTGCCTGTCCCCACAGCTGTGGCTGCCTGGCTCTGGGACAGTGACATACTATTTCCGTCACAGATGCCACCTGTCTCTGACGAAGGAGACTGAGGAGATTTATTCTCCCCAGAGATGCCCACAGAGTTGATCCAAGCCCTCAAAGACTTTCTTTCTCAAAGGTGACCAAGCACCAAGGGCACAGGAGCAACATCCTTACCCAGGGTGGTTTGGTCTCTTCCCTGGCCTCCTGTCAGCAGAGCTGACACACCTGGGTGGGAAGGGACCCACTGACAGACAAGTCACAGACCTTACACCTTCCCAAGCAAAGGCCCAGGCCCTGACTCTGCTACTGCTCCGTGGCTCTGGGACAGCCTGGCTCTGCTCCACCACCCCCATCCCCAGCCAAGGCAGGACAGGAACGCACTCGCCTCCCAGTTACTTTTCAGGCCTTTTATGGGGAAGATCATTTTATAGCAGGATCTGGTAGAGTACTCAGCTTTCCCTTCCAGACTCCAGCAGAAAGAACTTGACCTCTGTCCTCGGACCCTCTTAGTCATCGGGCTGAGCTGCCTCTCCCCTCCTCCCACCACCCTCCTCTTTTATGGAATAGCAGCAGCAGCAGAGCATGGGGTGAGAAGTCAAGGGAAGGACAACTTGACTGATGGAGCTCAGGTTGTGGGGTCAGCACAAGGCGTCGTGATCTGGGCTCAGACAGAGCCATTTCCTCTGTGATTTTATCCACTGTGATTTTAATCTTTCGTCTGTTCACACGTCATGCCACCTGGACATAATACAGAGCAAGCTGAGCACTCGGCTCCACACTTAACCCCTTCCCTGCTTCCCAGGAAAGCAGGAGGCCCCAGGCACAGCTCAATTCTGTGCTTGTGGCTTTGCCTGGCAACAAGGGGCTTTTCTTTGCAGGCCCTTTTTATTGCCTGGAACATCTGTAAGTGGCAGGTTTATCCTTCTCTGCTGACCCCATGAACCACATTACGATTTATCCACATATTTCACATTCTCGACAGTATTCATGAGATGAGATTTTTGGTATTTGTTTTAGGAGACACACTGGTTTTGGTTCCCACTCTAAGCCATGTGAGCAGAGCCCTGGCAGTTTGCAGCACGAGCTCCTCAAGTGATAGTGCAGACATGAAAGGCAGGCAGAAACAATTTTGTCTTACTGCACCAAAGATGTTCAGCCTTAGCAGCTGCTTACACAGGGCTGGAGTAATGAAGACCAGCCCCCTGCTCCAAAGAGCCCAAACCAAACCCATGGGTGGAATTAGGTGGTGTTTGACATGAGCACAGGTGTTCAGGCCAAACTACACCAAGTTAGACCAAGAGCAATGAGCATTTTGAAGGTCTACAGGGAAATTGGCTAAAATCCCCCTACCAAAGTCTCAGCCGTTGGACATATCAGATCTAAAATTCTTCAAAAGTCACATGAAAACCATATCCCTGTTCTGTAGGTGAGGACCAGCACAAAGAAGGAAGCAGAAGAAAGGAATATTAAATCCATTACGTGTCCCAAAGCTGTAGCATATGATACCTCACCAACCATTTCATGACCAGGTATCAGCTCACCTCTTCAGTCTGGGTGAGAGTCCAAGCATCTTCATGTGACATCCACTGGCCTTCATTTCAGGTCCATGGAGCATCAAATCCCATGATCCAAACAGAATGCAGCTAAACAGGAGTCACATGGGAGACCCAGCCTGTGAAGAAACAGCAGAGAAAACTCTAGGAAGCCTGGTGACCCCACAGCACACAAACCACTGTTCTCCTCCAGACAGGACTCACTTTCCCAGCCCTCTGCCTTTCCTGGCTCCTCCAAAGAGCAGAGGGCTGCCTCCCGCATCCATCTAATTCCACTGCCATAAACTACCACTGAATGGGACAAAAGTAGAAACTGCTTTGAGTAGGGGATATTTTAAGGCGCTTATGGGGGTTTTTTTTGTTGTGGCTTGGTGTTTTTTCCCAAGTTTCCTTATTTGTTTCCTTCCTTGCTCCAGATATGATAACAGCAGAGATAGATAAATGACAGGAAGTTTCCATCTAGAAAGTCTGGGGTAAAAATACAAAGTGCAGCCAGCCACAAAAGGTGTCCAGGTCTTGAGGTTATTTTTATTTTAATTTCTGGCTTCTTAAAACCAGTGACCTCACTTTCTGAAGTAGGCAAAAATATATGGATAAAACAACACATTCACAAATAAAAGCCTCCTGGCCTTCATGTGTAGCTGCCAACTAAGCAATCTATGGGTGGGAAGGTGCAACATTTTCAATGGCACTTTCACACCAAGTTAAAACATCTTAGAAGCAGCTCTAACAAGTTACAGTTCTGGTTCCCTTTCAGGAGGACTGTGGCAGAGGACAGGGATGACTTGGTTTTTCAATAAATTGTACACACAATGAACACATTAATTTTAAAAGGTTAAGTAATTCTCATGCAGAACGTCAAGTCTCTTTTGACATTAAGAGACTCCTTTATTTAGGACAGTCCCTACGTCAAAGCCAGGTAGATGTAGTGGGAAGGATCTGTCCATAAATGCCCAGCTCTCATACACTCCCAAAGCAACTGCTCTTGGCTACTGTCAAGAGGAGTTTGCTATATCAGAAATGATCCATCCAGTTTGGCAGTTCTGATTTTTCTTACAGGCATAGAGTCAGGCGCACAACCGACTTCAAGAGAAATGGGCCCACTTGGCTCCAGTTCACTGTTCAACCCATAGTACATCAGCTCTTTGAGACAGGGACCTTCTGCCCTGTGTCTCCACACAGCACAGGGGGATGCTCAGCCTTGAGAGCTCCCACCAAGTTTGCATCTGTCCAGCTGCGTGGAACTCAACTGCAGAATAAGGGCTGTAGTAGAAACTTCACCTCATACCAAAACTTCACACAAACTCCAATTTGCCAAAAAATGAAAACAACTCTTTGCCCCTTGTGCAGGAAACTGAACACACGAAGAAATTTGGTGTTGTCATTCCTACTTCAACACTGTCTTCAGTCAATTCCCCTCGACATCTCCCCTCTCCTTTAACAGTTTGCATCAGTCACTCACTCTGTGGCTTTGCCCTTGTAGCACATCCCCAGAGACAGAAAGACTCCTGCCACTATGCTCTACTGAGGACACAGACAACTGATATCACTTGTAGGTGTTCAAACAACCTGCATTCAAAATGTCCATTCCCAGACATGCTTCTCTCCACACACAGAAAATTCCTGGGAAAAAACCAGACAAGAAGAACACTTACAGCCTCTCCTTCTGGACTGTATCACAGTCACTCCCCCTCCCACCACTTCTTCCTGAAATGACCTTTCTGGATTTTTAAGAACTCTGGGTTTCCAAGACATCCACAGAAACCAAATCCAGGTTTTTGTGGGAAGAATCACGCTGTGCCACCACGCTGGAGGTAGCAAATGCTGCTGTGCCTGCATCTGGACAACACCCCCGCAGACAATAGTCAGTGAAGCCAACCTCAGACCATCAGACCATCGCTCTTCCCAGCAAGCTGCCAAGGGAGCCCTCCAGCCACATAAATTTTGGGGTGCCCTTGCTCTGTGGTCAGCCCCAGTCAAAGACATCTTATCACCGGCCGTTTCCCCATGCGGCACAAATTCATGTCCCTATCATTAAAGAGACACATGGTTTATTTACTCATTACCATATCCAGCTGTTGGCTTTCCTTCTCCCTATATTTCAGGATAAGTAGTGATTTGACATAAATAATACTCCATTCAGCTATGGCCTGAAAGATATTGTAAATATAAAAAAAGTCTTTGGCTCCAATAGCTCTTTCCAAGTGCTCGGTCAAAATCCTACTTAGTATGGGAGTGGGGGGAGGTCGGGAAAGAGAAAACCCAACACCATTACCTAAATAGCCCCATTAAAATTGAGCCCAGAGTGAGTTACGGCTTTATTAAACAGATGACATTACATCAGGAATGATGAATCATAATGTTTCTTTTCGGGATTACAATGCTGTATAACCTCTCCAGCTGTAATTGTTTGCCTCTTATTCCCAGCCACCACGAGGTGTGGTGGCCCCTGTCCCCGTCACATCAATGCCAGCACTGGGGACCTGTGAGTATCTCATTCTCAATGGTTCACAAACTGTTACGAGGAAAGGGATGGAGGGGGACAACCCCGTCAGGAAGTCCGAAGGGGACCCTGGTTTTTGTTGCCAGCCCTGGATGGGCAGGGATGCCTTCCCAGGAAAGCACAGGGTGTTTCTCCATGTTTTCAGGGGGTTTGGATTCTCACTCACCCTCTTGCCTTGATTTGTCCTGTGTCAGAGCTGAGCAGGGTGAAGCAACAAGAGCAATCTGTGGTGGGAACCAGATTTCAGAGTTGTGCATCTGTGCTGGTTGCAGCTGGGATAGAGTTCTGTTTCACAGTGGCTGGTACAGGGCTGTGTTTTAGATTTGTGCTGAACACAGAGATGTTTTTGTTGTGGTCTGGGCTTGCACAGAGCTGAGGCCTTTTCTGTTTTTTAGGTGGCCATGCTGGTGAGGGGATTGGGGGTGCATGGGAGGCTGGGAGGAGACCAGGACAGGTGACCCCAACTGACCAAAGGGGTATTCCAGACCATGTGACATCATGCTCAGCATATAAGGTGGGGGAAGGTGTTTTTAGGGTCTGTTTTTACTTCTCATCACCCTGCTCTGATTTTTTTAGCAACAAATCCAATGCATATCTCTAATTCGAGTCTGTTTTGCCCATGATGGTATTTGGTGAGTGACCTTTCCCAGACCTTGACTCATGAACCCTTTTTTGTATTTTCTCTCCCCTGTCCAGTTGCAGAGGGGAGTTGAGAGAGAGGCTTTGGTGGGTGTCTGGCACCCACCCAGGGTCAGCCCACCACAGCATCTCAAGGCTTGTAGTACCCAATTCCCTTCCAAGCTGAGGGCTGCACTGGGGCATGTAGTTGGGATTTCAAGAACAACACAAGTATGGGAAAGTGCACCGTGCAAGATGACTGGGACCATGCAGGGTACAGCGAAAGGCTGTAAGAGAAACTACTCCAGACTGCAGCCAAGACACAACCTTCTGGTACATGTACTGCTCTGCTGGTTCCCCCACCAGAACAGGAGATCCCCACTCCCAAAACATCACACATTGAGCTGGCTGCTCACAGCCTCTGTCCTTTGCACTCTTCATCAGCTCCTTCAATCCCTCCATCTCTTTCCCTGTGTGTTTAAATCCACATTGCCCCCAAGGCAGGTCACACACATGGATCAGGGAGAAGAGCCCTTCTGAAAATGGACTCTCCTTGCATCAGTCCTTGCAGGATTGATGGAGGCACCCATTAGGGAAAAACCCAGGGTTGTCAGTGGGCACCACCATGGCCCAAAACCACCACATGAAACGTTTTCCACATTTTGGTCTTCCCAGCCTTCTCCCAAGGTTTGCCTGCCACCTATAAATAACTAGGAGAGCATGACATCCCAGGTCCCAGATAAAGCAGTGCCATGCCACAGCTCTGTGCAAGCCAGTGGCTTCTATTTTTGCATCTTTGGTGAGAACCACGTGTCAGCTTTTGACAACACACACAAGGGAGAAAAAAAAAAACCCCAGCACTCAGAACTCCACTCCCCCTCCACCTTCTGCTCAGGCAGACCTCAGATAAATGCCCGGCAGCCCCATCTGCTTGTCACCTGCTGGCATTTGGGTAGCAGCTACGTCAAACGCCCGGCTCGCGTTCTCACATGGAGGAGTTTGCTGTCTGAGTGATGAGGCTGAGCTCTCATTGTGCTTTGCCATCCAAAAGGTTTTTTGGGAGCCTTTACAAAACGCTGTATGCCAGTAGCTCTTATGTAAGTTATCAACCTCCCTGCCCCCATTTTACAGACTGGGGAACTGAGAGAAAGCAGAGATATCTGTGACTTCCTGCATCCCCAACCCTCTAGCCCTCTGCTCTCCCCCGAAACCCCCTCCTCTTGCTTTGGATTATTCCTCTGTCCACTCGTTTTCACAACTGTAGCTGAATCTGAAATGAAAAATTGAAAAAAAACCAAAAACCAGCATCCAACAATGAAAACTTGCCAAGGGAAGTTGAGCTCTGGCTTTGGCCTATGGAAAGGTCCAGGTCTCTTTCCAACCCTGATCACACTGCAGGAGGCCAGGGACCAGGACTCCTCACCTGCCTTGGCACCAGCAGGACCCTTTCAGTCTGCTCCAAACAGACGCTTACACCTCTCTTCCCTTAGGTCTTGGTTTGACCTCATACCCCTACCACAAAATATCAAGTCCTAAAAAACCAGAAGCACATCCCTAGAAAAGAATCACTAACATGACAAGGGATCAAGCAGTCAAGGTCTCAGCTGGATTCCTACCCTAGATGAGCAGCAGCATTTATAGAAATCTGTGACTGAGCATAACAACAAAAAGAAAAACAAATAGAGCAACTATAAAGTTGTTAAGTGGACAACTTAAGTTCAGCTTACACGCATTAAAATCAACAATGGCAATCATTGCTCTTTCCACTGTAATTGTTGTAACAGCATTGACTCTAATCTTAATAAAAAAAACCCACCCCAGATTTCACTCCAGTCTGGAAGTGAGTCAGCTCTCAAATCTCAGTGAGAAAGAAAGGCACTTGCTAGGAAAGATGTGGGGAAATAGAGGGTTAGATTCACCAGACTCCTCTTGGGTCATGCTAAAATTACTACAATTTAACTTAATGAATAGATTTCCTTTTGTTCCAGCCCAGCTTCATTCTGCAGTGTTACAGCCCTTATCCCAAGATGGAAGTAAGAGCTATTCAGATAAAACAAAGCCCAGCTTCCCTTTAGCATTATCACCAAGACTTCTTCATAATAATATTTATAAAATAGCTATTAAGATGGGAGGG
Source organism: Monarcha castaneiventris obscurior (assembly GCA_026261815.1). Taxonomy (NCBI): domain Eukaryota; kingdom Metazoa; phylum Chordata; class Aves; order Passeriformes; family Monarchidae; genus Monarcha; species Monarcha castaneiventris. Next base: position 5,898,993 of record JAMPIT010000476.1, read on the forward strand.
GATAGTAAAACCATGTCGGTAAAAGGCACTCAGGTTATAAAATACCAGGCATTAAATCCGCCCTGCAACACAAAATCCCTTCCCGCCCACGTGTTTGCTTGTTTCAAAGCATCTCTCAAGGCAGGGCTGCATCCTGTTTATTCTTTGGGATCTCTGGCTCATGCAGGCTGTGGAATAAGCAAAGGGTTCCCTGAGGCTCTGCTGCTGCATCTCAACACCTCTTACAGTGCTGGGCTCCAGTGTCTGCTCAGACCTGTTTGGCACTAATTGCAGGGGCCATTTGGGCCAGGGCCCATCCATTTGGATTGTCCCCAGCTCCCAACAGAGCAGAGAGAGTCAAGCAGGCACTGCTCTGAGCTCCCCAGGGCAAAGAGGGAGGCAGCCACAGAGGTCACAGCAGAACCACAGGCCAGCAGGCAATGGGCCTTGCTTCTTGGCCAGCTGGGTTTGGCACCATCTGTGCTTCTTCCAGGAAGCAAGAAAGCATTTTTGTGCTGCTTTTGGCAAGAAGAGTTTTCCAAGGACAATCTCATGGGTAGCACATCCCAGCAGACTGCAGCAGCAGGTGGATAGCTCAGCCTGGAAAGTACATCTGCCCTCTGATGCCTCCCAATCCTTGACCTACATACCCACCTCCACCAAAAGGCAGGCTACCTGGCTGCTCCAGATCACTGGGAAGCAGTAACTTCCTGGAAGCAGTTAGCAGCCAGGCCAATAAGCTAATAAGGTGGAGACTTCCCCCAAAAGGTTAATTTTCTGGAACTGAGCATTAGTGCAGTCGCCAGGACAGTGAGAGGGAATAAAAAGCACACAGCCAGCCAGCCAGCTCACTGCCAGCCACTCAGGACCACCACACAGACATGAGGTGAAAGCACAAGACCAAGAGGTCAGGCTGCAGATCTGCTCATCCAGTGAGGCAGGACCACAGCAGCATCTCTGCCTGGAAAGTTTTGTGGGTATTTTTCAAGTCTGCAAGATCCTGATAATCCCAAACCACGATGTATCACCTCACTGCAGAAACTTTATGCTGGTCTCCAGCATAATCTCAGCTCTGGAGTTGACCCAGCAAAGAGTCATAATGGGAACACACAGAGCGGGGCTACAAGGACCAGCAAGCCAAGGGCCTGGGAGGGAAGGCTACACTTACAGCCTACACTAACATTCCCTGGCTTTTTCCAGCATCTCAAAGGTAAGGAGGGAGTAGGAAAGGGGATTTGAGGGAACAGAAAGAACCACTGTATTTATCCAGGCTGACACCTCGCAGAGCACCAGCCAGAGCATCTCAGCTCTAACCCCTGTGCCCACCAAGCATTGACACCAATAGGACAACAGCTGAGCAATTAAAAGGAGGAGAGACAAGGAGATATCAAGTTAAAAAGGCTCATGGACAAGAGACAGAAAGCCCTAATTTCTGCTTGTTTGCTTTGGTGAGTGGAATACTGTCAGGCACATACCATTCTCAGGAAAAACCACATTTCTGTCACCACCAATTAATTCTTCTTTCTTAGGAGACTGGAATCTTCCTGCCTTTTTGCTGCACCAGGTTTTTTCATGGACCTTATAGAAAGGGTGTCAGAAGTGGGAGTGCACAGCATCCGTCTGTACAGAGAAATGTCTGAGACAAGCCACTGTCCTGTGCTAACTCTCATTTAAAGACTGTTCAAAAACTGTGGGAAACAATAATTTACAGCCCCTTTGCTAGGGATAGAGGCATGGGGAAATACAGAGGAGAGCCTCTGAATCAGGAGGCAAACAGCATCTCCCTGAGGTCTTATTTACACGCTTGCCTGGCAGAGTTAACAGGCAGTGGTTGTACTGGTTTGGGGGCCCCAGCTATAATTACTTCAAAATCCCTGTGCATGGGATTATTCACCTGTAGCTCTGAAAGTCCTGGCCAGCCTTGGGGCCCATGGCTGATGAGAGGGCCCTGGAGGGAGCAGGGCTGCAGGCTTGGGCAGGTGTCTCTTCTAACACATTGTTTACATGGGCAATGGGAAAAAGCAAGCAGTAAGAAAGAGCCCACTTCAGCCAGGCAGGACTAATGTCCCTTACATGCAGCCCAGAGCCTGTGAACCCCCAAATCCGTCTGAGCTCTCGCAGGAAAATCACAGCTAAGAGCCACTGGGAGGGCTGAGGACAAGGTCAGGAAGGAAACTCAAGGGCAGGGAGGAGGAGCAGCCAGTAAGCATGGTCAGACTGAAGAGCTGGACATCAAACCTAGTGTATGGCAGCAACAGAGAAGAAGAAAAGCAGGACTGGAGGCTGTGTGTCCAATCATTGCTTTCTCTAGATTAAAAAATGTAAATTCCCTGTGTACTGGTCTGCCTTGGAGATACCAAGAATAACAGGAGGCAATTAGGAGTAATGGAGTCACAATGATGGCAGCAACAGGCAAATGTCTTTGGGAAAAGAGCATGTTCAGGTGAGAGGCACAAATCCCCCTCTTTGAAAGAGTCATGGGAAGGGGTGTCTGGTCCAGCTCCCAGTTTACTTCTCTGCCAGTTTAATGCTTCCTCTCAGACAGTGGTCGTACCAATTTAATCTGGGTTAATAGAATCGCTTGCATGCTCAAGGGAGACATTGCTGGGAAGCAGCACAGGCAATGTGACTCATGGGCCTTGGAAAGCCATGGACACACGTGGCTTTAGAGCCAGACGGTGCTTTGCAGCTGGATCTTTAACAACCTGGAAAATACCTTCCAGTGATCTGCTGCCCTGCGCTCCACAAACACAGCCCATGATGGAGCAACACCATACGGACAGCCTCCGGCAACACTCCCACTTCCACCCCAGCCATGAAGTTTTAATCGGAGAAGAAACCCAAAATTAAGACAAGAGCAGCCAAAGCAAGAGAAGGGAAATGCTAGGAAACATGGGACACCTGAAAAAAAAGTACTGGGGATGAAAACCTCAGCAACCTGGAAAGCAGGAGTGAAGGAAATCTGAAAAATAAGAGATACAGAAGCACTGGTGAGAAGGAGATGGAGTTACATGGAGGCAACTGGGTTATAGGCAATCTTACATCAGTTTATGAAAATATCCCATTAATCTTCATAGTGCAATCTTAATTGCAAAATCTTTCATCAGCCTTGTTATTTGTGCACCTGTCACTGGAGACACTTGGAGTTGTTTTGTCGTCATTTCTCACACTAATTAGAGGGGCTTGGGGTGGTTGGAGGGGTGGGGTGGGGGGGGGCTGTTGTTTTTTTAATTGTCCTCAAGCATGGCTCAGCTTTATGGTAACACTGCCAATTAAGGTCCTGCCCTGTGCAGGGCTTGTAAGCCTGCTAGGTACATTGCACAGGACTAGAGGGGTTCTTTTAATTAAATACCCCCAGACTAGTAGGGAAATATTTAGAGCAATTTAACAATCTGCTGCAGAGTTGTTAAGCCTCCAATATATCTGCTTAATGTTCATTTGGGTATTTAATAATCTCCCTACCTTATCTAATCCTGTTTAAATTTAAAGAGATGCATCTAAGCTGGTGAAGTAGCAAGCGTTTATTAACAGCCACTGGTTATTAAAACATATTTGAGATGTCATCACCAGTGAGCAGTCCCAGCAGCAGGCAGGGGACTTGGAGCCTGCAGATACATTTCTTTCTTAACTGGGGCTGCCCAAGGACAAGACCCAGTGGTTTCCTCACAAGCTCTGCAGTCACCACACTGGTAGTTCCCAGCCTACTTCCCCTGCCTGTGGAAGGGAAGGTGGTGGCCTTCCAGTGTAGGAAATTAGTCAGAGCTATTGGCTGCTGATTTTTTAGTCTGTTTTCCAGGTCTGCAGGGCATTTTTCCAGGCTGGGGCATTTTTAAAGAACTGGATGTTTTGTTTTCTCTATTTAATTAAAGTTGTGTTTTCTTCTGCTCAGCCAGCTCTTCACAACTCGGTGAGGTCCACAGAAAATCGTATGCTTGAGGACTGCCTGCAAGGCCAGAAAGACTGTTTTGCAAGGTTTTAGCCCAACTATGCTTACATAATCTGTATGTTTGTAGCCTGGCTGCCCTGTATTTGGTAGTCTCCTTACCTCAGTTGGATGCATCCATGCTTTCCCATCTCTCCTCTTTTCCCTCCAAATCAGGCAGCTCCAGCACATTTCAGAGTGGTGTCACTCAAAACTCTGATTAGGGCAGGTCCCAAAATGCTGCTATCAGAGACAAGAAGAGGTTGTTATAGAACACACAACTCTCCACTTGGACAACTTATACAAAAGGAGAGTCAAGCCAACAATTTAAGTTCCTGTGCAAAATGGCCTCCAGACAAAACAATTTTCAGGACACGAACAGTAAGTCACTCTTAAATCCCATGAAAATGAACAGCCCAGACTATTTCACAAGCACTAACCCAACCCAATTTTAAAGTACCTTCAACTGCTGCGGCTGGAAATAACAGCTGTTTAAAGAGAGGGAAAAACTTTGCCAATTTAAAACAAGAAAACACATCTGGGAGAAATCTGCCTGCCCAACAAGACAGGTGTTCTGGACAGCTAAGGCCGTGATGCCTTGAAGGTTTAATGTCAGCATCTTCAGATAAGAGAAGTTCCCCATATATCTTGTTCAAGCAAGAGTATCTCAGATTCTTACCTTAAAGGCTGATTTTCATCATAAGTCTAGTGCTCTGCTCTTGGCCACCGTGTTTTGAGACAAAAATGGCCCATTTGGAGAGAGTGAGCCCAGAGGTGACACATCTGTCACACACACTACAGAGGAGCACAGCCATCCTAGTTGGTCCTCACTGATCTGAGAGCAGCTTTCAAACAGCCCCCTAGAAACATGAAGGAAAAGGTTTCCTCAGCCACAGCCACCACAGAACATAAACAACAGGCTAAAATTTGAGGCAAGGAAGAAAAGTAAACAAAAAACCCAACACACTTCATATGCTTGTTACATTATTCTTGTTAGAAGTCCTGGAAGAGGTTGAGCAACCTGTGTCCCCAAGGGTCCTTAAAAACAGATTAGTACAGCAGTGACAGAGGTAGAGATGATCTTACCTTGAGGCAGGGAGAGAGATTATCTTACCTTGAGGCAGGGAGAGAGATTCATACAACCTTGGTAAGGTCCTTCCGATGCTTGTGAAGTACCAGCGACACCAAGCTCTGCCCCATGCCCTCTTTTCCCCACTGCAAGGGTCTGGTTATGGCACCAGTCAGAGGAGTCTGTACACCAAAAACAAGCTAAAACCAGGGACAGAGAGTCCACAACCACAGTCCAGCAGAAGTAGCGTTCTGGCCTGCCGGGCTTGTTGGTCTCGTGAACAAAGTGAACCCATCTCATATCCCCAGAACCCCTAAACCCCAGCCCTCTTCCACAGTCTCCACTCCAGACTGGGATGACAGATGACCAGAGGGGACCAAACAGAGCAGATATTTTTATTGGTTTTTCCTTTCATCCTCATCTCTCAGACACTGGTGTCATTTAGGATTTTTTGTGGAGGAGACACATCAGCACAGTGACGGATCCTGTCTGGTCCCATCAGCACCACGGCAGCATGTCCCCGGAGTAATATGAGAGGACTGCCATTCCTGCAGGGAAGGATGCTCAGCAGGAGGTGTCAGCCCAGGAAACAGAACAATTGTTTCTCTCCCATCCGTTCAGTTGGAAACTTTCAGGATGGGGGGGAAGGCCGAGTCTGAACCCAGAGGTGTGCCAAGGACTTGCTTTGAAGGCCATGGAGCAGACTTTACACCCAGGCATTGTCATCATCTCATTCCTGCCAAGGGAAAAGGAGTAAGTGTACTTCAAGTGGCTGTTTCCTGCTGGATCTGCCCTGCAGGGTAAGGAACGGAACTTCTGAGCCCTCCTCCCACTAGCTGACACTTCTCACTACGCTCCCTCATCACCTCTGTGTGCAGAGCTGCAGTCACAAATCATGGGGTTACTTACACTCTTAAAAAAAAAAGCCATAAAAGGATGCACGTGCTTACAATGCTATTTCCTTAATTCTCAATAAAGGATCCTATTTGCTTCCTCCTCCATAAGTCACCTCTGGCTGAGCAGTGTGGGAGCAGGATGGAAAGGATGGTGTGAGTTAACACTCCAGTGCCTTCTAGCCAACACAGCCTTGGCTGTAGCAGAAGATCTTTGCGTCCTTTATTCCCTTAGAGGACTTCTGATTCGCCGTGGCCATGTGGAGAAAAGCCTGGTGGAGTCTGGCCATGCTGTTCTGCTGGCCAGGCAAACAGGGATCTGAGATGCAGAAAGGCTGAGCTATGCACCAGACACATGAACAAGCTGAAGAGCACCAGCTCTCCAGACACCCAGCCACCAGATCATCCATGTTCCCCATCCTGAAGACCTCAGCTGGGGCTGTAGACATAATTTTATACAGCACCAGGGAAAACTGCCTGCAGAAAATCATCTCTGCATTTGTCCTAGGGGGAAAGGAACGGGGTTCTGGGCTCTCTCCCAGTGCAACAAAGCAGGAAGCACCAATATTGAGTACACTTGTATTACAACACCACATTCAGTCTCATCTCTGCAGCTTAGATCTACCCAGGCCTTGTCTTTTGCCAGCAGGAGATGCCACGACACGGCTCTTCACCTGGTGGGATGCGCTTGGAGGAGCTGCTTGCAAACAGCAGGCTCAGAGGGATGAACCAGCAGAGGCATGCACAGAGCAAGTGATAATTTCCGTGCTGTGCAATTACAGCTGGGAAGGAGTAAACCTCTGGTGCACAAACCTGCCAACAGTTTACTGCCGACAAGGAAACAAAACCGACAGTTGACACTGGAACAGCTACTGATACCCTGTAATCATCTTAGAAATAGACTCTTTGCAAACCTGCTTGTTAGTAGTGAGAACATATGCTCTTTTTAAGAGGGGGGGAGAGAAACCTCTCAGCATCTCCAAAGCAACATTTGCATTAGCCAGAGCATGTGTTTGGTGAAGCTAAGGCTGGAAGCTTCCCAGAACCTGGTCCAGTGCTGCTGGGTGACCAAGACACAGTGAGATCCTGTCTTGCTATGGGACATTTTGCACCATCAAGAATTCTTAGTCCTCTGAGCCCAGCAGCCGGTGGTGCACTGCTACTGCAGACAGCCAGCTTATTCCATCTTACTACACATATCTGCTCCCCAGGCTCCTGGTGCACAGCTTTTACTCATGGTGGTCCTCCCCATGGCTCCTTTTAACCACAGACCCCAGGACCCCAGCTGCTTTACCCCTTACCAAGGTGTACAAAGGAAAACCAGAGCCAAGGCCTCTGGAGTCTTGTTCCAGCCTGGAGCATTGTCCATCATACAGAGCTGGATGACAGCACAAACCTGACCCAGGGAAAGTGCCACAAGTAAGGTGTTCCCATAAAAGATAGCATAGCTCAGGACTAATCCAGAGTCCATCAAAATAGAGACTGGAACCACGATCTGGTCTATTCTAGGTTGGTTTTGTTTCTTGATTCCAGCTTGATTTTGTTGATCTCTTAGAAGACAGAGCATCCACACAGAAAGACAGGCCTGGTTTTCTTCCTAACACATTCAGCACAAAATTACCTCACCCACAAGTTTCTGTCCCCTCTGTGCTCAGCACATCAGCACTACATGAGAGAGAGGGACACGTTCCCTCAAAAGTGGATTTCATTTTGGTATGAGCCATTTAGAGATTATATCCACTTCAATTTGGGCAGGGATCCAAGGTTAACCTCCCCGCTCTTGTTAGCAGAGTTTTGCTCGCAAAAGCCCATCAGCTCAGTTTTACATCTTATTTGGGACAGTCAGTGCAATGTTACACTGGGCACCAGGATGAGGGGAGAGAAAAGCCAGATCTTGGGGAGCTCTGTGACTGCTGGAGCTGAGAGCAGTTTCCCAGGATTCCTGAACACACGACTGCTGGAGCTGAGAGCAATTTCCCAGGATTCCTGGACACACGACTGCTGGAGCTGAGAGCAGTTTCCCAGGATTCCTGGACACACGACTGCTGGAGCTGAGAGCAGTTTCCCAGGATTCCTGGACACACGACTGCTGGAGCTGAGAGCAGTTTCCCAGGATTCCTGGACACACATCCCTGGTCTCCTCCACTCATGACTACAGACATTGCAGACTGTTATTGTATAGACTTAAGGTCACCTTGGAGACTTTTCAGTGTCTCCACATGGCCAGGAAGGAAAATCTTTGCCAAACAGGTACAACATACAGCATGAGGGTGGCACCCTCCATCCAGGATTACAGCAGCACACAAAGACACTCGATCCTTTAAAATTCACATTTATGCAAACCATGGTTTCCCAGTTCCCGGAAGTCACATCCATTTCTAAGGGGATGCTACTCCTTCAGGGTCAGGTCAGCCAATGTACACTTTCCTGCCTTGCAGTCCCCTTGGGAAGACTGCAGGCTGTGCCTGCACACAACAGTGTGCCCAAGCAGCAGCTGCAGAGTCAGTCCTGAGGACCACCCTAACACAAAACCTATTTCAAACTCAGAATTTCAGCCACAGCAGGCACAAGAGTCCATCTGAAGGTTATGGACTATGGAAAGCTGGTCTTCAACAGTCTGGCTTCTCCAACCACTTTGCAACACTCCAAAAAGTAGAATGGGAGCACGGTCTGGGTAAAAAGGAGCAGTCTTGGCTGCAAGAGCTGCCAGCCTGGAGAGGATCTGGTAGCACACCAGCAGCCACCTTGCATATAGGGAGACTCTTTCCTGCATAACCTCAGCACCTGAGCAGGAAGGAAGCTCCTTCACCCAGGGCAAGGGTCCTAACAGCTTCCACCAAGATGCTCTCAGATCAGTTCCCAAAAGTCAATACCTCCAGCATGAATTATTAATCCATGTGTCATTATTAATCCATGTATCATTGGAAGCTGATACATCCACACCACACAGGAAGAAAGCTTTTGGCAACACACCCATGTCAGCAAGCCTGGGGTGAGCTTGCCGGGCACTTCCTCACACCTCCTTGCCGAGCTGCTGGGAGCCAGCAGGAGGGACCTGTGATGATGTTCCTGCTGCCATCTCCAGCACTGAGCTGTGCCGGCCCCACCAGTCCCAGATCCAGCTCTGTGCACAGCTGCGTGAGCTCAGCACATCCACCTGTCACGCGAGCCACTCACTTGGAAAATTATTCTGCCGGAGCATCACTGAGGACACCTTGCCAGTGAAATATCAGACAACATCAGGCAGTGTTTACTTGCTCCAGTGAAGATACTACACATTTATTATTTACACTTTGCAGCATATTTTTGGAGTTATGTCAATAAGACTGAGGGTTATCAAGTGATCTGTTTATAATCAATCAAAAGCTGCCATGATTCCCAGAGAATTTCAGGACAGGGATTTACCTTTTCACATCGGCCTAATCCACAACACAAGGTGGGAGATGTTGGGATTTGCAGGACCTCAAACTGAGTTTGTGTCTCTTGCCTTCTCTGCTTCCTGCACAAAGGTTCTCCAATGGGAGAACCTGTCAGAGGGGGAAAAAAGGCTTCTGAAATGATGTAACAACAAAGTGTAGATCTTCTCCCTCAATCTCAAGCATTTGAAGAGATGGTTGCGTGGATTTTTATAGACTGTTCCAACTGTACTGAAAACAAGACAGAAGTGGGAAAGAAAGGCCAAGCTGAACATGTCCTAATCCCTGGTCATGCTTGGAGTTGGATCAGTCAAAGTTGGTGCACTGGGTACCAGGTTTAACTGAGGAGATCCTGTTTACTGCTCATTTGTGGTGATCAAAAAGAAGATGCAAATATTTCCCCAGTAGTACCTCTAGCACTGCAGGGCTTTGCTCTTCTCCTGAGTACAGGAGTTGTTCATGTGATGCTGCCAGCTGCATCAAGGTGGGCCAGAGCCATCCTGGCATCATGGCTGCCCATCTCTCCCAGAGCTGGAGGTCAGCTCTCCCACACAGCACCCTAGCAGGAGGATGCAGCTCATCCAGCCTGGAAAAACTTGGGAAAGACCAGCTGGGGACTCAGGGAACACAGACGGGTCTGGAGAGTGTGTCATGGCTGCCCCACCTGCAGATGTCACCTCCTGTCCTAGCCAGTATTTTCTCCCATCTTTTCTACTGTCTTTTGCCAGACGTGGGGAAAACAATGAGCGTTACCAGCTCAGCGATGGCGTTAAGATCATTATCTCCCTTACTAAGAGTTTCTTAACAGTAAATTTAGAAGTATCTTCCATGGAACCTGATCATATTTTAAATGTCTTCTTTTGAACTGCTTCTTGAAATGAAACTTTACACTAGAGCTGGAGGAAACAACTTCAGAGAAGCCCATTGGAAGCCATACACTCTGGTAACACAGACTACACACTATTTCCCTTTTCTAAACCTGGATGCGATGGACCATTGAGTGCCAAAGAGCAGTGGTTATCCTGAGGAGCTTAAGTGATTGTTCAAGGGCTTAGTATAATAGCCAGACTCCAGGTGGCAAGGCATGCATCACACCTCCAGCAGCAGCTCTCTGATGTAGAAAGATCAGAATCACAGAATATCTTGAGTTGGAAAGGACCCATGAGGATCATCGATTCCAACACCTGGCCCTGCCAGGACAGCCCCAAGAATCCCACCCTGTGCCTGAGAGCATTGTCCAAATGCGTCTTGAGTTCTGGCAGCCTTGGGGCTGTGACCCTGGGGATCCTGCTCCAATGCCCAGCCGCCCTCTGAGTGAAAAGCCTTTTTCAAATGTCCAACCTAAACCAAGCCATTCTCACACTTTTCATTACCAGAAGTGCCTTCATAGTTCTGGCTGAGAGACCAAAGCAACCAGACACACATCCACACAAAGCCACCAGGTACTATAGCAGCCACGATCTGCTGCAACTCCCATTTCCACAATGGGAAATATTTAAGATTTGGTTTCTGAAAAGCCCCTTTTTCATCACTTCTTGAGCTGGGCTGGTTCTAGAATTCAGCCCAGCTCTGCAGTTCAGCAGCAGAGATCTGAATTCTTGGCCTAGTAATGAGTGCCAAGGCAGTTGTTTTCATCTTATTCAGTCAACAGGAACATGGAAATCAATTTTTCCCAATCTCAGTTATGGCTAGAAATCCATTCCTTTTAGGCCAGCTACAGGATTAATCTATTGAATGGTTTGCAGGCGTTTTGCTGACATACAAATATTTGAAGAATACATTATGTTTCCCCCCTCCTAGTATAGCATTAGTGCTTTTTTTTTTTTTTTCCTGTAAACATCTTTGTTCGGGAATCCACGAGACAGGATGTGGAAATGCATGTCTGCCTTGAAAACAAGCCTCGTGTCTGCAAAGTTTCTGCACTTAAATTGTCGGAGCTTGGTGACTTCAGGAAAAGAGCAAAGATGCCTCGTGCTGCACAAGATGCGCCAGCAACAAAAAGCATGAGCTGACCTGCCTCTTCACAGCCAATGCTGAACAAAGGAGCAGCAAATATAAATGAAATAAATTATATAAATTCCAATTCCAGTGGAAGCCTCGACCTAAAGACCTGCCAGTCTAACAATTAGTCTCCTCTATTGGCTCCACGGCATCAGGACATACATGTAAAAAGCCATCTCACAGCTCACTTGCAGCAGTCTCATGCAATTCTGTCACCCCAAAAAGGGGGTACTTGGCCACAATTTGTTCTCTTCTCACAGAAAAAAGGAGAATCTCATCTCTTTTGGTTCTTACTTGGGGCTCCAGAAAGTTTCTTGCCCTGTTCTCAGCAGGATTGCGAGACACTCTGCAAACTTTCTGTAAGAGTGTGTTACAGTAAGTGACATTGCTGAATTTTAATTTTTCCACCTGTTTTACAGACATGGAAATAGAAATAAGCTTCCTTATTTCATCTTCTTCCTAAAAGCACTGTACTTTCCACACTAGAACTTTTCCAATTCCCAAACCTGGGGATACCCCACCCTCCGTTCCAATATCTGCACTTGCCCATAAAGATCTAAATTTCCACTTGTCCAATATCACAGTTTTTCCATGCCCAGACTCCAAATATCAGGATTGTTTGTAGAACTTTCCACAGGTGATGTATTTCAGGCCAAAGGCTAAGATTTGTTTTTAAATGTTCTTCACAAAATTTGATCTGGGCAGCAATATCAAAATGGTTTTGGAAGAACAGAGAAGGATAAAGCAATTATATCCCACACAGCAGGACAGCAGAAAGTGAGTGCATCCATCTCACCACAGCTGTCCTTTCTTCCTGCAGCAACCTGAGTCCAACAGAGTGTACAGGTCTATTTCCCACTGCTGGAGAGGGCAGTACAGGTATTTCTGAGTCAGAAAATACTCCCTGTGCTATAATGTGTTCATCTGGCCAGAAGGGACATATCTAGTTATGAAGATATGATAGCCCTGCCTGCTTACCCGCAGAAAGACCCAATGCTCCAGGGCCACTGGGAGGGAGCAGAGCTGCTCCAGATCTGTCCCCACACCTGGACACCCCAGTGATGCAGGCAGCAGTGGAAACCTCAGCATGTTTACAGGACAGTTCTTAAAATGCCACAGATACAACCTAGAAATGATAGCAGAACAACAGCACCAACCACTCAATAGCCATTCCTATTAGCAGCTGATCCATGCTCCAAAATACTCAAAAATTCAAAATATTCTGTGTACACAGACTTAATGCCCAAATAGTACTACATTCACCTGGAGCATCACATTGTCCACTAAGATCTACTCTAAAGAGCTCTCAAGCTGCCCATGAAATACATATTTGTACCTGTCACAATCACGGTGCCCTTCTTCCCCCCAGCTGATCTTTCCCCTCTGTATGATTCACCTGCCAGGCTGGGGCTAAAACAATACATTGAAGCTAGGAGTGAGTCTCCAAAACCAGATTGCTCTCAACAGCACCCAGCACTTGCAGCAACACATTTACTCAGGAGCCCTCTGCATGGTCTCCAGCTGCCATCAGCAAGACTTGGTCAACAGGTGAGTCCCTCCAAACAGCATGAAATAGGTTGGTGCTGACTATTTCCTGCAAGATTTTTTTGCCTGTACCAGGATATAGTCACCAGTGACAAGCATGAAGGCACCTACACCATTCTGGGAAGCAATTCTTGTTGTAGGGAGAGCATTGTGCAACACACCCATGCTGTGCACTGCCTGGAGGGGAGCAGGGGGTGCTGAGGGACTCCTTTGTGCTACCACACAGCACCACTAGAGAGCTTCCATCAGGTTCTCTCATCTTGCCAGGACATCCAAGACGGATCCATAGTAACTGAATAATCAATTAATCCTTCTGTAGAGCTCCATTTACATAATGAAAATGCAGCCTCGCAATATACCACTATTTTTCAGTTGTCTAGACCAATATATCTGTCCTGTAGTTGGAGGGGGGAGACCTAACACAGCTTCTATTATGGGTGGCAGAGTTCCAGCTGACATCACGTGGTGGCAATAAAACTTCTATTGATTTCATGTAAGCATTTAACCCTAGAAGAGCACATATTCCTTCAACAGCCCACAGCAGACTCTGGGTCCAGCAACCCAGACTGAATTACAGTTGCACCTCACCTGGAGCCTGGGGAATCTCTCCTCTTTCTCTCCAGCTCCCCAGGAAGCCATAGAAAGGCAGAGAGCAGACAGGCTTCACTGCACATCCTGAAAAGTGGCAACAAGTTTGGATTTCTCAGTTCAGTACCTGCAGCTTAGCTCAGACCACAGAGGAAGGTCTCGCTCTACAGCTCTCAATGAGAAACAAATTAGCTGTAATTCTAGATCCAGCTCGCTTAGCAAACAAGGACCTGGGGTTGAGGTCTGTCCTCAAAAGTCTGCTCCCAGACTGAAGACTGGGACCAGTGATGCTGAATAATCCCCTTTCCCCACTTCACACAGTACTGGCAAAGCACAAGGCAGTAGCCAGCAGAGGCTCTAGGGCTGAATTAAAGCCCTTACTCTTCCTTCAGCTGTCACCAGCAAATAGGATATGAAGAGCAAACAACCAGTATCTCACAACAGGGCCCACTTGCTGGTCCTCGCTCCTAGTCAAACAGGACTGGCTGCAGAGGGGCCAAGAGCAGAGGAGGCTGAGGTTCAGCTGCAGCCCCTGGTCCTGCCACAGACTTCTGCAGGTCAACAGGCAAAGCATTTTGCACTTAACTCCAAAACCACAAAGTTAGCGCAAGGCTCTCCATTAATCTCAGACCAGATGGAAAGAGAACAAAATGTCTGGCCAGCACTGCCAACAGCACTGCTGGGCCACTGCAGATAAAGAGACAAAGCTGTGTCAGACCTTCTCCTGGGCAGGACAGTCCTGCGTGCAGCATGAGAAGCCTTGAACCAGCATGCAAGGCTCCCGTCATATCAGGAACAGCACTGTATTCCTGCATATCCATAAGAGTATGGTTTAAGGGAACATGTTCTGCCCTCCTCTGCTTGCTGCACAGGTTGTCTCTCCAGCCTGCAGAAGTCCAGGCAAACTCGTGCATCTGGCCTGAGGGTTCACATTGTGCTTTGGGAATGACATAGCCACCTAACAGCCTCAGGGACTTCTGGCCATTCCCATGACCAGGCACACACACGAATCAGCTGCACCAGCACCAGGATCTCTGGTTCTCCTGACTGTCCAAACAGAGCCCACATGGTGCTTCCATGAAACAAACTGAACACATCTCTGCTCTGGCCCAAGTCAGCTCTAGGCCTGTTTCTTCACTTTGTCCTTTGAGGAGCCCTGTCCCACTTGACTTTCACCATCCCTCCTGCTCTTCAAAATGTGAATTCCAATTTTTGCTCTAAAAGGTCCCTCCAGTTCACCTCTGAGCTCCTAGGAGGGAACAAATTAGATTTCCAGGGCTATCTCTCTGTATCCTCAGCACAGAGGAGACCACTAGGAACCGTACCACTAGTAACAGCACTAAAAGAGGAGCAGGAATTCCCTGCTTCCAGGGCATCCCAAAGCTTCAACTATGAAAAGAGCCCTGGGCTACTGTGATCTTATTCTACTCACACAGGAGCACTAAGGCCTGGAGTTTTCCACTTGTCAGGGGCACAGCACTGCCCAAGGATGACAGAGAGCAAGTCAGTTAGCCTTGGCAGCTGTGTGTGCCAGGCACAAGATTTGGCACAGACTCCAAAGCATGGGATGCCAATATCTTCCCAGACAGCAGCTTCTCTGTACTTCTGTCAAGGCTTTCCCTGCTTTGCCCCTCACGACGCCCTACATCCCTGGGGACCTTGACAAGCACAAAGGCAGCTCCTCTTTCGCACATCTCAGAGCGGCTGCCTCGCACAACTTTCTCCGCAGGTCTGGAGCTCTGAAGAACAGCCTACATCTGGTGTGACGCCATGTTCGGAGTCATCCCCACTCCAAAAGGACAGCCTGAGCCAAGTTTATGTTACCAGCACCAAGAGCATGTTCCCCACTTCCTAAACATTCCATCAGAGCACGCGGTGTCAGGAGAGTTTGGGAATGCGCCGAGGCTGCCTCTGCATATGTGTGTTAGAGGACACGCACGCATCCCGTCTGGAAGCTCCACGGAAGGCCATCTGCCTTTCATCGCCAACTGGTGACGGTCGGAGATTCTCCCTCCCTGTCGCTGCGGCTACTGCACGCTGAGCTGTGCCCTGCTCCACAGCGTGCTCCAGAGCCACCTCCTGGCCGAACGGATAACAGTCCTGGAGAACAACAAGAATGGAAAATAAATGAAAAACCTCTTAACGAACCTGAACACCACCCTCCAAATCCCAGCCATTTGATTTAAAGCCGCCATGCCCTCCCCATATCAAGTTTCAGCATCACTCCAAACAGAGGCACTACTCTGCTCCCGTTCCTAACCATGGCCCCAAATCCAGGACAGGGCTGGGATTGTACTCTTGGAGACAGTTTTACCTGCGGTGCTGCCTGCCTTGCCACCCTGGTTCCAGTGCTGGCATGCCTGGTGTTCCTGTGTTCACCCCAGCTTCCACCGAGGTGTCCCCCAGTCACCAACAGGCAGATGAACATAGGGAACGTGGCAGGCACAAGCAAAGTAAAATACTGAGACAGAAGCAGAACCCCTGCTCTCTGGCACAGAAAGGTTGGCACTCTTCTTACCCCATCACTTCCCGCCTTTGTGTCCCACCTGCTCTTGGCTCATATGCAACAGAAACCCACCCTGCTCTCTCCATCTTAAAATATCATTCTGTTTCAGCCACTTCTGCATCTGTCTATGCCAGGGTTCTTCCTGCTCTACAGAAGGTCCATGCCATTCCTTTACCAAGCTCAAGTCACACTGGGACAGCCAGGAACTGCTAGAAGGACAGACAGGACCACATACCTGGTCCTTGGTCTAGCAACACAGAACAGGAAACTTTTCTCCCAGTCCATAGCAAGGCCAGACCCTGCTATTTGATTAGGCTTGTTTTCCAGCAAGACGGTACAAAACATCCAGGCAATTGAGCTGCCTTGGGGAGAGCACGATGCAGTTCACGTGGCCAAATGTCCTTCCCCAGTGCTGCCAAAGGCAGGTAAAAGTGCTCCCCCCAGGACCTTTCACTCTGTTGACAGAAAATGCCCTTCACAATTGATGCAACTTTGCACAACAAAGGGTGCATTACCCAGCTCTGTAGACAGAGGCCCATTAAAGCACAGATTCAAACTCTAAGCCAAGGTTGTGCTCTCAAAGACAGCTAATAAAACATCATATTGAACCTTATAAAAAGGTTTTCCCACTGTAAAGGTGTTAGCATCAGCTAAAGAAAGGGTTACCGCTATTTACAGTGATCTCTAACCTGGGTTTCTTTCCTCGACCTTCTTGCTTGCTGCCATTTCCAGCGCATCTAGCACAATACAGAATATTCCCAACATCAGACCGAACTGAGGTGGCAACCAGACTCAAGAGGTCTGGTGAGAGGAGAACAGAACAGCTACAACCCCACAGGAGGGAAACCCAGAGGCAGCCAGCAGTGCACCCATCAGGTACCCTTCAAACAGGTAAAAAAGCACCAGGTGAGAGCAGCGCAGTCAAGTATGACACTGCAGTCCTTAGGATGTAAAATCCCTTCCCATGTTGCAGCATGTTGACCTGACAACATGCCATCAGAATTTTAAATTATGTATCCGAGCACTCTTCTCCCTGTCAGCGAGCGTTTGAACCTGAAGCAGAGCCAGCAGCGGCGAGGAGCAGACAGGAGAGGTAATTACCCGCAGCCTCCCCCAAGAGCTGACAGAAAGCAGGCCCCGTGCTGGAGATCCTGGCCTCATTACAGGCTCTCCTGGAAGCTGCAGCTGCTCCTCTCCGTGGTCAGACATGAGTCACAGCGTTTGGGAGGAGACAGGAACGCTCCCACAGGCTCCCCCAGGGTCCTTAATGGCCACGCGGTCCATCAGCCAAAGCACAACCACAGCCACGCCAGTGTTTGAAGCCAGAGCCCCAGCGCTGCACTCAAGATTCAGCAGCTGAGCAAAAACCAGACATGAAGCTGACTTGTTCATCACTGCGGCATTTCTAATTAGGGAAGGGGCTTTTTCCTCAGTCAGTGTGTGCTTTAGAGCTAACAGAAGTGATGGAGCAAAGTCTCACTCCTTCCTCCCTCTTTGTCATTGATGGCAGCAAGACTAACACTGTGGGATTCCACAGTACCAATCTCTGCAGCCGTGGAAAAGACATTTTGCTCCAAGAGAGTTGCCACTCTAGAAAATCCAGGGTCTCCATGCTTCTCAAACATTGCCTATATGGAGCAGGGTCTCCCTGTGGCCCACAGATCCCCATCCCATGGCCCAGGACAGCCTTCCTGACAAGGAAGGCGATTTGCAACAGCACTGTCCAGCAAAGGATAAGACAACTTGGCTGGCGTCTCCTCCATGTGCTTCTCTAATGGCCTCTCCTGGCAGTGACCCTTGCTGACCTGACAATCTCAGGGGACAAGAAAGTAATTCTAGCTCCCTTCTCCCAAGCTGCTGCTGCCCATCTTCCCAGCTATGTGTGCACAGGGAGTTTGGGGACCCCCCATGATGGATTGCTGTCCAAGGCGGGCTGAGCCACTGAGCCCATTTGATGGAGAAACTGCTGGCTTGACATGAACTATAGACCCAGACAGCAAAAGGTGACCTCTTCCAGACCCCTCAGCCCCTTCTCAGCAAAGGCTTGGCCCAGAGAAACAAATATCCAGAACAGAAAGGGAGGGGACAAAAACTACATCAATGACCACATGCTGCATGGGTGTGAGAAAAGCCCTGTGCCCATCTACTCCAGGAGAAGGGACATGAAGCATGTGAAGCCCCTTGAACACCAAAACAGAGGTACAGTGGTGATGGAGAACTTGCAATACCTGATTTCATTCAGTGCTACCTACCCTCTTGGCTGGTGGCCCAGGCTGAGCCACAACAGAGTGACAGGTGGGGACACAGCACACCTCTCTCAGTGAAGTGATACTGCACAGCTGTGGCAGGTCTAATGCTTCCCATGAAGCCAGGATTTACTATCTTTAAAAGGTCCATTATTAACCAGCAGCTTCCTTTGGGAAAATACAGACCTTACAAAACCAAAACCTGCAGCATTGGTTGTTGTCTCCCTAGCACAGCAAACAAACCTGGGCTCACAGTGCTGACACTGCCTGTCCTTGGATCCTGGGAGTCCAGGATGGAGGAAAGATGTGTCAGGCTGTTCTCTCCCCACTCCCAAGGAAAAGGACAAGGAAATGTGTGTGAATCAAAAGGGTAATGTTGGCACATTATAGGCAGCAAGTTTAATGACACCTAATCATAAATGCTACAGAATTTTGGAAGGCATATAAACCCTTGGGGCTTCCAATGACCTTTGAAAGACAGAGAAGAACGGGAATAAGTCCCCCCTGCAGCTGCCTGCTCTACAATTTCCTCCACCTTCCACTAAACCACACAGGGCTGGAGCCATCACAAACACCAGATGGAATCAAATTCATCTTGGTGCAACTCCCTCCATCCCTTCACACCTAAACAATTAACATGGCAAATAATTTCCTCCCTGACAGGCCTTTACTCATTTGAGAGCCATTTTCTGCCACCTCTCCTCTTCCCAGTTCTTTACCTCAGCCTTTTTTCCAGTACAAGCCAAATTCTTTTGGCAGCTTGGGACCTGAGCTCCAGGTACAGTGCCGTGCGCCACAACAGATTTCCCACCAAGCTCAAGGGAGTAGGCTCAGACTCCAAATGCCTCCAACAAAGCTTCGTATTTCTCTCCACCACATGCCCCACGAGGATCTGTTAACACAGGCAGCTCCTGTGCCATCCTGGCTGGGGCTGTGCTTGAGGAGCCTTAAGATGGAGCATAAACTCCTGCCTTGTCCTAAAGGGATCGGTGGGAAATTTCACACAGGGTTAGTTTTAATGCTTTAAATATTCTGTGAGGTTTGTGTTAAATTTCTCATCATAAAGTTTTAATGGGAACTCCTTGAAATTGTCAGCTCTTCTGATGCATCTTCAGACAGAAACTGTCTGTCTCTGCAAAACCTGGTGAGGTGCATCCTGGTTATATTTATCTGGGGTGCTGTCTACAGTTTTTAGTTTAAAAAAGAAAGCACATCAGATATGCAAGGTTTAGCAACATTTTTAACAAGGATGTGTCAACATTCGTCCCACACTTGCAAGCCTGATAGCCTAAATCCTTGGTGGAGGATTATATATATTTGATAAAGGTGCTTTTATTGTTGTCTCCTGCAATGGGAGTCAGGGAGCTGAGGACATCCAGGCTCAGCTCTGCACTTGCCACAGGCTAAAACCCACTCCCCTACAGATCACTCAGCTCTCTGCCATAAAACTCCTGGAAACACCAGGAAACAAAAAAACTTTGTGGAAAAAGCTCACTGCTACACTACCTAATAAGCTCCCAAAAGTGAATCCATGTCTTCTCCCCTGACACCAAGGTGTTGCCAGCATGAGCAGAGCTGTGAGAGGGGGATTTCTAAGAAGCAGTGGGCAGCTTTTCTTAGCACATTCTTGCTGTTCAGGGCTGGATATGCACACAAAATTAAGTCCTAAACAGTCAAGAGTCTCAGATAAAAGCAGAGGCAAGGAAAAGAATTTTAAGAATTGGAAAAAAAAAAAAAAAAAAAAAGGAAATTGAAAATGGAGGAGGGGGAATAACTAGAAACTTAATTTGGTCAAGGAGAAAAGGTAACTGGTTTTCCAACCTATCAGCTCACCATAAGTGTCAAATGTGCAGATCATGCAAGAAAAAAGTTACTTATAGGATGAATTTTGTAAAATAGAAACAGAAGCAATGATTCCTGCTCTGAGAGGGGATTTCTGAGCCCTTGCACATTATTCTCTGGATTTGACCCTACCTCTCGCATGCTAGGACAGTACATCTGTTCTACCCACTCAGCCTGCACAGGATCCCTCTTCCAGCAGCCTCTGCCCCCAGGGAACAGCCACAGCTCCCAGCAGAGACCACTGAGCCACAGAGATTAAAGAGTCACATAATCATAGCACGGCCTGGCTTGGGATGGACCTCAGAGATAATCTAATTACCTAGATGGACAGGGACACCTTCCACTAGACCAGGTTGCTCAGAGCAACCCATCCATCCAGCATGGCCTTAAACACCTCCAGGGATGAGGCAATCACAGTCTCCATGGCTCTTCCTTGGGCAGGAGCATCACAAGGGCACAGCTGGTCTGCAGCATCATTCCTCATCTTGCCCCCACCAGTACAGCAGCAGCCTCAGCTACGGAGGGGGATTTTCTGGTCTCTACCTTCCCGCTGACCCTTCTCAGTGTTGATTCCCCCCAAATTAAGTAGTCTTTAGCTGCCTGGGCAGCAGATTGGGGTGCACTTCATCCTGCATCCTTGGACAATCCCCAGCCCAGGCAGTGGGGGCTGCCTTCCCAGAGCAGTGCTGCATTTCTCCTGCTCCTTCCCTCCCTTCACCACAAACGCTTTATGCAAATCCAATCTCTCTTTGGCTGGCTCCCGCTGTGCTGCAGAGGGTTGGGGAAGGGGAGGAGAGGGGAAGGGGTGGGAAGGAGGGGGAAAGAAGATGGAGCCTTGCTTGCTATCAGCTGCTCAGAAGAGCAGAGCAGAGACAAGATTGATGATGCTCTCTGGATATAAGATCTCCTCCTTGTGAAAGGCTGCTTATGAGGCCTGATAGACTTGTCATCTCTTAATAAACATCGCTGATATGTCGGTGAGGAGAAAGCAGGAGTGAGGGGAGGACACACAGAAAGGCTGCTGACAATTTACTTAGAGCACTGCTCCCCTCTCACCTTGGCCTCCACGTGCAATTCAGATGGCCTCTTCCCAGAGGGAACATTCCCAGTCCAGCCTCACCAGTACCTGCCATCCCAGCAGAGCCCAGGAACAACCTGGACCCAGCATCTGGCCATTTCCAGTGAAACAACCTCTTTCCCTGTGAGCCCTTGATACACACAGGGTCCTAAACCACGAAGCCGTAAGGATTTTCAAAAAACTTCCACAGTAGTTACAGGAGCCGATCCCAGTGGGACAGAGTGTAACGGAGGCATTTCATCAGCACCTTGCAGAGTTCAAAGCTGTTTCACTGCTGTTGTGCTCCTTCTCTAAACTGCTCTCCAAATGTAAGTGGCCCAGCTCTTGCTCACATGGCTGTAAATCAGAGGGGCTTGCCCGCACTCAGGAAACACATCCCTTCATTTTATTTAACCTCTGTCAAGCAGCAAGGAAAATTTTAATGCCTCGAGTGGGCATCTGTCCTACCCTGTTCCAACAATGACAGTCACAGGTAGCAAGCTCCTCACCAGGACCTTGTTTGGATACAAAAAACCCACATAAGATATGCAGGTTTGTGTGACTACAGCCACATTTCCCCTGCATATCTGACTCAGTTTGTATTTAATCAAGCTATGCATGGTTAAAAATCCTCCAGAGCATTAGCAGGTGCTTAGTGGTGCCGTGTAAGTGCAGAGCTAAGGAATAACGTGCTGTAAGCACAGCTAACGTAAATGTTCATGGCTCCCTGTGGGGCTGAGAATGGCTGCAAACCAGCTTATCTGCCCCAGGCTCGCAGATGCCCAGAGAGGTTCCTACACAGACCCAATCAGAAGCAGCCTGGCTGGAAGGCAGGTCCTGGGCATGTCACAACTCTTCCCTTGCCAGGCTCAGACCTGTGCACAGCTACAGGGATGGTTCAGCAGAGCAGGAGGACATTGGGCTCCTCTGCATGTTTGGGCCAGCACAGCTCATGGGAAGGAGCAGCAGCTCTGCTCCTGCAGTCAGGCAGGCTCCTGCTGGGAATGCTTTTGGTCCCTCCAAAGTTTCTACTACTCACTGTCCTCCCCAAAGCCTGCCCCAGCACACTGATGCTTCACAATATGCTTCATCCCACAGTATTTCTCTGTAAAACAGCACCATGCAGTGATTTCCCCTGTCTTACACAAATTCCTTTGTCATTTTATTATTGTGGAATAGTTTGGGTTGGAAGGGACCTGCAAAGGCCACCTAGTCCATCCTCCCTTCAATGAACAGGGACATCCTCAACTTGCTCAGAGCCCTGTCCAGCCATACCTTGAAGTCTTCCAGGGACGGGGCAGCCACCACCTTTCTGGTCAGCCTGTGCCAGTGTTTTATCACCCTCATTGTAAAAAAAAATTCTTCTAAAACAACTTCATTAACAACTTCTAAAACAAACTCATTGAGCTACAAGGACTCACAGCATCAATACTAATATTGGTAGCAAATTAAGTCCTTTCAGGGCTTGGATTAATTTTTGTTCAGAACTCAGTATATTTCTCACCATGGAATCTATGTTTGCAGAAACCCAAAACCAGTTGCATTTCTTCCCGAAAACTTAATACAGGACCAGATTTCCAAGGGCTGGATTCATCATCTGTAAACACCCATGCTAAATGAGCACGAGTGACTACCTGGCAGAAGAAACAAATATATTTCTCCCTGTTTTGCACATGAGCTTTCCACTACATCTCCCAGGAGAGAGATGTCAGGCCTCACTCCTCCCCAGAATTAGTGACCCGCAAGGAATGAGTTTTTCAAGGCTGGAGCCCACAGCTCAGATTAGACCGGGACAGCCTCAATTTGATTAAAAAGAAAAACAACCCCCTCTCCAAAAAGTCAAAGTGCAGCCCTGGCATTTCCTGCCCTTGGCAGCCCATAACAAACCAGTGTCCCCAGCGTCACCTTTTCAATCAAAAGGACACTTCAGGACTTAAAACCCTCCTCCTCTGCCACCCAAAGAAAATCAGAGGGATTTTTTGCAACATCCAGTTCCCAGGTCAGCATTCAGGCATTGGAGTGGGATCACTCTCATGACCTGGAGTGTCCCTGCCTGCCTGCAGGAACATCATGTCATGCTCAGCTCATCTGACTGCAGGTTCCCCTCCTTACAAGACACCGTACCCACTTCTAAGTACACATTGTGAGTGTCTAGCTCATATTTTAATAAAAACCAGCTTATTTTGCAGCTACTGCATGTACACAAATCTCTTACTTGCCTGGCACCTCAGCCCAGATCCATGAAATAGCAGTTCCACAGTACTTTCAATTAGATAAAATTTCAGGTGCCTAATGCAACATTCCTAAATCCTCCTTATTTCATTGTCTTAAATTATTTCAGGAGCTTTTTTTACCCAGCTTCAGTGGCTGGTGGCAGGTGAACACATGAGAATCATAGTAATTGTGCTAAAGGATAATTATAATTTTCTAACCTCTGAAGTCCTGGAAACCAGCAACAAATGGAAAGTCTCCAGTTGAATTTTCCTTACATTTCACTCCCCCACATAGCCCCCAGTGGCCCCTCTCCGCAACTTAAGATGCAGAGCCCAGCTGGAGTTTCAGATTCATTTACAGATGCTGGCTTCATTGGGATTTTTCACTGCACTGGAAAAGTGATTTTTAATTCTAAATCCCTGCAAAATCATATATATTTTGTAGCCTTTCCTGCTATTTCCTCTCCAAAAAAAAAATAACACTAAAAATAGAGGGTAAGAGGTTTTCACAAACACAGAAGGAAAAAAAGGTTTGCTGAGGCTATAGACAATAAAGAACCAATTAACTACCTCATCCAAGAAACTGAATTGCTGTCCATTAAAAAAAGATAGCACCAATCTAAACTCTGCCACAGTGATTAGAAATTTAAGGTACAGTATATACATTTTCTGCTCAGCACTTAACCTAATGGTTTTAATGAGGATATCTAAGTGACTGAGGATATTGTTTGGTCAGAGGGTCACCACAGAGCCAGACAGACACAGCATAACTAAAAAATATGAAGGTATTTTCACATCACACTGTACAAGTTGTCTTCAAATACAAATAGAGGCATGGAAGGAAAACAAAAATTGCTACACCATTTAGAAATTCTTCACATTCATATACATTTAAATAAAAATACAGTGAGAAAATACAGGATTCTTGAGTGATGAAGAGATCAAGTGGGAGTATAAAACTTGGTATTTGGGAAGACTACTTTAAAAAAAAGTATATCTGAATGTAAGCTAGAAAAGAACCCACAAAGGGGAGGAGGAATTACTCACACTCAGGAACTGTTTGTGAGGAAGGAAGGACAGGAGTATTTGGAGAGAAAGAGAGTCTTAGAGGTCTACAGACAGTTGGGGGGGATGTATTTCTCCAGCATAACCCTACTTGAACAGCAGAACCCTCAGAAATACAGGACAGGAGCCCTTTGAAAGCTGCCTCCAGCTCACAGCAGCAAAGATTAAAACCCCAGCAGTTCCCATCCATAATTCTCCCTCTTTGGCAGGGGCATCACAGCACTGCAAACGCAGAGACAAACAGAAGGTGTCAGTTTAGTAATTTCCCAGCTCTGCAGTGAGCAGCATGGAAAATATGTGAACCTCTATTTCATCCTCCACATCATATCCATACTCAGATCTCCAGCAAGAGAGAATTCAAGCATTTCTTGCCTGTGAGGGTGGGGAGGCCCTGGCACAGGGTGCCCAGAGAAGCTGTGACTGCCCCATCCCCAGGAGTGTCCAAGGCCAGGTTGGACGGGGCTTGGAGCAACCTGGGATAGTGGAAGGTGTCCCTGCCCATGGTGGGGGGTGGAACAAGATAACATTTAAGTTCCCTTCTAGCCCAAACCATTCTATGATTCTATGAACGAAGCTGTTCCAGTTTTTGAAACACAGGGATAGGAATGTAATGCAAAGAGTGTTTTAGAATATATATTAAAATACCAAGTGGAGGGTGGAATAAAGTTAATGAACTCAAAAGAAGACATCTGAACAAGTAGTTCATTACCCAGATTCCAGCATGCTCAAAAATCATAGATCATTTGCTTTCACCTAAATGTCCATTATCTCTGGTTAGTTTGGGTTGATTTTGTATGTAGAAAGACATTATCCCTGCTAAGATCTCCTGACAAAGATTTAATGCTGCCATTTGTCGTGGTTTAACTCAGCCCCACACAGCCTCTCACTCACTCCCCCTCGGTGGGGTGGGGGAGAGAACTGAAAGGATAAAAGTGAGAAAACTTGTGGGTTGAGATAAAGACAGTTTAATAGGGAAAGCAAACCACACATGCAAAACGAGGAGTCCATTCACCACTGCCCATGGGCAGGCAGAGTGCCTGTCCCCACAGCCAGCCCCAGGAAAGCAGGGCTTCATAACTTGTGTTTTTGGGAAGACAAACACCATCACTCCGCTGAATGCCCCTCCTTCTTCTACCCCAGCTTTATATCATCAAATATATGGTATGGAACATCCTTTGGGTCACTTGTCCCAGCTGTATCCCCTCCCATTTCTTGGGCACCCCAGGACTCCTCACCGGTGGGGCAGTGCAAGGAGCAGCAAGGGCCTTCGATCTGTGTAAGCTCTGCTCAGCAGCAAGAAAAACATCACAGCATCATCAACACATCCAAAACACAGCCCCATACCAGCCAATGTGAAGAAAACTAACTCCATCCCAGCCAAAACCAGCACACCATTTTGTATCCTTTCATAGATTAGGAAACACCTCCTTCATCTTCTCAGCAAAAATCTCTCCCCCTCCCCTGCTGACACAGTGTAATTCTCCAAACCTGCAGTTTCAAGTGAAAGTGAATCTGATTTTGACTCAGGCTCCAGATGGGTCTAGCTGTAAAGATAGTAATGTGAAAGATTAGGCACTAGCTTAGACAAAGAGGTGTTCAGCTGCAAGCTTAATAGCCTCTGAAACAGCAACTGCCACCAAAGAGCTTCCAGGTACTGATATTGCTATCCATAATAACCACAGGATTGCAACAGATGATGGAAAGGCTGGAAACTCCCTGTGGGATTCAATGTGCTGCACAGAAAGCTGCTAACCCCAGATAGATCTCTGAGTCCTTGCAGGTTGCCTTTGTCCACACAGTGACAGTCAGAGTGGAGTTTGCTCTGGGGTGTCAGAGGGGTGGGGTGCTGTGCAGGGACCGTAGTGCAGGTGACCTGCAGCTCCTCAGGGCTGGGGACCTGGGACACAGGTACCTGCTGTACTTTCACCTGGCAAACACAGAGTATGGAAAATACAGGAGCAGGGTTAATCATGCCAATCCAACCCACTGACCACCCAGTGCTCTCCTTATGACTCTCACCCTCGCACAAGCTCAGCACCTACATGGCCAAAGCAAAATTAGGGGGTATAAGTGAAGGAGAGATGGAAAATCAGCAATTGTGACACCAGGCCTGGAATGAAATTGTCACCTCCTGCCCAGAAACCCCAAAACAGGTCCCAGTTTAGGGGCTGGGAAGAATCCCACTGTACACACTGAATTAGCCTCCCGGCCCCTGCAGCTCAGAGTCATCACACAGGACATTCTTCCTGGAAACCCTCTGCATCCCAAGTTTGGGGAGGCCAGTTACACCCAAGTCACTGCCCTGAGATCCTAACTCTGCATCCACCTCAGCCAAAATGAGCTTGGTCTGGTGGTACAACAGAGAAGCCACAATGCCCATATACCCTGGACATGATGACCACAAATTTGAAAGCAGGTCCTTCCTCCCACTCAGTGGAGACACAAACCTAAACTCTTTGAAGCAGTGGTGAATTGACTCAGTGGGTGCACCTGGACAGGTTCTGCTGGACATGAAGTTTGTCAGACGGGTGACAGAAGTGCTGAATGAAGCTCGTCAGGACCCACAAACTCAGGAGCTGGTGCAGAAAGCCATGCTGAGACCCCCTTCCAAAAATATTAAACCACCACCTGACACCAATAGTTCTGTGTTAAAAAAACCCCTTCCTTCTGTTGCAGAAATATTGCAAAGGGAGAAACTTCTCTGCTACTTGCCACAGTTCCTCCAAGGAGAATGAGCATCCTCAGGCATGAAACAAGGTCTGTGGACAATAGGAAAAACTCTGTGTACCTGTAAAATACCATTACAGAGAATCCAGTATAACCACCTCACACAGGTAAACTGCACCTTCCAATGGAGAGAGCTCAAACTGGCAGATGCCTCAGCCTCCCTTTCACTTCATCCTAAAAAATCCTCCTGGCTGGTGATCCTCCTGCTTCCCTGAAAAAATGCCAAGCTGGGAGGTAAGAGCTGGGTTTCCAGGGCATCCCAGGCACGCCATCCGTCACTGTAAAGACACATTCCTTCAGTGCACAGCGGAGGCACAGACGTGACCCGTGATTCTCATGTTACCGTAACTCACCCAGTTCCACCAACACCCCCCTACCCAGCCCACACCCCCATTTGTTTCACATGAAGTATCACTGCCCAGCCCCATGGAAAACAAATGTCCAGGGGGAGAGGGATGTCAAGATCTCCTTTCTTTACCTCAGGTTAATTAATCTGTTCTGCTTGGTAAGGAGCAGAGCCCTGAGTAGCAAGTCATACATTACACATGGAATTATGGAGTTCAGCAATAATCCCTGCCACAGCCATGCAGGTAGAGCTGGGAACCACTAAATTAACTCTGGCAACCATTTGCAGTGGGCAAACACCCACTTTGGGTGGCTTTGGGAAACAACAACAATAGAAAGACAATAATTCTAGGAAATGCTACAGCAGAGCCAAAACATGCAGAGCTTCAAATGAGGACTGTTTTCCTTGTTATCCATCTTGCCTCATGTCCAAGAAGCCGAAAAGGATCAGGCTGAAGGTAGACTCTTATTTTTTTCCTGATGAATCATGCAAATACAACATTACTATGGACTTACACCACACCAACACATACACAAGTGTAGTTGAGTGGCTTTTAAATAGACAGCAGGGGGAAAGTTTAGCTTCCCTAAGTTCACTTTAGGAAACCAGACCATAGATATAATGAAATGTGGGATAAACTTGGTGCAACTCTTCTTTGTTGCAATAGGTGATGAATAGATAATGGAGTTTAAGGGCACTGAAAAGGTCACCTGCACCATCTCCTTGCCCTAAAACAGGAGCCATAAGCCATCTCCGTGCTTCCCCGTGTGCACAGTTTTATATTTGTGGAGCATACAGCACAAAAGAGCTCCTTGCTGATGGACACTTTGATGATTTAAGTGTTAAATAACAGATAGGTGCTATTTATGTGGAAATTATTTGTGTTGGGATAGAGACAAGGAAGCAGTATTTTCTCCAGTGCCTCTGCCTGCCTCACCTGCACTCTCGCTGCTCATCCATCTCCCAGGATTGCCTGGAACATTGCACATGTAGGAGCATTTTCAAACAGATCACATTTTCTTTACAAAGTCAACCTGTTCAGTAATGGCTCATTCTGCTCCTCCCACCCCCCCGCTACAATACCCTCTTGGGACCAAGAGGGGAGAAGATTCAGCCTGCACTGGAAGACTGCTTTATGTACATTAAAATATCACCACTTTGTGAGTCTGATGCCATTGCAACCTGCAAAGCCAGAAATAGCAGCTTTTTCCCAGGGGAATAGAGAAGGACAAATTTCCGGCCTCCCAGAAGGGCTCAAGGAAGGCAGGTACACTTAGTCCTGCAGTAACACAATCTGCAACAACAAAAATGTCACAAAAAGATGGAAAAACGTTGGTTGAGGTCATTTTATTTTATATAATGTCCTTGTACACCTGTACAGTGAACCTCCAGCTCAAAGATTGAAATAAAACATTTTACAGAGATTAAAATAATAATCCCACATTGACAATTTTCCAAAACACTGAAAAAACTTGATGAAGCATTTAGTGGTCTCAAGTACCTCTACAGGGTTCTTGGGTAGGAAACAAAGAAATCATGGAATTATTTGGGTCGGAAGGCACCTTAAAACTCATCTCATTCCAGCCCCCTGCCATGGGCAGGGACACCTTGCCCTACAACCTCGTTGCCCAGAGCCTCACCCAAACTGGCTTTAAACACTTCCAGGGGTGGGCAATATTTCCCTGCAATCAGCCATCACCTCAAAATGTCAAACAAAGACCCCCAAAATTTTTTCATTACCTCCTTTTCCACATTAATCAAAATCAACATCTCAATTTTCAAACAAAACCAGTTTTTCTGTCCACAAAGGTGCAGAATTCCTGGCTCTGCCACAATCATCCCCTACAACTCAGTCAAACCATTCCAGCCCGGATGTGCGGAGGCTTAGACATTTCCAAACGTATGCAAAGAATTGGGACAACCAGGCAATCAGACATCTCCAAAAACCCTCTAGTGTCATGTAGAATTAGAAGATGATGGCAAGAGTGCAGCCCATCCCTCCTAGAGGTTAGAGAGGACAGGGAGCTGTCACAGACTATTGACAGTGGGAACAGGGATGAGAAAAACAAGGATGAGCCTTGCACAGGCTTTTCCTCCCCACACTGAAGGAACTGCATAGGGAATATGGGTGTAGATCCTCCTGTGTTAAAAGAATCATATCTCAAAAAGCTGGTGTGCAGCAAGATGAGCCACAGCATCCAGGGCACAAGGAGCAGCTCACTCTCTTTCCTCAGGGGACACAATGAGGGAAAAGCCAGCAAAATCACCTGTTCCCAATGAGGAGGGACACTTCAGGAGGTCACTGGTCACTCCAGCCACTCTGAGACACAAATGGAGGGCAAATCAAAGCAAGCCCTCAGTTCACCCCTACCCCGGTTGCTTTCCAGCCCTTGTGGCCCCTCAGGAAAGTACTGGCAGACCAGCAGCTTTCTCCAGCCCTGTGACAGGAGACAGGTCAGGACTGCCAAGAATTGACACCCATCACAGTTCTTCATAAACCAGGCTTTGGAGACTTTTTGGAGATCTACATGACTATAGGAGCAGCAGGCAGGCCCACAGAGGAATGTGATACGTGACTACATCACCTTTTGGGAAGATTTTACTGTTCTTTGCCCCAGGAAACCTGGAGGGGACAGGGCTCTTTCAACACCACAGCAACTGAGCTAAAGCCAGCAGCCAGATTTTTAGGCAGGAAGCAGCCAAAAGAGCCCCAGGAGTTAAAACCAAGAGTTACTAGCTCCAGATATCATCTGCCTCTCAAGTGCCATCACAGCAGCACACGGTTTTGCATTTTGCTGGCAAGATGAGAGCCTCAGAGAAGCCAAGCAGAGAGAAAAAGTATTTCACTGAGCAGAAACCACTCTTGGATGGCTTTCAGTGACCTTCCCAGTCCTCCCAGAGACACTCAGGTGTGAACACACAGGCACATACACACCCCATCGCTCTGCCACAGCTGGGGTTGTTGCCCTTTTGGCAGCCCCTGGATCCGAGCTGATGGAAAATGCACTGGATGCAAGAGGAGTGCACAGTGGCACTCCTGCAGAACAGGAGCTGGATGCAGCGGTGGCAGCAGCAGCAGCAGGAAGCGCCGAATTCCCATTTAAATAAAATGCCAAAAGGCAGTCAGCGAAAGTGACATTTATGGTGTTACTACAAATGCATTCAGTGGGAAGCTGAGTAGCAGAAGCAGGCTGGGGGGGAAAAAAACAAGCTGTAGTGAAAACTGCCATCTGTATATTGTGCCCCATTTTTAATATTCTGTATTCTCATAAAAAGTGTTGTTTCTGTCACTATTCAATCTCCCAAACTCACATGGAACACTGTTAAAAGTCAGCAGTGTGTGAAATGGTATTTTAAAATAAATGAAACCCGCTCGCAAAGCTGCGGAGGAATATTGCAATGCCAGGGTGCTGACAGACAGGCATTGAAAAGTAACAACCGTTATCATCTTAAAGCAAAGCGGATTAAATAAAAACCCACAGCTAGTGGTGCATTACCAAGTCTGATATTGACACAGCTGCCGTGGTGGTTATTTTTCATTGTCTCATCAAGACAAAGCATCACGGGATATCAATCTTCCCTCTGTCAGTCCATGCCTGCTGTAAAGTTTTTCGTTTACATTTTCATTATATCCCTTTTATCTCAGCTGCCAGCAAAAAAAAAAAATATATATATGTATTTTATATATATACACATGCATCTACACATATATATGTGTGTGTGTTATATATATGTGTGTGTATCTGTAAGTGTGCATGTATGGATGTACTTTTGGGAATGTTGAAACTGGTTGACCTTCCACATTGCCAAGACAGCCTCCAGCCAGGATGATCCCCATGCTCCCAAGACAAAGCCAACTCCTATTTGGTGGGCTGCAAGGACTGGGTTAGATCCCCTCCAGCTGGAGATGGGGCAGTGGTGAGCTGGTAAAGGTATGATCCCCTGTGTGCTTTCTAGCCAGGAAATCCAACCCACACAGCTGCCAGTGCTGTCTAAAAACACCCCTTCCTGTAACCACATTTTGCTGTGTGGACCAGCCACATCTGTTCTGCTATTGAGCTCCATTTGGGGCACAGAGAAGAGGAAGAAAATGAATCAGAAATTGTAATTCTCCTTGGAGGGCACTGGCTGTCTCCTCAATACTAGGAGCTGTTACATTTCTCCCTAGCTCTGCAGGTTGCTCCCTGCGCCTGATCATTCCACACGGTTCTGTCCATATTCAACTTCTCCAGCCTTGCAGCACACCCAAGTGTTTTCAGGAGGCTCACAGGCAAGCCTTGCCAGGGCAGTGAAGTCCTCCCGAGTATCCCAGAGCCCCACAGAGCCCACCTGCAAAGACAGCCCAACCTTTCACTCCCACTAACAACCCTGCTCTTTTAAGGCATGAGACAGAGCCAGATGTTTGCAGCTGGCCACAGCATTCCTCAGAGCAACAGGGACTGCGGTTAAAAAAAAAAAAAAAAAGTCTTCCCTTATTAATAAGAGAGCTCCATCTTCCAAACCTACCTCAAACAGCTGATGTGGCTGCTCCCTGTGCTTATGATTTAATTAACTACAGCCTATGGCATTTCTCGTTCTTGCATCTCCTCAGAGGCGGCTCAGCGCTGCCCGGTACAGCCCAATAAGAGTAGGAACTCTGGGAAACGTAGTTCCCAGTGGGAACACAGGGCTAAAGCAGCCACAGGGGGCTGGTGGTGCCCTGGGAGAGCTACAAAAGGGGCAGAAAAAAACAGCGAAGCTCCTTGGAAAGGGGCTGCAAACGGGCAAGTGTCGAAGTGACCACCACCAAAACAGTGTGCCTCGCTCCTGTGACGCTCTGATGATCTGGCCGTGGACTGGCAGTGCAAAATAACCCTCCCCCTCCTTTCCTCAGCTCTCAAGTAACCACCCAAGTCCTCTGGAATGTTGGACGCACACCTTTGCACCAGTCCACACGTGTTCTCTCTGGTTACAGCCCCCTGCGCTGAGTAGCAGGAGGGAAACATTGATTACACCTTGCCTAAGCCAGGAAGGGGCTCTGCACTGGCCCGGAAGGTTTTTCCCCATCTAGGCAGGGATTACCTCCAGAAAGCTCATCAGCATCACTGCCACTTGTCCTGAGGTCAAGCCTTTGCTGCTGAAAACCGCAGTGCAAAGTAAAGCAATTCCTCCTCCCACCCTCTGTTCCCTGCCTCAGTTTCCCCACCACTGTGGGCAGTGTCCCTGGGCACTCCACGATCCCTCTCCTGCTGTAGCTCCCGGGATGCCTGCACCACTCTTCCGTTTCCCCATTGTAAACCCCCTGGCACAAACGTCCATCCCACTGAAGGGTCTCTACAACCCTGGGATTTGTGTCCTTTATCCTGCTGCCAGAAGCATTCCCTCTCCATCCCCCTAAATGTTTCCTTCTTCCAAACAACAACCAGCCTTCCCAACGTGTTTTCATTTAAAGAGAGGATCATTAACCCCTACAAAAGGAAAACTTCTGGCAGTTCAGTGGTGCTCCAGGCCTCACTGCATCACTCCGGAGTCACCTGTGCTCGTACCCACTTGCACCCAGCCCAAGTTCGACCCCCAGATCATGCCCCTCCAGCCTGGGGCCCCAGAGCAGCAGCATTTACACCTTCTCCACAGCACTCGTTACAGCAAAGGGTTACACCGACTCTTCCAGCAGCGTTCCCTCTCTCACTCTCTGCGAGCAGCAGCAATTGCCATTCTGCATCCTTAATAGCAGCGTAATCAAAAGTTATGATGCATTTTTCAGTAATCACAAGAAATGATCCCCACTTAGCGTTAAGTAAAGCAAATTTGCCACTGGAAGGATTTAAAAAAAAAAAAGGAAGAAAAAGAAGAAGTCAAAAGCATTTCAATTTTCATTTGAAACGAATGAGTCAGAGTCAATTTGGTAAAGCAGTTAACAGCAGCTGTGCTCCCCTTCCTACAGCCCCTTAACAGGTACAATTTGCTTTTAACAAACAACCTCACAGAGGTCTCTGGCACCATGTTAACACAGTGGCATTCAACCCCTCTTGCTGTTGTGTATTTAAATTGGGTAATAGAATCAGGCAGAGGAGATCCACCATGAATCTTAAGAAGTGCAATTTGACAGCATCTTTAAAAAAAAAAAGTGGGGAGAGCCTTTATAAAAAAATAATAAATGCATTTGAGAGCGGGTTTTGTTGGGTTATTGCAAAGCAGCAAATTAAAAACAACAGAAGTCCTAGAAAGCCCCAGCATGGTGGCAAGATCCCAGCAAGTTTGGTCCCAGACTTGGGGCTCTGAGCACTCAGGGCACCTCCACAAAGAGCTCTGCAAAGCAGGGCAAGACATTTGGCAGCCAAAGCACCCCCAGCCTGGGTGTATTTGGGGTACTTTGCCCCACACCAAGAGCTTCAGTGGAAGGCTGTGTGTCAGAAAAGAAGAAAAACAACAAAACCAAAACACAACAGACCTGCACACCCATGCTAAGGTTGCCCTAACCCCTCAGGGCATCCCACACTATCCCATAATCTCAGCAGTTGCTTGCAGAGAGGGGAGCACGTGGGCTGGAATGGAAAGTAGAGATATGTGATGAGCCTTCAGCACCCCTTCTTATCCCTCCTGACCCCAGAGCAGCCCTGTCCTTCCCTCACCCCAAAGTCAGGCCCTCATCCCACTTTTGGTCCAGACAGTCATCTGCTCTCATTACTTTCCAGGCTCCTAAGCTTTGTGCAGTATTACAGGAAGTCAATGAAAAATTCCTGTTTTCAGTCAGTAATTGGCATTTTTGTTTCCTTTTTTTTTAGAGGAAGGGAAGCAAAGAAAAGGATATGAGTGGGGCAGACAGCAGGGTGAGTGGGTATCTTCTGCCAGTTATTAAGATAAAGTCTCTCATATTGCTCCTGGCCACTGTGCTCTGGTGCTTTTCTAAGCAAGCCCTGTAATCCTGCATATTGAAATCTGAAAGCATTCCTGGTGCTTTCATTAGAGGGACAAGTAATGAAAGCAGACTGGACACACACAATTGTTACAGTGTAATCCACTGGAAATGAAGTCAATCCAATCACCCAGCATTCTGCTTTCTTCTCATTTTTTCGACTTTCGACTAAGTAAGTGCTTCCCAAATTCCAGCTGAAGTTACTGTTACAATCAATAGCACAAGGGCTCTCAACATAAGACTCAATTAATGTGATGCTTGCAAGTGCTCCCCTATTGATCCCAGGCTGTTCTGAAACCCCAGCCAGCACTGGCACCACCAGCAGCATTAGCAAGGAAGACAAATGCAAAATTGGGGGATGCCAGCAAACTAAAACGAGCAGCAGACCTCTTTGAAGATATCTAAGAGAAACCCCTGAAAGCACGGGACGTCTTCCAAAAACCAGAATCTGCCTGGCTGCAATCCACACTGTTGGATTTTCCATCCATGAGCATGAGACCACCCAACTCATGGAAAGAAACTCAGCTCAGCCACCCTCAAGGCCCTGCCCCGCAGAGCTCCGGCTCTCCCTCCTGCTCACGGCAAGCTCGCTGTCAGCCAGCAAACGGATTGCTCCAGCCAGCACGACCAAGGCTTGCCATGATTAGATGTATTAATGCAGTGCATCTGATTCACCTCCAAGGCTCCGGCGCTCGGTGACAAATAGGGACAGGCTTCCCAGCTTTGCTGAGTGGGGCCCTGTGGTGCTGACCTCCCGCTCGGAGCCCCGACAGGCAGGAGCAGTAGAGACCAGAACAGCATGTCCCGTGGGCTGGGGAGGGGGGGGCGCCTGGGAAGAGTCCCAGCAAGGATAGAAGACTGACAGCTGTCAATCGCAGGTGGTGGTCCCAAAGATTATCCCCCAGCAGGTCCTTCTCAGTTGGAGGATATAAAGAGGTCCTTGTCTCCTGCCCTTCCTGCAATCTCCTCCAGTCAGGATTGTCCCTGGTCCCACCAAAGAGATCACTCTACTGGTGTCAGAGACTGAAATATTATAATTTATGATTTAAACATTTTCTTGAAGGACTTTTTAAAACTGTATTACAAAAGCTGCAGAAAAGACTACCTAAATGGGGCCCTGCCTGAAGCCTTGCACTGCTCGCTGATGAAGTAACAACTCAGGGCTGGGAACATTCACGGAGGCTTAACACCTCCAGGGTGGAGACCACGGCCCCAGGGCTATCAGCTGCCAGGCTCGGCACAGACCCTCGCACCAGAAAGGGTGGGAGGGAGAGAGGCTTTGGGTGTGTGTTGGAAAAGCCTCTGGGTCAGAGGTGCAGTGACATCCTCCACTGTGCAGAGGAGCCCAGCTGAGGGGCCCTCACCCGGGGAGGGGAAGCTTATCCACAGCAGAAGGGAGTGACATGGCCCATCACAGGGGTCCCCCCCCAAAGGGGTCCCCAGACCCTGAATCAGAGCGCCAGAGATTATGCAACAGACCCTCAGTGTTGCAAGGGACAGTGTGTCAAGCTAGCCCCTGTAAGGGGAGACACGTGGGCGTTCCCACCTGGCCCAAAGCATATATTGATCCACAGAATTCTGTACTCTTCAGCATGTGGTGGCATGTGGCGGCGTGGCCACGGTGGCGACAGAGGACCCTCACCACCAGCAGATGGAGGGGAGCAACGAGACGCCTCAGATGGGTGATGTGCTTCCACCTAACCCGTCACGTCTCCATGTGCCGCCAACCCCCACGCACACTTCTTTCTTTCTTTCTTTTCTCTTTCCTTCTCTTTGCCTGTCTACTGTTAAATAAAATACATCAATTTTTTGGCACCAACATCTAACCTCGTTTGGTTTTAATCTCGTTTCTGGCAATATTTAGAACCTTCTAAGTTCTTTCTGGTTTATGCTCAGAGACTTAGCTTTCTTCGCTTCTCTGGGTTTAAACCGGATTTTAACAACTGGCCCAGTCCTTCCTGCCTGATGCCAGCAAAGGCCCTTGCAATTCCATGTGTTCCCATTTACTGCTGCTTGGGGTCCACATTTCCCTGAGGTCAGAGGAAGATCTATTCCTCTGGACTTGTCACCTCCTCCAGAATCACCTCTCCTAACCCATGTCCCTCAGCAAGGACAGCCGCCCACTGGCAATTCTCTGGGATATGGGCTTCCCTTGAGCTTCTGTGACTCCAGTCCCAGGCCCAGGTTCTCCTGGTACCACCTGTTCCAGAGGGTGGTAAGGCACCGGAGGAGGCTGCCCAGAGAAGTTGTGGATGCTCCATCCCTGGAAGTGCTTCAGGCCAGATTGGATGGGGGTTTGAGCAACCTGGTCTAGTAGAACACATCCCTACTCATGGGAATTGGAACTAGGTGATCCTTAAGGTGCCTTCCAACCCAAACCATTCCATCATTCCATGGTACCACAGCCTGTCCCATGGCTGTTTTTTCAGAGCAGGGGGAGCATTGCCCTGTGCTTTCTCTACTTAACATCCCCTTGTACTTCTCAACACCTGCCTCCAGATGCCCTTTGTCCATCACCTCATGCACTGAAGACCAGAGAGATCACAATTTTAGCACCTCGACCAAAGATGCAAAACTTTCCATGAAAAAGTGAAACCTTCCCCATTCCCTACCCCAGTCTGCTGCCCGACTTGAAGAGATTGGCCAGGCCCCACTGCAGTCTTCAGGACTGATTTACCTGGGATGAGGCTTTCCTGCCTTAACCTGCTTCCCCAGCCCCACACCTTGCCCTGCAGAGCTTGTGGCTCTCCTGCCATGCCCTGGGCAGGAGAGAAAAGCCAGACAGGCATTTCTCCAGCATCGTCTGCTTGTCAGCCAGGATGACATCTTGCCAGCAGCTGCAGCCCAGGATTTGGGCAGGGGGAGGCACACAGGCAATCTGAAGGTGGACACTTAGCACATTTATTACCTGCTTATTAGCTACCAGGCTCCCATTATGATGAATTGGCTGAGTGATGGCTCCCACCAGCTCCCGGTGCTCACCAAGGCTCTCTAATTCCATTTTGCACAAGCTGGGCCAAGGCAAAATAGTTTCCAAGAGGAAGGAATAAGCAGTTGTTTTTCTCCTGCATCCAAAACAATCTGACCCTCTGCACAATCTCAGCAGGACCTTTCCTGTATGCAGTGTCTTTCCTCCTAACCACATAAGTGGTTTAGATTAGATATTAGGAAGAAGTTTTTCCCTGTGAGGGTGGTGAGGCCCTGGCACAGGTTAGCCAGAGAAGCTGTGGCTGCCCCATCCCTGGAAGGGTTCTAGGCCAGTTTGGATGGAGGTTGGAGCAACCTGGTCTAGTGGAAGGTGTCCCTGCCCATGACAATTTCACCCTGTACAAAAGGACTCGTGCTGAGCTCTGCAGTTAAATACCTCATCCATGAGCCTCCCAGTGAAAAAACTGCAGATGGGAACAGATATCACAAGGTTAAAAAGTCAGTAGATGGTGCAAAGGCTTTTCTGGGAACGGAGACAGCCTTGAAAGACATTCCAGAAAACTGAAACCCAAAGAGATGATTTTGCAAAGCAAAATTATAAGGAAATTATTGATTGTTTCACAGAAGCACAACTCAGCTCTTCTAAAGCCTGTAGTAAAAGTCACAGACAACAGGCTGATGGCTTTGGGTGCCTCTCCCAAGGGCTCTCATTCCTTTTGTGATAATTTCTTCCATATTGCTTAGTTCTGTAGAAACCTGTTCCAATATCCTTTATCCCTCCCTCAGGCCAAATTAAAAACTGCGTGCAGGGGCAGAAAGTTCAAAGAATAAGAAAGCTGCATTCCCACCCAGCCACTCCCAGACTTGGTGCTTTACACATTCTTGTGTTTTTTCTGCTACATTTGATCAGTGAAAGCAACCCCTGCTTCCCGAGTCCAGCAGAAATGGCCAAGCTTTGCTAAGTAGAGGTATTTCATCACCCATTCACCTCTGTCGGCAGGAAAGACATTTCCATGCTGTAATTTCAAGAGTGGCACTGGCTGTGGGGAGGCACCAGTGCCACACTGCACTTGACAGGGCAACTCTTTGGTCAAGGGACACTGGCTGTGAGGTGGTTTGCGACCCTTGAAAGCTGGCACGTGTCAGTTCTTGGTGGCCAAGCTGTCTGCAGACCAAGCGGAGTCACTTGTCGTGTGAACAGTCCAGAGAGAACGGCTCAGGGGCTTTCACCTCCCTCC
Organism: Monarcha castaneiventris obscurior; assembly: GCA_026261815.1. Taxonomy (NCBI): domain Eukaryota; kingdom Metazoa; phylum Chordata; class Aves; order Passeriformes; family Monarchidae; genus Monarcha; species Monarcha castaneiventris. Next base: position 5,937,469 of record JAMPIT010000476.1, read on the forward strand.
AGCTTTACCTGCCAAGGTCCTGTGGACTCTTTTCCACCAGGTCCCCACTTCACCATTCCAAAAGCATATTCACACAGACGGGATGAGGAACCTCATTCCCAGAGAGCTGAGCACAGAGAGGTTTCTGTGAGTGAGATGAACACCTGCCCCTCTTAGGGATGGGCTCCATGCTCCAAGTTTCCCTCCCCTTCCATCACTGAAGGGCCCCAGGCCCCAGCCCCAGGGAGGGCCACACATTCTACATATCCCTGCTGAACAGTTACACATTTCTGCTGTGTTCCTCAGGCAGAGGACTCTGCTACCAGCAAGCAGGAGAGGAGCTGCCATCTGAGACTGCATGTGCTTCCCAGACAGATGGCTGCCTATTCTTGTCGTGTTTTATTTCGAGCAATGGTTCGTACAGCAACAGCGCTAGTGTGAAAATGGGATGTGACAAGATGTGTATTGCTTACACCTTCTGGAAAGTTCAGATAAAAGCAAGATGTACAGAATGTAAGAATCAATATAATTAGGTAATTAAGAGAAATGAAAGCCCCCTGGTTTAATGCCGCATTGTGCTCGTGTGTATTACAGACTATATATGTGTGTGTGATACGGAACATACATATGTATGGTTCCACATTTATGCATGTACACAATGCAAAACGAATGAGAAATAATGAATGTGTACATCCAGCCACTAAAATAAACACAGCTACCTGCTCCAGCAGGCGTTTCAGACAGAACTGCTGACAACCACACACTGTTCACACTTTACACATGGCAGGAAATTCCCTCTGTCATGCTGGAGCAGGACACAGGGCAAGGTCCTGGTTCTGCCCACATTCCTCAAATATTTTTTCTTCCATTCTGCATTGCAGAACACCAACATCTAGAAATGCCATCAGAAAGAAGAGCAGCATCGCATGCACAAGCTCTTGCTGGTTAAGTTCGATCATTGCCTTGCTTTCTGCAGAGCCAGGAATTCAGCTCTGGGCAGTATAGGGAGCACATCCACAGAGAGCTTGACACATTCCCAAGTCCATAGGAGTGGGGAAACACAGCTATAAAACCCATTTCCAAGCTGTTTTGCAGCTCAGGTTGCAGTGAAGGCCTGAACTGCATGTGTTAAAAGCCCCTGGTCACACATGTGGAGCCTGCTGGAAGCTGACTTCCCTCCCACATGGGAGCCCTGAGCAGCTCAGCTCAACAACTCACATCTCCCACATACAGGTCTTCATGCAAACTTGAAAAGGAGGAAAAAGATGGCAAGAAAATCATTCAGGACAAAAGTACCTGCCTCCTGGCTGCCCAAAGGCACAAGTTCAGGTGTAATGAGCTTCTGGAGGAGGCTGCTACTGTGCTCAGGTACATCTGAGGCTGCTCTTTCCTCATGTTCTGCTTCTTCAGCCCCAAGAGTAGCAAGGGTTCATCTCATTTTGCACCATGTGAGACACTGTAGGACTTGGATAGAAGAGCAGATGAAAGAAAGGTATTAATTGAGCCACATCTCAACATACAAATCTCACCCAGAGAGGTCCTGTGCTCATGGCCCCACAGCCCAGCTCCTAAAAAGCTCAATAAAAGCAGAGATGTCCTCTAAAACAGCAATGAGGAGCTGTGCCTATAGTCAAAGTTTGTTATAATGGGCTAATGCAGAGCAGCTGCTGGTAAGAGACCCAAACGAAGTGTAGCATGCTGAGGTTATCAGTATATAAAGTCCCTGGCCCTGCAAAGTTATTATCAGGCAGGCAAGAGAAAATTATGCAGCTCTCCTAACATTAACTGCAAGACTAGGGTTCAGTAAGGGGTGGGTGGCAGCCAACACAGGACCCTGGGCCTGTGTGCACAAATGTCCTGTGCAGGGACACAAAATCATACTCTGAGATAAGCCTGGGGATGCAGAACAGGGAAAATTCAGCTGAGAAGCAAGAGATAAACCAAACAGGTCAAATCACTTGCTGCAGGCAGGGATCCAAGGATCCTGGTCAGACCAGCAAGTGAAAAACCTGCCACCTCCATGCCCCCCATAACTAACTGACTCAGCAAATGGGGTTTTTGTAGTTTCAGTTCCCAAAGTACAGTGAAAAGGACGTTGCATAGAAACCAGGCCGTGTTTGGAGAGTTTTGGCAACTCTTTTTGTCACTTTGCAGCTCCCTGGGTGTCACTCAAAGTGGAAACCTTCAGTCCGCCTCCTGTTAAGTGTAGATGTATTTTCACACTTCTGCCAAGGCAGGTACTTTCTGTCCTGCTGATGGTTAATTACTTGAGGATGAATCACAGTGCTCGGCAGGGAGGTGGGGCAGGCAGAGTTGGCTGAGCAAGTCTGGAGTGGGGATGAAAACATATCTGCGTCAGGAGGGTGGGCACACGTGTGCAGGATTCTCGAGGAATAAATTCAGAGAGGAACCGCAATAAATCTCCCAGCCTGGCCACTGCGGTGGGAGTTTCTTTTCCCCCCTCCCCGCAACAGGGAAATTCTGCTCTTTCCATGGGGGGTGGGAAGTGGCACAGGGCTGCATTGAAATGTAAATTCACTCAAATTATTAAGCACAAGAGAGCAGCTCCTGCCAGCCCTTTGTTCCGCAGTCAGAATGTGTAATCTAGAAGAATAAATATAGTCAGATATCAGCTAAACAAAGAGACCCGGGGCCATGCATATTCAGCGACCCTCTCCCCCAGGACATCCCTCCCCCCTTTATCAGGGAGGCTCTTTCTGCAGTCAACAACTGTAGATCAAAATGCCCTCATTAACCAGGGCTGAGCTGGAAACCTCTTGCTGCTTCATACTGAGGGTGGGTTCCTTTATTTCTCTCCAGGAGCAGAGATCTTCCTAGCCCCTGGTTTCCTCCCCTGTCCCTTTTCCATCCCAGGAGGACAGGGCAGGGGTGCTGCACTCCCATCAGAGATGGGGTGGCTGCAGGACAAAGTCCCAGAGTCCAGGAACAGTTGTGGCTCCAAAAATTTTCCTACACTTAGCTGCCATGCTCATCCCTGTTCCAGCCAGGAGAACACCCCCAAGAGAGGGCAGGCTGACTGCAGGTCTACACAGGTGCCCCAAAGCCACCAAATATACCCCCCTCTGCCACTTCAGCACATTCTACCTGGACAGACTGATGACCTGGAGACTCACAGACTTTTAAAAAAAGACCACCCAGAGAAACCATTTCAAATGTTTTTTTCCCCACAAACTCCTCAATCCCTGCAGCCACCACAGGAGCTCCAGGTTCAACAACCTTTGCAGAGCAAAGAACGCTGTGCTGTGATGACCAAGGATGTCTTACTGCGTCCACTCTCCGGTCACATGGGGGCAGGTGACCACACTGGCACAAAGCCATACTGGTAACAGGGTGGGAGGGACAGCCCCAGCTTCCCACAGCCCTTCCAGCAGCACTGGGGACCAGAATATGGAACGGGCAGCCAAGGATTCCCTCTGCCCCAAGCCACAGGGAGGCGTGGCTGGAGGGGAATAAAGCACCACGGGAGGAAAAGAGGGTGCTCTCCCCACCACCTAAACATAGCTTCTCATCTCCAGTGTTGTCAGTCTCACACCTGTCACTACCACTAAGCCTGCTGCAAGATTTAAAAATGAGGGGGAGGAGGAGGGGGAAAGAAAAACAAAAATCAATTTGGCTGGTTTTGAGTTATATGAATATAATAAACCCTGAGTGTCCTGCTTTTGGATGCAGCTTGCACTTCCAATAACTCAGCAATATATTCATTAAACAAAGAGAGGTAAAAGGAGCAAGCCATTAAAAATAAAGCACCAGGAGAGGGAAGGCCATACAGGCTGTAAATATCTTTGACTCCTTTTCAACCTCCATTTCCTTATCCCTTCTCATTCACTGATTGACCTCTGGATCCTGCTTCTCAGAACTGTTTCTGTTGCTGCACTTTGTCCTTCAACCACAGATGCAACAAAGGATCTCAGGCACTCTCTAAATGCAGAATAACTCATACACCTCCAAAGCAGGAGACAAAGTCCATTTCCCTCATTAACAGGGGTGCTGTGGTGCAACACCTCCTGCACAGGGCTGCAAAACCCCCCGTATCAAAGATCAGGTGTCCCAGGTGAAAAACAGTTTTAATCTCTTTATGTGCTGGGCACAGACCTTCTACGCATGAAACCCATGATATCCTACCTTCTGGTGTTTCAGCTTCATTGCACAAAGTCCACCCATAGCTATAGAGACAGACTTTTCTTTCTCATCCAAATGGAGGCATTCTGGTCACAGGGCACTGCTCCCTTTCCTGGCCCAGACAGGGCTGAACTCCATGTGGCAGCCACCAGAGCCTCACATGCTGATCCCGACTGAGGGCCAGCACACACACTGGTACCAAACCATCTGGAAAGGAGGCTCTCAGCACGACTATGCAAGTCCTGAAAAGGTTGATCCTATCACATGGAGACCCTCCAAGCCTAATTCTAGGATCACCAGCTTCCCAGCATGGCTGCCAGAAGGATTCATGCTCTGACCCAGCATCTGAAGTTTTTCTTACCTTGCCCAATCTAAGGGCTTTAATGCCCAAATGAAATACTAACTCCAATCACATGCCACAGCAGTGATTCAGAAGACAACACCTGGCTGGCTCTGCACCCTCCAAAAGCCTCCCTAACAGCTGGGATAGATCTCACTGGCAGGGAGGGAAGTGGTTACTCAGCAGGAGGCTCAGCTCCATCTCCGCAGCATCTGGTTCTTCTCTGGAGCTCATCATTCTCTGCGTGGTGTCATTTCTTCATGAGTTTCAGCAGCATCTCAGAGCATCATCCAACATGACAACAAAACAGCAAGTGAGGCTTCCCTCACATTTCCTCTAATTAGGAAAACTGCTTGCTGTGGGAGGCAAGCTTCAGTTTGGTAAGGGCATATGGGTTTTCCTGCCCCCCCCCCCCAAAGATGAAATTCCTCTATTCCTTGCCTGCAGGTACTCAGATTGCCACTTTTCCTCCTTTCCCTGGGATTTAAAAGAGCAGCCTTCTCATGTTCTCAATCCCTCCCAAAGCTCACAGCATATGGCAGTTTGGAAGGAAATTGGGTTAAGAGCATAAAGGTTATTACAGGAGTTTTGCTAAGTACTGGCTATAGGCAAGGGACAGCCTGGGGATGTCATAGACCTTGCTGGGCCTTGGAGAACAGAAAGCAGGGCCAGGAACTCTGTATCTTACACTTCTTTGACAAGTTATTTGCATCCAGTCCCTGCCAGTGCTGAGCAGCAGAACAAAGAGCTCAAGCAAGCTCCTCTCCCTGTATTCTCTGAGATAAAGATGTTCAGTGCAAGGAGGGACAAAGGATGGTGCACCCCTCAGGTTCAACAACCCCTGCAGTGCTCCAGGCTGGGGGCAGAGTGGTTGGAAAGGACCTGGGGGTGCTCTTTGACAGCAGCTGAACATGAGCCCAGGTGTGGCCAAGAAGGCCAAGGGCACGTGGCCTGGACCAGCCATAGCATGACCAGCAGGACCAGGGCAGTGATTGTCCCCCTGTTCTGGGCACTGGTGAGGCCACATCTCAAATCCTGTGTCCAGTCCTGGGCCCCTCACTGCAAAGACACTGAGAGGCTGGAGCATGTCCAGAGAAGGGAACAGAGCTGGGGAAAGGTTTGGAGCACAAGTCTTGGGAGGAGCAGCTGAGGAGGCTGGGGGGGCTCAGCCTGGAGAAAAGGAGGCTCAGGGGGGACCTTTTCACTCTCCACAACCACCTGAAAGGAGGCTGTGGCTGGGTGGGGGTTGGTCTCTTCTCCCAGGAACAAGCAATAGGAGGAGAGGAGATGGCCTAAGTCACACCAGAGGAGGTTTAGGTTGGATATTAGGCAAAAATTTTTCACCCAAAGGGTGATCAGCTACTGGAACAGGCTTCTCAGGGAAATGATGGAATCACCAACCTTGAATATATTAAAAGAAACATGTGGATGCACCACTTGTGGACATTGTTTAGTGCTGGGTGCGTGGTTGGATGTGGTCTTAGAGGCCTTTTCCAACTGTAATGATGCTATGATCCCTGGAGGTCCTTATTCCCCACATGGCCCAAGGCTGATGGGAAACTGTTCATGCAACCTCTCCCCTCAGGCACAGCAGAGGACATTGGACATCTCTGCTTTTAGGGGTTTTTCTCCTTCCTCAGGCTGGGCTGGACTGACTAAAGTCATCCAGGTGTCAAGCACTTGCCACAGCCAGCAGCTTTCACAGAACAAGCCCATTTTTAACTACAAATCAGCTAATTTAAAGGAAAGTGCCACTTTCTTCCCCTAATCTCTCACTGTAATTTTATAATGGTGCAAGCTTAGCTGAATATAGATCAGAAGCAAAAGAGAGCAGAATCTGGCCTCAGCTACTTGTATTTTGCCCCCTAAACAAAGCCACATTTAATCAGGGATCTCCTTTTCCACCTATTCATCACTGGTAGTAGAAGACATTTTCAGAACGGCACAGTACTTGGACAGTTCCACACAAGATTTCTTACACTGTATTTTTCAGGGGAGTCCAAAAGTTCATCAAATGCTCCTTTATCCCCAGACACCCTCTGATCCATACACAAGTGTGTGAACTCACACACAGATCTGACATGAAACCATTAGAGAGGAAAAAAAAAAAATTCAGAGTCTCTCAGTTTGACTCATCAGTGAATATTAATTTCTATTGTCATGCAGTTGACTTGTAAATCAACTGGATCATTAACTCAGACCTTTTGTGCACTAACATTACACGGTGTTGCAAGTTATTTAGACACCACGGTGTTTACTATACTCCCACTGGTTTGAACACAGAGTTCTGCTCCCAAGGAAAGAGGGGTTAAATGGGTCCACACAAATACAGATGATTCTCTATGAGACTCTCCTGGCTGTCCATATTTGCCAAAACAAGCACACCATGCAAACCTTGCTAGCCAAATAGTGCCTTCTGCTGGAATTGTAGGATTGTAGGATTAATGGAAAGTCCTGTTTCTGCTAAGACAAAGGTATCCACATTAAGTTTATAGGTCTAGGCAAAAGGCTGAAGTTTTAACTAAGGATTTGTGGCCCTGCAGAGAATAGGCTGCAGTTTCAGGGAGTGAACAGATCTGTATCGATTTACAACATCAAAAGGCTTGCGTCTTGTCTCTTTCATATCTATAAATAATCAGTATTGACTATAATAAACCAATTTAGAACAAACTGCTTGATCTCAGGCTATTCAGTGAATACTGAATTAGCTCAGTGATGTGAAGCACAGCCTGTTACTTCCCAGGTGGTTGCTGCCACGGATGTCCCATCTTGCCAAAGGTTTCTGATCATCCTCCTGAAGAAAGGCACAAGCATCCACAGTCTCTGCTGGAAGTTCTAATTTTCTCCAGAGAGAAGTTAAACTCCAAGGTGTTTCCAAGCAGTAAGGAATGCTGGCATAAGATGTGAATTCGCCTGGGCAACTTGCAGCAAGTTCAGACCTATGGGATTTTATGGGGATTCATAAAAGGAGCTGAGGATTTTCATCCAGCTCTCCTTGTCTGGGAATGGCCTAGGTGCAGGCATGCCCACGGCTGGGTCAGGATCAGCAGGGCTTGGTGGGGCAGCTCTGCCATCCCCATCACATTGCCTTGGCTGCTGCTCAGCACTACCTGCCTTTCTCCTCTCACAGACATCCCCAGGGCTAAACAGAGAGAACTCTGCTCTCAACGAGGCTCTGCCAGGAACCAGGGAGGAAAGAAACAGAGGAGCTGCAGATTGAGCTGGTGGTTTATTTGCAGGATGCGCTGGTAGGTGAGCAGGGCAAGAAGGAGCTGCAGAGAACAGAGCTCAACCACGCCGTCCTCAGCTACACCTCAGCCCCTCGCTTGAGCAGCCTCGTGCTGGGCTTTTGAAAGCACGGTCTTTTTGTAGGTGAGGTGTCACAGGGCTGGACACAATGGAGGGAAGGTGGCCCTGGAGAGTCACAGGGGCTCCATTTCCAGTTCAACAGCGACCTCTGCTCTCGGCAGCCTGAAGCGCGGGTGTCTCTGATCAGCTCGGTTTAGGGACACCTTCGGATAGATCACTTTGGTCTGTTTATCTGTGGGGAATAAGGACACATCTTTCACGCGTGGGCAGCCACCGTGACCTTCAAATCCCATCAGATGGAGCCCAGGGCTCTACGGCCCCGGCAGTTGTTAAAGCATCCTAGGATTTACCTTTTCCTACTTGGCTGATATTTAAACCAGATGCCAAGAGAGACAAGGACACGTGGTTTCTTAATGGATTGTTTTCAGCATGCCCCAAGAGGGAATATAGATATATGTGCACTCTCACACACACGAGACTTGCATGGAATCTCTGGAACAGAGCTGTGTAACCAAGGAAAACCAAAAGGAAGGTTCAGCTTCTAAACCTACCAACTGCCCCTTGGGTGCTGGAGGCATTAATAGGTGTGGTGGGACTGCTGAAATTCCATGACACAGTACTGGGATACCACATACAAGTCAGTCTGAGCTCTCCAGCCTGCAGAACCATTTGCAATGTACCTATTGGCTAAAAGATCTGCCTCAGCTCCTCAAAACAGAGCATCCTTAGCTCTTCAGCTCTCCCTTCTCTGCTGGTCTCAACTCACACTCCCACATCTCAAGATCTGGGATGTCCAGGACTCTTCTAATACTTCACAAAACATCAGGCCAGATCACAGCTATGAGAGTTCCCCACCCACAGCAGCAGAGGATCCCATAGAAAATCTCACCTGTGGCATGCCAGGGGTCCAGCACTAAAGGTCCTCTGTCATGCTGCAGAAATCAGTGACAGTTCTCACTCTAGCAATTCACTCAAAGACACACAGTCCTTAGGAGCCTGGTGTGCTACAGAGCACCTTCCCTGTGTGTCCTGCATGAGAGTGATCCACAGGAGCTGGGATTCAAGCAGAATGTGGTTTCCAGACCCTCTGAGGGTTGGCAGACTAAATGGATCCCTCCCACTGGGAACTGAAGGATGCATGTGCCCATGGCAGCACTTTCAGCTGTGCCTCCCCACCCCAATAAACCCACACACAGCAGCAGATCCACCCCAGCCTCTTTAAACACTGCAGTGCCCAGGAAGAAAAAGGGCAGCTCTAAAAAAGCTCCAAGAACTGGAAAAATGTATTTTGGGCTAAACTAAGACAGCAAAGTGAGAATCTGACACTTTCCAAGCCCCAGAGATATTTTTGAGCTCTCCAAAATATTAATAACAAGCTGAATATCCTAATGCTGTTAGGTAAAACAGCTTTTAGGACTGCAGTGTTTTCCACATAGGAAAGCTTCGCTCTGGTCCCCCTTTCTCCATGCCCACTCACACTGCTGCAAGTCATTGAGATAATTCTTGGAAAAAGCAGCAAAGAAAATGAAGGTCAGTTTAAAATACCCTCTCAGCTGTAGATTTAAAAAAAAAAAAAAAAATCAAGCTAAAAATAACTGTTTTGAGCAAGATGGAGGAGCTATTAAGCAACTTTAAAATTGCTGCAGCCAAGAGTGTCCAAAGCTTGGACAGATGTTGGCAGAAAACAGAAGATAGATCTCTAGCTCCTGAGGATTGTGTGTGCTCACCCCATATATATATATATATATATATATATATATATATATATATATATATAAAGAAAACCCCAAAACATTTATAAACATTACCTTAACTGTAAATTAATGTATTGGTGCTTATAGGAAGTATTCGCATTAACTTTAATAAATAATTTTCACAAAGTCTGTCCCTTTTTCACAACTTTGTGTGGCTTTATTCCTGCTCTGTTTCTGTGCTCAGTATAATCCCATTTGTGTTCACAGGTCTGCACCTGCATCCACACCCCATTCATAAAGTGCTCCAGAACCCAAAGGCAGAGAGCTCCAAGAGATGAAGCTGCAGTTCACCCAAAAATATTTATGCACAGACTTCTGTGTATTTTTATATACATTTCTATCTGAAGATCCTACATATACAAAGTCCTTACATTGGATATATTGGTGAAATCAGGGATATTAACCCTTTTCTTCTGTTTTGTCCAAGAGACGGTTTGCCAGGTCTGCCAGCTATTTCTTGATCAAACATTTCTAACACAAACAGCACACAGTATCAGTAAATAAGCTGTGCTCAGCAAAAGTGATCTGACTACAGTCTGTAATTTCTTCTTGGGCAAAACCTGCCCATCACCACTACATCACTCCTGTCTCTGTCCCCAAACACAAGTGACATGGCCCTGTTGGGTATTTATCCTCCTGGCAGCCTTGAACTCCAACCAAGGGCCCAGAAGGAAAAGTCTTGGCATCACTTCAGCCTTTCAGAGTTCCCCAGCCAAGGTAAGAATGTTCTGCTTCACCACAACCAGAGGTGGTCGTGCCCTTGTCTCCACAGCCCTCACGCTCTGTAATGGGGACAGGTATGGGTGCAGTAGCATCTATTCCATTTTCAGCACTTAGACATCATAACTCTCCCCATTTTATCACTCTTAATATTTATAAGACATCTAGAAAATGATTGATTTTCCTTTGGACCCCTTGTCATTCACAGTTGCTTATCTCCTCCGTATAGGGGGCAATGGAGAGATTTATAACAGCCCATAAAAGTTGTTACCAAAAGTACAGTTTCTTTCTGTGTGATCATTTCTAATAACTCTCAGGCACGATAGCAATTACTGACAAAAGTCAGCCTCTGTTAATAGAGTTTATCTCAGTTCATCATATATCCTTTGTCAGTGGAAGCATTTTGACAAGCCTGGGGTTAATTAAAACTAAGAAGACAATAAAATACACCTAATCAAACATTACAGGTACAGAAATCAATTAGCAGATTTATGGCACTTTGGAGCCCTCTATAACGTACAAAATTCAAAGAAACTGTCAGTTCCATCCCCCCCAAGACAGTGTAATTGAATTTCTAATTGAAACTATTTTTCAATAGGTAACACAATCCGCAAAGTTTGATTTGCATTAAAGTGGCATCTGCAGAGGATAGAGGAATCTAAAAAAAATAAAGAAATCCCAGGATGCTCCTGTTATTACTAGCAATAATTACTATTATTTGTGTATTTAAAATTTTGCTAAAGCTCTTTAGAACCAACAGAGGGGCCAAGTCTTTAGCCAACACAGCCCTAGACACCAAAATTTCTGTAGGAAGAGTTCATTTGAATGAAAAGAGGGAAGAAGAAAATTCAGGTTGGGCAGAAATGAGAAATAAGATGGGCAGAAAAGAGTTTGGGCGTAGTGATCAGCAGGATAAAGCCCAAGTGATGATGGTCCATCCTTAAGGGATGGACACTGGGACCAGTATGTGGGACAGAGCATCCCAGCAGGTAGGGAACATTGGAACAGAGGGACAAGCTGTGTGCTGGAGGATGCTGACAAGAGTTTGTTGGCATTTAAATTACCTTCACTGGGATGTTTGGCTTTTGTCTCTGGGTGCAAATCTTCACACGGACAGAGCAGCTATTGCCAGTTTGGGCACAGTGCCCATGCTGATCTTCACAGAAGCAGCACAGTTCAGGTCGGAAAGGACTTTTCAGGAGATCACCCAGCTCCAAACTAGATCTCAACAAGGATAACAAAATAGGTTCTAAAATTCCAGAGAAACAATGTTGTTCACCAGAGTTTCTCTCTGAAATGCAATGAGACAGAAAGCATAGGTGTGCACAGTTATACAGCCTAATTGCATACAGTACTGCTTAGTCTATATTATCTATATTTTACACTGCTTCATTTCTTCTGCTGCTCCTAAGACACAGCTAGGAGCTATCTCTCAGTAATTTACTGGGAAATGGGAAAGACTGGAAATGAAAAGTCAGGAGAAATGAAAATACAAGGTCAACAGAAATCTTTCCAGCACTTGCATCTCTTTCAGTGCGGTGAACCAGATTAACCTCTGATTTCAGCACTCAGTATCTAGAATCCAACATAAACAAAAGTATGTTATTTAAAATGAAATATTAACTATTTTCTTAACTTGTAGTAAAATGTTCATTAAATTTTAATGTTATACAATGAAACAAAAGAAGGAAATTAAAATTTGTTTTATTGAAACATTGCAAGTCCGAACTGTTTTGCTGGGTCCTGCTTAGTGAGAACCTCAGCAGGAAGAAAAGCAGAAGATATCAGATTTTAAAAACAAAACTCTGGACAAAACATAACAGCAAAGGGAAGATAATGAATCAATAGTAAAATGGGGCTTTCTAGTGATTTTCTACTATTTTAAGGAAACTGGGCAAATGCACAAGGCTCTCAGATTCCACCCAGTTTTGTTTTGCTACTGTCTCAGCAGCATCTCATTGGGAAGAAAAGCACCTGCAGAGAACACATCTACAGGAGCTTCACAAAGCACTAAACCTTATCACAGAGAGGAAGGACATTCCAGGCAACTGTCTTTACAGGATAAATCAGTAAGCAAGGCACAGGGACAGGGATCTTCTCACAGAGAGAACAGCCACCTGTAATAGAGATCTACTTTACAGAGGAGAGACTCCCTATGTTACCAAAAACAGCTTTTCATCTGGATAGCACTCGCTGTGAAATTAAATTCTGGCACATTTGGGAAATGGTCCATGGAGAGGTGATCAATTCTATTAGAGGGTGTGGAGGGAACTCATTCTTATTTCCTTTGTTAAGGAACAGAACAAGAGTCCAGAATTCAGACTGTAACAGAGCAGATCCTTGAAATCGTCACTGCCATGGACAGGTTACTATTACGGGTCTGTGCCTGTAGGAAGTAACCTCAACCTCTGCATTTCCCAACATTTTGTAAGTGTGAAGGCTTTACTCTGGCTCTTCCTCCCCCTCCCATAGTGGCTTCATGGAGAGGTACCTGCAACTGGACATTGCCTGCTGCCACAGACCCCACCTCCCTTATTTCAATAGCATGAAGGAAAGGATTGATCTGGTTTTGCAATCTACACTGTCTACCAGTTCAAGGGCTGTAGTGATCCCAGTATGCCCTCTGGAAGGAAATTGATCTCAGACAGCAGGAAGCATCACCTTACCACCAGCTCTATGAAGGGAGATGTTTTCTGGTTTAGTTGGTTTTGTCTGGTTTTCATTTTTTTTCTTTTCTTCTTTTCCCCTCCAGTTTTGGTCTTTTGTTGTTGGGTTATTTTTTTATTTTAGTTTATTTTCGTTCCTCATCTTTCATCCCCATCCACTACAAGTACATCTTTTTGCTTACACTGCTTCTTATACACACTGCTTCTTCCAAAAGAATTGAAAGATTTCTGACACTGAGAAATCAAACCCTTCCCCTGGCCATCACCAGAAACAGCTTTCAGAGCCAGCCCCCCTGGAATTTGCTGCCAAAGCAGAATGAAATAGGTAGCACGGAATAGGAGTTAAAAGCAGGTGGATTTGGGGGGCCAAAGGACATATCCAGAGGGTTCCAGGTCCTTTCCTGGCAAGCTGATAGGACAGAATTGAAGGTTATGGTTAAGGTTTTCCTGGTATCAGCTCAGTTCTCCCCTGCTGCAAGTGAAGTTTAATTTTCTCCCTCTGTAAGGCTTGTCATTATTTATCCCCTAGATCATGATTTTCCAGTTCTTTCCCCATTCTTGGCTTTTGAAATGCAGGCTGCAAGGCTGGATATGTTCTGCCAGCCTTCACCAAGTAGCACAGAGCAGTCATATCTCTCCCCTGACCCCACAGCTTGCTTCTGACACTCCTATTAATGCTTCCAGGAGCAAGATTTCTGTTTAAGGTGCATCACTGACTCACTGTGATTCACTCTGAAGCCAAACCCTTCCCTGCAGTACTACTTGCCTAGGCAGCTGTTTCTCATTTTTTTAATCAGATGTTTCCTCCCTAAAGGTAGCATTTGTCATGAATTTCATCTTATTGATTTCTAACCATTCCTGCTGTATAGATAATATTGAACCCAAAGCCTTCTTTGCAGACTGCTGGTAAGCACACCTCACAGCATCTTCCTTAGGCATTGCAAGGGATTATTTTCTCTATGAGCCAAAGTATTTGTGGAGGAGAACTGAACTCTGTGCAGAGAATTTGCAGAACTAGAGAATTATTTTAAAATTTTTTAGAAGTTTAAAAATCATTCTCTGACAGTAAGCCAAGGGCAAATGTTCTCTGAGAAATGGTCTTCCAATAAATAAGTGTGATCTTACTTGCTAAGCAAATTCAGTTTATGCTGATTTTACAGTGTTTTCCTCAAGAATAACAACAACTGCAGTCAAAAATTGCACCAACTGCCCCTTCACACACTCACCCAGCAGCCATGCAGCCCAGAGGAAAGATTCCCTTTGGATGATCCACACTCCAAGGAGAGAGACTCAAAGTGCTTCCTTGTCCCACCCAAATTATAACAGCTTGATCCTTCCTATCTGGCATTTCAAAAGCCTTCAGAATCCCAATGGCGCTGACCTTTCCACACCCAAACCATCGCATTCCAACCCAGAACAAACCTCTGGTTTTTAATTTTATTTCACAGAATCACGGCCTGGTTTGGGTTGTAAGGGACCTGAAAGGTCATCCAGTTCCAGCCCATGGGCAAAGACACCTTCCACTATCCCAGGTTGTTCCAAGCCCTGTCCAATCTGGCCTTGGACATTTCCAGGGATCCAGGGACAGCCACAGCTTCTCTGGGCACCCCGTGCCAGGGCCTCACCACTCTCACAGGAAATAATTTCTTCCTAACATCCAATCTAAACCTACTTTCTCTCAGTTTAAAGCCATCTGACAGCAGCACAGAGTGCCAGCACAGCAAACCCTGACCAGCTGACACATTTCCACTGATACAGGGCAGGACAGCTCAGACAGAGCCACCACGTGCTCTGCAATATGTTCACTGCTGTTTAGAGCAGCAGATTACACCAATGCCCCATTCAGAAGATGTCAGACTGTGTTGGCACATGGTCACAATGTGTTGTTACATGGTAATTTCCCCCTCAGCCCAAATATCTCTAGCTTATGTTCTGGCCAGCCACTGCAAGGTAATCCCAGGCAGAAAAAAAATCCCAAATTTGTTCCCTATTGAGTCTGTGTACAACATAAATCTGTCTTATTTTTTCCCCTTATTTCAGCTTTTTGCCTGGCTGCAAGGAGGTTTAAGAGGAATACATTAAAAAATGCTTTCTTAACACTAACTGCAAATTCACCTGTCTCCTCAGGGCTGATACATTTTCCTTCAAAAGTTTGCATCCTTTGACATCTTTGCAGTCCCTCCATGTTCCTGCTGCTGTTTCTCAGCAATAGATAAGAAAACTTCAAAACCTTGCTCTGCAGTAATGAGATTCAAAAGAAAAGATTTTTTTCCAATCTTTCTACATAAAAAAGCCTGAATCAGAGCCCAGCAGTGCACAAATATTACTCATGTCATTGACACTAAGAAAAGGGGAGCTGTGAATAAAAAATGTTAAAAATGAACACAAGGAGCATTGTTTGCATATCAGAAAAATTAATCTACATAGAGAAGTGTAAGAGCCTGCAATTCAGAAAGCAAAGAATTAGGACAGCCCAGCTGAGAATAATTTTCTAGCCAGTTAATTTAATTGCATAAATCATTCCTTTGTTAGCAATAAAGAGATATAATTAAAATGAGATTGCTTCTCATTTCTATTCTCTGGAAACTAAAGGAATTGATTTTGGGGAAAGCATTCTTCCAAATACCAGATCGGCAAATTACATTTACCTTTTTAGAAAGGCTAAATTATTTTGCGCTAATATCATGGAGGGTTTAATTAATTATAGATCTGCCATATGATCTTAAAGAAATAATTTACTTAATGCCCACAGAACAGAAGTTTCTAAGTGCGTGTATCCCTCTGATAGATGGTGTGCAGATTTTTACAAACAGGTCACAAGTTGAACAGGTGGCTGTCAGGAGAAATAGGAGTAAATATAATAAATGTTTAAAGATAGGGCATGGTTTGTTAAGAGACATTAAAGCACTGCTTCCTATTTGTTGGCACATACCTGGATTACTGGTCTTTGAACCCCTCTGAAGTAGTTTTCTTTTAAATATTGTAATGATAGTTGTTTTCTGTTTACAAATCTTTAGGGCTCAATAAGCAGTAACAGGTTAGTAACAGAAGAGTCAGAGAGGAAAAAAGCAAAACATGAAGCCCACCAATTAAACAGAATATTGTTTTTGCTGAATATTGCAGGGGTTGGCCACTGCCAGGCCCTTAACAAGGCTGTAACAAACACATCAGACAGAAGAAATTCTTGCCTGTGTGGGTGGGGAGGCCCTGGCACAGGGTGCCCAGAGAAGCTGTGGCTGCCCCTGGATCCCCAGAAGTGTTCAAGGCCAGGTTGGACAGGGCTTGGAGCAACCTGGGATAGTGGAAGGTGTCCCTGCCCATGGCAGGGGTGTTGGAACATGATAAGCTTTTAGGTTGCTTCCAACCCAAACCATTCCATGATTCTATGGTGATACACTCAGCATCCTTTGGGAGAACTGCCTTCTCTTACCACCCTCTCTTTGTAACTACTTACTATGCAGGGGACCCCAGAAACTGGGAAAATTCTGCCTCTTCCATCCCTTTTTCCCCCTCAAGGGCAGCCACTCTTGCAAAACCTGCTCTGCCCTTCCTGCCAGGGGCTACACCAGAGGCAAGGATGGTGCAAAAGCTGGTACTGATACCAGCAGAAGGCAGGGAACAGTATCCCTTTCCTCTCTGTTGTACAAAGATGGGGTCTCTTACATTCACTCTCTCCACTTCTCTCCTCAGAACAGACATTCCTCTCTACATATTTGAGACCAGTAGCCATCTCGTGAACATTTGTCATGCTGCCCACTCTCTCAATTGTCCTTTTTGTCACGCAAAAGCTGCCACCCTTCCACCTTCCTCCACAAGAAACCTCTCCTGCCACCAAGGATTCCCATTCCTCAGACCTGGGGCTTTTCAACTGGCAGAACACCAGGTACAAATTTAAGTCAGGCTACTTTGATGAACTCTCCAGTCACAGAAAATCTTCCACAGATCTCAGGCAGAAGCTGCCCAGGATTAGAACACCTGGTAAGTCTTACCTATACACAAAAGCTGCCTCTGCCTCATAAGCTCTTCCTTTTCTGTGTGCTTTGGAACAGAACAGGAGCAGGCTCGCCTCTGGAATATCATTCCCCATGGAGACCACCACGGTTTAGTGACAGCACACCCATCACTAGGGAGTGTGCTGTGGAGGAGACAGGCAAGTCAAGAAAGATGGCATTGCATTCAGGAGTTAAATAGCAGATAGATTAGATCTCATCATCTCAGTTTTCCAGGAAAAGTATTGTGTTGCTATGGAAACCCCAACATAACCTGGGTTTTCCTTCCTTTTGTTTGTTCATTTTCTACAAACACTGGCCTCTCCCAGTCCTGTCTAATGTCCATTTCTCCTTGCAAGTACACTTTTCAGTGACTGCCTTTCACAATATCACTGTCCCAGCCTCCAGACTCTACCTTTGCAGTAAGGACTGATGTGCTACTCATGAGAAACTCAGATCCTGAGGGAGGGACATTAAAACTCATCTCATTCCAACCCCTCTGCCATGGGCAAGGACGTCTCCACTATCCCAAGTTGCTCTGACTCCTGGGCACCCTGGCCTTGGATACTTTCAGGAATGGGGCACCCACAGCTTCTCTGGGCATCCTATTCCAGTCATGGACACACAAAGAACATAAACTTGGTCTCTCCCTTACAAGACATCAGTGCAGTTTTTAAAAACTGCTACTGGATTTTGCCACTCTGGAGTCACCCCCCTATTAGGGGGCAACAGATTGTAGTACCCAAACCTTTTTGGGTTGAAAAAACAGAAGTGTGCTGCAGCAGTGCTGATACAAGCTGTCTTGCAGCCACTGACATCAAGTCCACCACAACCGGTATTCTGCAAGTATTTTCATGAAAATGTTAGCACTAAACTATACCACAAATTAAAAGAGTCCCTTGACAGCCAGAGAAGAGAGATCAACTCAAAGTGAAATGCTATGAACTTTATCTTGTCACAGAGTCCCCATTTACAGCATCTCAAGAAACAGCCATTCCCTTGTTAGCTTCAGAAAAAGGAATTTTGCAGGCAACGAAGATTTGGATTTTCAGCTCGAAGTTTTCTTTGGTTTTATTCTCAGGTATCTCTAACCATTTATTTTACTGCATTGTAATAAGGATTGCCTTTAATGAGTCTGATGGAAACATCAAGAGAATCTTTCCAAAACATGCTCTAGGTACAAGAAACTTCAACACACTGGAGCATTTATCTACCAGATTTCTTTATTCTGCACCTCACAACTTCATGATTTACATACACTTGAGCTTTTCATATTCCATCCTATTCCCCTGCACAAATAACACAGAATAGACTCCCAAGTGCAGGCTCATCTCCTTCCTCCAGAGTAGCTCCTACTTCAGCAGCATCAAGTCTCATATCCTTAGCTGGAAACATCTGTCAGTAAGTTTTAACTTGTAGCTTACCTGGTCCTGGCTAGTCCTAGAATATATGACTGTCAAGCTGCAAAGCTGTTATCCTGAAGCTGAAGATTCAGCAGGTTTCCTTTGGCTTCCTCAGCAGAGCTGTGGCAGAAATGGAACGGGAATCCACGGCCACTCTCCGTGCCAACATCCCCACCAAGTGGCCAGCACACCAGCTCCTCTTCCAGCTCATCCCACTGCCTCAGGAGGGTCCAGGTGAAAATACAAACCTGGTTCACCTAATCTCACCCAAAACCTAAAGAAAATCTGGCTTCTGAGACAACTCTTTCCAGCCGCACTCTGGAGTAAAGGCAACACAGAGCAGGGATAAAGAGGACTCCTTCCTTCCTTTACACAGGGAAAAACGTGTCACACAGCCTCTTAAAGTTTTGTTTGTGTTCACACGCTGTGCCAAGCCATAATCCACCTACCTCCCACCTTAGCCACTATTATTTTTTCCGCTTGCAGAATTTATAAACTTGCTTACAGAATATTGTTAGTAACTCCACGTTTCAAACAAGTGTGGCCAGCCCAAGCAGTAAAACATAAATTTGATACAAGCTTTGTGTTGTATATGAAATACTGGATGAAGTATATGCAAAAAAAAAAAGCTAACTACACCTTTAAACAGTAGTTAAGGAAGGACTTAAAAAAAAAAAAACCAACCAAAACGAAAAAGAAAACATTGACTAACACTGCCCTCTTGAGGGAAAGGGAGCTGTATTGCCTCGGCAAAGCCATTCTCCCTTCCCTACCCTTCAGGCCACACTAAACTCCCCCCGCCTTGCCATATGGTTCAAGGTGGGTGGAAATTTTTGAAAAGCAGCAGTAGATGCACACCTAGGAATCAATTATCTCTAGATAAAATATACTTCGGTTATGTTTTATTTTTAAGTATTTCAGGTACAAATAGGCAACTGTGGAAGCACAAGAACTTATTGGAAATAAAAAAAATTCTGATTTCCAGGGACAGGTTTTTTGTTTCTTCATGAATTGCAGCCTTGTATTTTACCCAACAGATGGTGTGGCAAAATTCCTGAGAGCAGGAACCAGAATCCAGCTTTTTCTTTGTTCTGCAAATTCCTCATCACTGGAATACACAAGCATCATTGCTCTAGCCTAAGAATTTTTATCTGCTGGCTGGAATAATCCCTTGCAGTATCTATTGGAAGCTTTTGGGAATCTCTTTTCCCAGTGCTGCTGCAATATCCAGGCTGTCAGTGCAGCCTCCAATCAGTCTTAATAAGAAAGGAGATACTACTGCAATATTTCAAAGCGTAGTTGCGGCACTTGGGGACAGGTTTTAGTGGTGGAGTGGGCAGTGCTGGGTTAATGGCTGGACTTGGTACTAGAGGGCTTTTCCAACCTAAACAATTCTGTTACGGGGGGAAAAAAAAGCTTAAAGCAAAACTTTAGAAGGGTCTGATGCCTCTCTAAGAGCTCTAGAAGAAACAAGCACCTGCTGGTTCCTAACTGACTTGCTAGCACCTCTGGCTAGTAAGAGATGAAGAATTAAAATTTTAAAGATAGCTTGAATCATCCTCCTCCTTTCATCATAGAAGACTGCTCATAGCACACATTCCTACAAATGTACAAATTTTTCAATTGAAATATTAAGCCAAGTCAGTTAGGGGAGTGGAAAAGGAAAAACCCAAGAGAAAAAGAGTTAAATATCCTTATATCAACTAGTGTAAAAATCAACATTTTATTTTTCCAAATAATTAAAACCACAGTGGCACACTGAGTGCCATCACAAGGCAAAAAACGTCAATCCACAGTTTTTAAGAGCATCCTAACACAGACTGATGAACACAGATGAGGGTTCAATACCCCACAAAGCGACACAATGAGTTCAAGCATTGAGCGGAAGTATACTGTTAACTAAAAAGATATTAAAATTATACTTCTGAGTGTTTACAGTTACAAATATTTATGATGAGAGTAACTTGGCATTTAGATGGATGCTACTGCTCTGTCAGGATTTCATCTTAATTGAATAACGGTGGTGGAGTATCATCTGTTACTGACTTACCTTGAACATTCAAGACAGACCAAGACACCAGGTGTTCCCAGATCAAAGTTTGTAGAAGAGTTTCTACAAATGCAGGGTCCTGTCTAAAATGCTGAACAGTTTGGTGTTAGCAAGACTTGCAGTATTACCACTAAAACCAGGTACTGACTGAAACAATAGAAACAGTGTTTTATCCATCAGCAAACTCATGGATCTGCCTGGAAAGCTAAATGTGTTCTGACAGGGTTTTTGAGAAAGCTGGATTTGCCTGGAATTGTCATCCCTCCCATGCAAAGCAGAAGCTCTTGAGTTCAGGTATGAGCACAAACATAATGAAAGTGGAATACAAATGCACACAGGCTTAAGAAGTACTTCCAGAAGACTGAATGCTGAACAGCCCTCTCCTTATTTCATCAACTTTTTCTGCTCTTGAGGCTGCATAACTCTTTACTGCCTTAAGGAGAGATTCATGACACTTCTCCAATACTGCCTTCCATATTAGGTGTATTTCCTAGAAAGAGAAGATAAAGAAGGAAAAAAAAATTCCATCAGCAAAGTGAAGTCCTTATCAAATATGGTAGGTGGTCTGGTGGACTCAAATTATTCCAATGGTTTCTCATCCATGGCTTAAAGAAGCAGAATTCACAAAACAAAGGGGAGGCTGTTTAGAGGATCATTGCACTGTCCACACTACAACAGGAATGTAAGAAGATTCTTTTGTGGGGAGGAAAAAAAACCTCACCTTGGCTTTCGTTGCTTTTTCTTCAGCATCCTCCTTCAGCTGCTCAATTTCACCCTTCATCTGTTTGATTTCCTTGCGAATGGCCATCACTTTGTCATATACAGCACCCCTCTTCTCTTGGACTTTGTTAAAATGTCTAAAGGTGAGAGAAAAAAAGTTAGTACTGAGCCTTTTGACTAATTCTAGATTAAACTTAGACCCACCATGAACAAACCTTGCATTTTATGAGCATAAAGCCATCATCTTCCAGAAGCAATGATACATAGAATTTACTTTTTCAGAAATTAATGCGTTTTTTAAACTAGAACAACTTAGGTACAAGAAGTGAAATTCCAAGTGGAGTTAGAGGAGTACGTTGAAGATCCTTAGTTGCCGCCAGTCAAGGCAACTCAAGTGACCTCAGTGGAGCCAACCAAACAGACAGCAGGACATTGCCCTCCTGTCTTTGAGTGGTGCAGGTTAAAGCAATACAGCTGCACTTGGTGTTCCAGCACAACTCAATCTAACACGCTTTCCTTAGCCACAGAGCTCATCCCACAAACCTAAAGCTCCAATCCCATACATCTACATCTGTTATCTGCAACACCCAGTCCATCATTTCACTGCATCCCAAAGACCAAATTACATTTCTCCAGCTTGTAGGAAAATTCAGATGGCTCCAGCTGTGAGCTGCCATGTCACCAGCAAAGGCTGAGTGTTGGAACAGGAGATTTACTCTGACCTAAAGTGCAAAAACACCTACCAAGCTTTTTGTACAGTATTTGTACAATAATGACATCTGGAATTATAGCAGCAGTTTTCTGGGAAGAATGGCTGAAATAACTCATACTTAGCAGGAGCCCATATACACCTTCCTACCTCAAGGGAATAGTCAGGACGCATTCCCTTATTCACCAGCAAAAACTCCTCTTCAACCAAAGTTACCTCCCTTCCTCTCTTGCTTATCAAAGCATCTAATTTTTATCACTCAAGGAAAATACTTGACACATTAAAAACAGAAATTAGCAGCAACCTCTGACAAAAAGGAGCATTAGTTTATGTTGTTTTCATTCCTTAATTAAAAGCTACTATTCGCAGAGGAAAAGACCTCTGAGATCAAGTCCAACCTATGGCCAAACACCGCCCTGACTTTGAGCAAAGTGACTTTGGGCATGGCACTTGGTCTTTCCTTAAACACCTCCCTGGGCAACCCATTCGAAGGTCTAATCACCCCTTCTGTCAAGAAATTCTTCTCGATGTCCAGCCTATTTTCCTTCCGAATTATCTCCTTTAGCTGGTACAATACACTAAGTGCCATTCTGCACACCACACAAACCTTAAGCATGACTAAATCTTACCCAACTCTCTCAGCCATGTGGAAGAAGCTCCCTTCCATCACAGCTAATCCACTCAGCCAATGATTTTCCATATTCCCTTTCCTATCTGTGTACAGGAAAATTGTTTTAAAATAAATTTTCTCTGTAACAGTTCAGCACTAACCACACAGTGAAGCCAGGGCCTTACAGGGCTGCAGTTTGGTGCTGCAAACAGCCCTGAAAGCCTTCAGCATATGGGAGGAAAGTAGAGGGGCTGGGAGGCTTTGATCAAATGACACTTTTCCTTTTGTTTTAGAAGCATCATGTCAGGATAATGCTCCTCTGAGATGCGAGCCCCATATCCCCATGGGTCTTGAACATCTTTGATAATGAGCAAAAGTGGCAAGGGAAATTATGAAAAATTCATGAAAGGCAAATGGGGCTTTGTTGAAGTCTGATAAGTTGGAAAATTATCCCAATGTGACACTCTCTTTAAGAAGATAAAAGAATCAAGAATAAGCATTATAAATTAAATTAGTGCTCCAATAAAAGAACTGCTGTCAAGTCACATTGCAATTACTGATTTGAGACCCCAACTCCCTGCCTGCAGCATTACTGGTCTTCATATGGAGCTGTCCCACACTGCTCATTTTCTCCTTACTGCTAAGCTGTGTGTTTGTAGCAGACATGAACTTTGGCAGCACATAACAAAGACATAAAGCAGCACCAGGCAGAAACATCAACTCCCCCATACTCAGGCACAGTGCACTTGTGCTGCTCCACATCTTCACGCATCTTTTTAATCTTTATCTCAGCTGTAGAAAGTCTCTCATGTTTTGCAGTGACCATTCTCTTTAAGGACATTTCATCTGTCTTGGCCTTTTTCAGCTCCACCTGAGCACTCTCAATCTGGTCCTCCAGATTTCTGACCTAGAATACAGAGGTATAGAAATAAATGAAATAGAAATAAATTAAATGGGGGGGGAATTATCAAGACAGCATACCCTGTAAATGTACTAAGATTAGAACTAGCTGGCTGCTGTTTGAAGATCTGATTGCCAACTCATCCTCCCTGTTCACTAGCCTTTATCTGATTATAAATACATCCAAATGGACAAGACCCCATCCCTTAGGATGACTTTCAGAAGTGATTATGACTTCTGCTACAGCTTTTTGCCAAAGGTAATTTGAACACATGCTATATAAATACCCAAAAAGACTCCATACCATTTTTCAAATACTCCTAACAACTGCATTCTCCCAAAACCTAGTAGCAAATAGCAAGGTACTGTATTGTGGCAAACATTTCATCAGAGAATGTCTGGCTTAGTAATTTTAATAAAGTTAAAGGCACTTAAGATGTGACTCTTCCTGAAGTAACAATTTTTTGTTCTTAGTTTCCACTCTCAAGGCAGAAGAAACTCAATTTCACTTTTATTTTCCCATCATTTCCTACCAACAACCCCAAGACAGTTTCAACTATTTTAGGTCAGGTTTCTATGGCAACAAAGGCTTTGACTATTCAAAGTGGTCAATAGCTAGTGCATAGTACATTAGCTAGTGCCACCCAGCAAAGCAGCAGCAATGTTTTATTGACATTTTTAATAAAGAATTTGGAAACTTCAAAATGATGTTCTTTACAGGGAAGAGGAGAGAGGGGAACATTGCTCAGACATCACATTCTCCCTAACAGGATATAACTTGGATAATACAAACCTCTGATAATACACTGGCCAGTCTCTCCACATTTGCTCCATGTCCTTCCATCTTCTTTTGGTATGACTGCACCTCCAGTTGGCAAGATGGTAGAACCTCAACTAGGTCTCTGTAACCTTCATATTTCTCAATAACATCTTGCTTTAAAGAGAGAAAAAGACTTAATAAACAGCTTTAGAGTTCTTTTATATAGCATTAAAGCATATTGACTTTTGAACCCTTCCCTCATTGTTTAAAGACACTAGAAGTAATATTCAAGAGTTAGTAAAATGAGCTCTTTACTTTGCAAAAAAATTTTTAAAAAGGCATTTATCTGGAAGCACAGAAAAAAGGTGACATGCTAGTGTTTTACACTGAACTAACCAGCTTTTTCCAAAAGCTTTCAGAAAAAAAAGCTGTACTGTGAAAAAACTCTACACTGGTAAAACAAGAGTTATGTAAAGCTTTGTACCTGAAATCACAGCAATCAAGTTTAGACCTTTGGAGCAAAAATACCTTCAGAGGCAAAGTGCAAACTTCACTGATGTGTGAGCAATCACAAACCTCAATAATGAGTGGATATTATAATTAAAAGAAACCCAAAAAGGCAAGAAGGGAACTCAGTGTTCAGCATATTAGTGGAGACAGCCATCGAATCCAGAAACATAAATGACAACAGAAGCACTATGAAGCACATGTTCTAAATCCAAAGATATTTGGGAGCTGAAAAAATACTGTTTCCTTGAGAGCAAACAGCCAGACAGGTATAGATTCAAGAGTTCTACATCTAGTTTTATAAGTGACTGCAATCCTGCTTTTTAAAAGGAAAAAAAAAAAAGCCATCAAAAGTAAACCATAAACCACCACCTCCACCACAAACCTTCAGTTTTCTCTGAAGCTGTGATTTCATTTCAGACTAACCACTGTCCTGTTGATGTGTTGCCATCATTCAAAAAGCAGTTGTAGATGATGACAGTCCAGTAAAACATGCTTTTTCTAACAGAATACCTCCTTGTGTGGACAGAGGAAAACCTCACCTTAGATCTCTTCAATTTCTTAACAGTCTCTTTCATCAGTTCTTTGGAATTTTTCAGTTCTTCTGGACTCTCCACAATTTTGGATTTCAGCTGGTCTTGTTCTTCTTTCAAAGTAGCCATAGTCACTTTAAGTTCATTCTAGTTAATAAGATAAACACTTTCAGTATTAGTTATTAGGTGAACAAAGAGGAATTGTGTAGCAAAGTTTGCCATGATCTTATGACTAGACAGATTTTTGGTGTGTAGTCATTTCTCATTAGGAGGTTCTAAAAATAAATTCTTCTAAGCAGCATTAACAAATCAAAGCAATTAACAGCCCACTTTGCTTCCCAGATTTGCTTACAGTGGTGCACAAGAACAGCAGCTAACTAGTATTTTCCACAAAGAGCCTGCCAGCTAATCCTAGAATGGTTTGCATTGGAAGGGACCTTAAAGATCATCTACTTCCAACCCCCTGCCATGGGCAGGGACACCTCCCACTAGACCATGTTGCTCCAAGCCCCATTCAGCCTGGCATATTACCCCACCTCTCTCCCTCAGAACTCCTCACCTAGGGAAACTGAGGCAGTCACTGCAGTGTTCCAGAGCCAGCTCTATCAACATGGGAGAAGAGCAACGAGTTTCCTGTAAGGCCTCTCAAAACCTCCTGTTTTGCTTCTTTAGCCCACTCTGTGCATGCAAGGTAAACCCACAGCATCTCAGAAGTACATATTACTAGTGACTTAATTCCAAGAATAATCTGATCCTAAAAAGAGAGGTGATCTCTCAGTTGATCTGAGATGGAAGCTGCAGCCAGCACCCACATAGAGGTGTACTCACCAGTTTTCGGGTGCTCTCAGCAATATCCGTCTTCTTCTGAGAAATCACTTCTTGCAAAGCTGTCTGAAAAAAAGCACCAAGCTTTTTTGTAGCATCTCTACAGCTGCTACCTGCCTTATCCTTTCTATCATGGATATGTCTACAGGAGAAATCCCATTTATGGGTCCTTTGGAATGCCATAACCAGCAGAGGAAACTGCAGTCTGAAGATTTCAAAGCCTGGGAAGGAGAGTAGTCATCAAAGCCACTGGAAGCACTAGGGATGCAGCCAGCAGTGGGTAACTAGGATTAGGGATAAGAGACTGGCCATCCCTATCCTCATTAACCCTGGCAGTATTATACCCCACAACTTTTTTTTTCCAGAGGCCTTGTTCTTCAAGGAAAAATCTAATTTAATATTAGGTCCTAAATAATAGCCAAACACATGGTTAATAATATTAATAGTAGAGACATGACTTGACATAACAAAAAATCCTGACCATAGATTATTATTTTCTTTCTCCCAAAGGAGCTAAAAAGGTTATCTATGATATCTGAGAGGCAAGTTTCCATCACTGAAAAGTTACCTCTGCAATTAACCCTACTCTTTTTGCCAGGCATTCCCTTGGGCGAGCCGTCTTAGGCCTCATTTCTCACCATGGCTCACCTCCAGTTCTAGTTCTTTGAATTCAAATGGAAAACAAAGAGGAACATACCTGTGTCCCTGTTTGGAAGTGTGACGTGTATCTCCCAAGTCATTGCAGAAATGCATTTCAAAAAAAGAGTCAAATATACTTTTGTATTCCCCAAGTCTGATTTAAAGCACATTTCACATTCCTTACAGTGAAACAAAGAGGGGTCTGACAGCATTTTGTTAAAATGGCCATTGTTTTAAATCAGGAAAGTCCCCTTTATCCACCGAGGTAGAGGGAAAGGAATAAAATCAAGAGAAGTGAGGAACCCATAGCAGCTATTCAGAGAAATACAAAACAAGATCCTACTTGTTTCCGACGATAGTCCTGCCTTAGCAGCTGCTCCAGCTCCCGAATGCTCTCTGTGAGCTGCTTGACCTCTGCCTGATGTTCAACTGGGACCGTGCTAAGGGAAAAACAGATATTGGGCAGTTTCAGCATCATTATAGTCCAGTCAGAGTACAGTAAGTAAGACAATCACTGTCTCCACAGA
Source organism: Monarcha castaneiventris obscurior (assembly GCA_026261815.1). Lineage (NCBI taxonomy): Eukaryota > Metazoa > Chordata > Aves > Passeriformes > Monarchidae > Monarcha > Monarcha castaneiventris. The sequence goes on from JAMPIT010000476.1 coordinate 5,964,549, forward strand.
GTTTACAGCCAGTAACTTTAGTAATCAGAGCAAGACAATCTCAAATTAATACATCTTGTTTTCCTTTGCTTGTAAGATTTTGCAGTTGAAGGATGATCTAAAGAGCTATTTCAGCAAGAAGTGGCACAAACATAACAGAGATCTAAGTTTAAAGATCACATTAAGCAAAGCATGAAAGTACGACACTCCTACCAATTGTAGTGGTGGTTTTCATTTATGAAATTTGCATATTACCTGTCATACAAATAGCTTATATTAGTGTAGACCTATCCCAGCTAGAGAACCCCCTGTGTAGCACACACCAAGAGCAGCTGTCAGAAAAATACACTGTTTTGAAAGCTCTCTTGGAAACCAGCCATTTTTTCATCCTATTATCCACAAGCAAAAACAAAACTTAATGGTGCAAAGACACAGGCAGTAGGGCTAAATGGGCTGAAACAGAGATTGTGGCATGCATGTCAAATAACTAAGGACAACTTTACTCATCTATTAAGTTAAAGATGGAGGCTATTGAAACAGCTGTTAAAGGGATAAAGACACATCACTAAAAACTAACTGAGAGCAAAAAGCTTCACCCTAGTCCTCAACATACAAATACAGGATTCCCTCAAAGCAACCATACACTGTAAAAGTAATTTTTTTTTCTCTCCCAAGCAGAGAACACCCACAGCTCCCTCAGCTGTCCCTCATCAGACTTGTGCTCCAGACCCTTCCCAGCTTCATTGTCATTCTCTGGACACACTCCAGCCCCTCAATGTCCCTCTTTGTGTACTGAGGGGCCCAGAACTGGACACGGCACTCAGGGTGTGGCCTCACCAGTGCCCAGCACAGGGGGATGGTCACTGCCCTGGGCCTGCTGGTCACACTTGCTGATACAGGCCAGGTGCCATTGGCCTTCTTGGCCACCCAAGCCCACTGCTGGATCTTGTTCAGCTACTGTAACCCAGCACTCCCAGGTCCTTTTATGCTGGGCCACTTTCCAGCCCCTCTTCTCCAAGCCTGTAGTGTTGAACCAAGTTATTATGACCCAGGAACAGTCTACGCTCAGACTTGTTGAGCCTCACACAACTGGCCCACTGATCCAGCCTGAGCAGGAAAGGCAAGCAGTGCATCTCACAGTGCTTACTGCTCACACTCACTTCAGTTTCTCCAGTTTCACTGCTGCATCCCGATTTGCAGCCTCCAGTTGTTGGTGTTTCTCCATAGCTGATTTCTGTAAGTTAAATATTTAATTTTAGAGAAGTGTAGTTTCTCTTTGGGCTTCTATTAGATCCTTGCTTATCATTATTTCACATGAAATGCACCATCTCTGAACTACTGAGACATTCAGAAGAGAAGCCACCTACAGTTGTTGCACCCAATTTTTCTCAAAACCATCCAATGTGTCAATCCTTCACTTACCAGGCTAAAGTATCAAATAAGTTATTGGGAAAAAAAATTTCAGTAATATCCTAACTAATAATCAGTACCTTCCTGTATTACTTGGTGTGGTAATTTTACATTTAATATCCTAGCATGTTACATAAACCTGAAGTTAAACCACAACCTTCATGCTCCTAATTCTAGGTTAATACCAATTATACTTTTATAGGTATCTGGAATAAAACAGCACACATAGTCTTACATAGTTCAGTTGTAACTCCAAGTAGACCTCACGCCGGAATTCCTGGAAGTTCACAAAGTTGAGGATACCACTCAAGAAGCGAACAGTTCTCTTTGTCTCTGAAATAGGAATTGCAAGAGCTCACTGAGCTGGTTTCCACAAGCATTGCAATTGCTTCAGAAAAGCTGGGCAAAGCATAATTCAGACGAGACAGAAATTACCAAACTCAATCCAAATCAGCTCTTCCCCCACTCAGCTTGCAAAGATTTCAGACTACACAAAAACTAGAACCAAGTTGGTTACAAACTCTTAGCAATTCTGTGTAATTTAACAAATGAATAATGGCACCTGGGAGAAAAGGCTGTTAACATGCAGCGTCCCATTAAAATAGAAGCCATAGAGAAAGAACATCAATCTTGAACTACAGCTCTGAAGAGAGAACCTCTCTGTAGCTATCAGCCTAACTGAAGGCAGCAATTTGAACTGCAGAGACTTTTTGGCTTTATTCCAAGCAAGCTTTCTGAAAAGATGATTACAAAAGCCTTGAATGTCTTAGACACAGATCCAGAAGTGAAAGGGTTCTTTAGAGAAGCCTTTTCCAAGTTGTTTGTGTTGTAGCAGAATCACCACAACTGGGTATTGAAAGGAATGGAGCACAGGCATCAGCATAAGAAATCCTAAAGCATTCCAGAGCCATCAGGCTAATTTTCATCACCATCTATTATTACACTGTTTTGTCACATCTTCAGACCAGCAGTTCAACAGACTCATAGCATTCAAAACTGCCCTCAGTTATTGACCTGCATCAGCCCACATAAGGGATAAGAAGTGCTCACTAGAACCAGCTTGTTTAAGGGTCAGAACAGCAGCAGGAAATCAGGGACACTTCTCCACACCAGATGTCCATCTGGCTATGCCCAAAGAGAAAAATCACCTGGATTATCAAGCAACACCCAGTACCCCAGGAAACACAAGGATTACAAGGCACTTGCTTACTTGGATTTAAAATATCAGCAATTTGAAAGTCATTAATCCGGCACATTGGTAGCAAGTGCTCCCTGCAAGGAAAGAAAACAACCTCAGCTGCAGTGACCATGACTCAGGTTTTGTGACTACTACTCAGTTCTTGTCCTGTTCTCATCTGCTACAAAAACAGATCTTGTCCTCTCATCCCAGAGCATTTGCCCAGCAAGCACAAGACAAGCATCTTCTACTTACATGTGAATATACAAATTACAGACGGGTAGAAAGCCTTCATAGATCTGTGGGTACATTATGTCAACATTGACTGGCATCTAAAGAGTAAAAAGAGTCAGTGCATAAGTAGAAAATACTTAAAACAAAAATTACACAGCATTTTTCACAGCATAAAATAATTCCAATAGAATTGATGATCTTCCATTCACTGAGGACAATCTTCCCATCCACAGGGAATACATATTAAAGGCTGAAAAATGTCATCAAGTTAATTACCACACAATTTTAAGTGTCAACTTTGCTGGAAAATACATAAAAAGACAATAATAACTAAAGCAGCCACACTACAAACTCTGGAACTCAATCTAAACTCTGTTTTCATTTGTTGATAACTTGTGCAGCACAACAGTCTCTGTATTATACAGCTACCAGCAAGAAGCTCCTTCTTTAAACGCCCCAAAATTGACATACTTAACTGCTTTATGAAGAAGCCAGGAGAATGTAGTGGTACACTGTCCCCTTTCTCTGATGTTTTAAACCTCACAGAACAGCATGGCAGCTGATGTCACAGTTATCTTGTGCACATATGCTCTTCCCTTTCAGTTTATCCAGAAATGCCATGAGACAAAACCATTTACTCTCACTTTCAGGGTTCTTGCCTAACAGAAACAGTAGCTAAATCAGCTATTAGTCAATGAGGTATCAGCCTCTCCTTACTTTCCTCTCAGTTAACGCAGGAGTGGAGATGATCAGTATCAAAAGCAACATTTACATTCCTTCCATATCAGTCCAACCTCCTCCAGCCATGGCCAAAGGCAGATGCCCAAGAGCCCAGTATGGATTTTCAAGGCTGGCCATGGTGTCCCTCCAAAAGCTTGTCCAGTCCCTCCTGGACGTTACAGACATTTCTGGCACCCTTAGCATACCAAAGAATCAGGTAAGTCCAATATTCTTTTCCTTTCATATTCCATCACCACTGCCACAGGCAGCCCTACCATGAAGAAGTGCTCCGGGCGGATGCCATACACTTTCTGCAGGATTCTCATGTAAATCAGGTGTAAAATGTCAAGCTGCAGGAAGAGAGGATACGAATCAGTATTCCATATGTTTGATTACTCAGGGCTCCCAGACCAGGCCATGAAAGCATTCAGCTTTTAACACATGAAGGCTGATTTCACTGAGCCACCATGACAAACAAGTTTCACTTTCCAACATTTTGCAGTTCAAGCATTACTTGTTCATAATTCAGTTTTAAGGCACAGCAGTCAGCTGGGACAATTACAGCCCTGACTGCATATGCCAGGCATTGGTTTTCATTACACTGCTGCTTGCTGAGCAGTTACCAAACCAAGCGATGCCAAAAACCCTAAAAAAAGTCCCAGAAATTATAATCCTGCAGCAATGAGTGCCCTTCATTAGATTATTAAAATGAAGAGGAAAAACAAAACACTTATAAGCTAAAACAGTTTTTCATTTATAGCACTAATCCATGATCAATTTTGCTTCTTAAAAACCATCTAAACAAGCAGGGCCAGACCCTTCCCACCGCAGGCTCAAACACAAGGAATAACAGCACCAGGAATCACTCCGAGGCATCAATGCCACTTCAAAGCCACTTTTCTTCCGTCAGGGACACTCGCTAACATTACATGGTCAGAGAGATGAAAGGGGATAAAGCAGGGAGGAGTTTAAAAGCAGGGCTTCGTTTAAAGGTACTAAATTGATCAGGCGAACTGACGAAACTATGCGACTTTACCAGACACCATTGTTCCCACAGAGCTAGGAAAGACAGGCCGGGTGCTGCTGGTGATACCACCGCGCTTCCTGACGAGGCCCGAGCGGCGAGGTAGAGCCCTAAGACTCCTCCGAGCCCAACGCAACACTGTTCCACCCAACCCCGTGGTTACACGCACCGGGGCAGCACGTCCGTCCCACACGGGAGCGGGCGGCGCACGGAGCCGCCCCGCGCCCCCCTCACGCACCTTGGTGTTGCCGAACACGTCGCCCTTAACCAGGTTCCGGGCCTCGGCGCCCTCCAGGATGTGCGAGCGGAGGTAACTGATGATGTCGTCGGGGCTGTAGCGGGGAAAGGTCATGGTCTCCATGGCGGCGATGGGGACGGGACGTGGCGGGACACAACGGTAGCAGTGGCGCGCTCCCACCACTTGAATCCGCCACACCCCCCCCGCCCCGCCCCCACCCCTTACCGACCTATCAGAAGCTGCGACGTCGCTTCGAGCTTGGCGCGTTCCCGCCTTCCTCTGGCCTATCCGCGGCCGCGCTATCGCGAGAGGGCGTGGCTTGGCACGCTCCTCCCCCCCGCCACCGCCGCCGTTGCCCGTGAGGGGACGGGTGGGGTGAGACGGCGGTGTCCTTTCGGTTTCTTCAGCCGTGGCTTTCAGTGCTTTTGGAAGAGTCATAGAATCCCTGGAAGGAGCCTTAAAGCTCACCTAGTTTTCCCCTGACATGGGCAGGGACACGTTCCACTATCCGAGGTTGCTTCAAGGTCCGTCCAAACTGACCTTGAACACTTCCAGGGATAGGGCAGCCACAGCTGCTTTGGGCAACCTGTGCCTCATCACCTTCCCCAGGGAGAATTTCTCCCTAATATCCATTCTAAACCTGCCCTCTGTCAGTTTAAAGCCATTCCCTCTTGTCCTGTCATGACCTGCCCGTGTAATGAGTCACTCTTCCTCTTTTTCATAAATCCTTTATGTGAGGTCTCCCCAGAATCTTCTTCAAGCTGCACAGCCCTAACTCAGCCTGTCCCCACATCAGAGTTGCTCCAGCCCTCTGAGCATCTTCATGGACTCTCTGGACCTGCTCCAGCACCTCCACATGTTGTGCCGAGGTCCCCACACCTAGACACACTACTCCAGATGAGATAAAACCTCCTGGCTCCAGAAAGGAGGCAATGCCTACCCAGCATTGCACAGGGCTCATGCCTAACCAGTACCAGTGAGCACCTCTTGCAGTGCGACACCATTTCTGACAAAATTTGGGCTGTTCACACTCTCCCTACACAGTTCCGATGCTCCCATGCCGTGCACAGCTTCCCGCACCTCCACTCAGCTGGAAGCAGGTCAGCAAGGACACGGCACTGTCCCCTTGCAGCTTCTGCAAGCCACTGACATCACTGAGGTGTCACCTGGCACCAAGCGTGAGACAGAGACGCTCCAGCCACTGTTCCGCACTTGCTGATGTAAAAGCCAGGCTCGGTTTCCAGCTGGGCTCTCTGCCAAGAGCTCAGGTGAGCCACAGACACAAAGTGCTTCCTCACAGTCTCGCAGCTGAACACCTTCTCGGCATGGCTGTGAGGGCAGTGCAGCTTCTATAGGGCTGCTTGCAGTCCACAAAGGGCTAAGTGGCCTGGAAGGTCTCAAACCATGTCTTCTTCAGGTACACCATGGTCCCTGAGCCTCATGTTTTTTTTGGGGATGGCATCAGAGGGGATCAACTGCCCCAGCAGGTGTAGCTGTCAGTACCTGGAGGTGAGCTGCACTGGACAGCAGTTGCAAGAATTCCCTGTGGACATCCCTCTGGACACCAGGCAGCTGATTCTGGCAGCAAACAACGTCTCATACCTGCCAGCAGTGGAATTGAGCTTCCTGGCTTATTTGGTCTATCTGGACTGCAGAAAGAACCTCTTGGGGGATGACTTGGATTTCACTTTCACTGGCATAGCCAAGCTTGTCTATCTGGACCTCAGCTTCAACAACCTCACACAGGTCACTTTCAGCACCTTCTCCCACCTCTTCAGCCTAGTGATGCTGAAGATCTCAGACAATCCCAACCTTGTGGCCATCAAGAAGGAAGCTTTTGCCAACAACACCTGGCTAAGGCACCTGGATGTGAGCTGGATGGGCTTAACCTTCCTGGACACCGGCACCGTCCGGGACTTGCCCAACCTGAGGCTTCTGGGGCTCAGTGACAACCTGTGGCACTGCAACTGTTCCTTTTTGGACTTCATCACCTGGATGATTTCAAGGTGAGGTGCATTTTCAAGGTGAGGGCTGTGTGAGCAGGACCTCTCTCCTCCCTGCTCCCACAGATCTGTGTGGAACAGAGAGGGCCCTCTGTTCTCTTTCCCAAAAGTTCAGCTCATGGGGCTGTGCCACTGCATGTCAGCTGTGGGTCCAATTTTCTGCTGTCACACAAACCAGGGATGGGAACAGCTGGGTTACACACACTCCACACATGAAGGGTCACACATGTTCACATCCCCAGGGTAGCCAGGGAGGTGTAGCCTGTAGCTGGGACACTGCTGCTTCTCTAAAACCAGCCTCAGCTGTCCCTGTGCCTACGCAGCACCCCATTGCTGCAATGCCAAGAACAAGGAGCCCAACACAGCTCCAGGGAGATGTGCACTGGGAAAATCATTGTTCTGAATTTCCTGCCTTGTCTCCACCCCAAAATCAGCTGTTTCCCATCACACTGAGAGATTCTATAACTGGGCCTTGGATAGGCAAAGGCAGGGTAGTCACCAGTTCCTTTTCCCATAGAAACACTGGTCCTAAGGGTAATGTTTTGCTTTGCAGCTGCAGCACATGAACTTGGTTTTTCCAAACTGGAAAGAGACACAGCACAACACACATGAACAAAGAAAGCTTGGTTTCAGTAATGCAGGGCACAATGGTGAGAGAGAGCTGCAAGAGAGAAATTGCTAGAAAACATCTGTCCACTGAATAAGAAAGGGCCTTAAAAGAGCCCAAGGGGAAAAAAGGGGAGGGCAAACAAAAGCTGGTGTTAGGACAGAATTTAATTAATCAGTGTCTTTATTAGATGTGGTAAGCTACTTATAGACAAAAAAGTGGGTTTTTTTCCACATACAGGTTACAGGCAATTATGGAACAGTGGAATAAAGTCCAGCTCGCAACCGTGAGATTAGCGATAACCCACTGAACCCTGCAACAGGAGAATAAAGCTCATTGCAGGCTGTTGGGGAAGGTAGGAGTAGGAAAGGCAGCCTTAAACCGAGAGTTGTTCCAGGCCAAAGGGACATTGGGACAAAGCCCTGGAATCTGCAGCAAGCAGACCCCAGCCTGGCCTTTAGAAAGGCTACTGACCTTCAGAAATGCCTGTGCACCAGAGTTTTAAACTCAGCTGGATCTGTGCAGCCTGGGGGCTGACACAAAGCTGCCCAAGTTTGTATGGATTTGGGTAACAGAGAGACAAAAGCTCTGCAGTTTTACTCAGGGACAGGAGAAGGATCAGCATGAACAACCACAGCAGCGATATCGCTCAGTCATATACAATACAGTGTAATTGCAATATAAATCCTGCATGCCTTGTTCCCCTCCACCACTCCCATTCCTTCCCACGCATCAAGCAGTGCCCAGCCTGTGGCTCCCTTTCCCTCAGTCTCTTCCATCCTGTCCATCAAGCAGTGCCCAGCCTGTGCCCACCACAGTGACCATGTCTGTAGGGTTCAAAACCTGCAGAGGAAGGAGAGGGCCATGGCTGAGGCACACCCTGCTTCCACAGGCACCACATTCATCCTTCACTAACCTGAAAGGGAAACATATATTTCAACAGTATATGATTGAAATAACAACCATACCCTGTCATATTGTAATATCTGCAGTGATCTGTTTTATTGCTGCAGATATTTCAATATGACAGGGTATGGTTGTTATTTCAGTGGAACTGAATCATTGATGAGTTGCCTCTGCTTCCCTCACAGAGCAGGTAAGGCTGTGCCTAACTGCAAACCACTCTCATTGTCAAACACACAGCAGCCTCATTATTCCAGCATTATTTAGGCTGTATCAATTCAGAAGGTATTTGAGATTTAAAAAACCAACAAACACAGGTGCTCTTCTATGAAGATGAAATAGCTCAATCAGCAGAGATGAGCAGGGCAGGCACAGCAGTTTGCCACAGTGCCATAATCCAGCAGGCAATATTTTCCTATGGAGCCAACACTGCAGAAAATATTCTGGCAACCCGGGAATTCTGGTTTGGCAAGGGTTTAGCTCTAGTTTGGCAAGGGTTTAGCACAGGTTTGGCATGAGCTTGGCTGTCAGATTTTAACCAAGCCATGGCGGGGGCCGGGGGGGGGGGGGGTGGTGGTGAAGTCTGAAGATATTCTCCAGGCTTTTAGCAAGCACTCACATAATTTTTCCACCAGGGCTCCTGTTCATGAAATTATGATACAGGCTAGAGACTCCTGCTTCTGCTTGTCTCTCTGCAGATGCTGACAACAACACCTGCTGCACCCCAGCAGACCTGCATGCCCTAAGGGTGCCAGCAGTGGAGGCACAGCTCCACTTCAGCTGTCTGATCCAGCTGTATAAGCAAGATTATGTCTTTCTGTGCCTCGTTGGCTTCTGCATATTCTTTGCTGGCACCATGGCAGCCTGGCTGGCTGGTGTCTGTGCTGTCATCTACGAGGTCCATGCCTCAAAGGGAGAGGAAGAGGAAGAGGAGGAGGAGGAGGAGGAGGAGGAGGAGGAAGCCACTTAGGATCAGCCCTTCTGAACTCCCATCATGGGAACCAAAGGCAGGCCTTTTCTGCCTGATTTCCAACCTGTTGTCCCACCCTAGGTTTTTTGTTTTGTTGTTATTGGGGGTTTTGTGTTGGGTTTTGGTTTTTTTTTTAAGTGAAATAAAACTGCAAGAGAAGGAAGTAATCTATGCTGCAATTTCACTTGCTGTGCTATACCCAGTCTTCTGTCACTGGGACTCAGGACACTGGCAAAATATTAATTTTGTAGAGGTGTGAGAGGTGTGCACAGTGCCAGGCCTTTCCACTTCCACCTTACCTTGAGACCGCAGAAAAATAGGGACATAAGGACTGGCTTGAAAAGGTACTAAAAGATGGGAAAGGCCCTGGCACTGTGCTGTAGCCAAGGACATCACCAGGCCCTTCCTGGGAAAAAAACCCAGCAGGGCTTTCTGGGATCAGCCTACACAGCTGGAGCCCCAGGGAATCCAAGAACTTTCTGCTGTGGAAAGGCAGAGACTTTTAGAAGCCCACGATCCCACTGGTTCTTCCTTTCTTTCCCGTTACACTGGTGACAGCAAAAGAATCCTCTGTGCTCCTGCAGCCAGACCACCTGTGCCTCCACTGTTTTATGAACATTCACAGCACTGGAAAGCCCAGCTCTGGTTTCCTGTCACATAACCCTAAAACTGGAATGTTTTACAAAGTAAAAATATTGCTTACACACTCTCCAAATATTCTTGGAAACGGCTTGTGTGTCCATGCCAAAGTGTCAGGGCTGTATCTACAGGGAAATGTAAGATCCTTCTTACCACCAACGCTGGGAATTGGCAAGGGAAGTATCTGCTTACTCCACGTGTGAAACACTGGCTGCTTCAGCCGACACTGCAGGGTCTGGTGAGATAACAGGGGAAACCAGGAGATTTCAGCAAGAACGGTGTGAATTACCAAACGTAGAGCCATTAAACTGTAGATTGTGAATCAAAGCTAAGAGCTCTTAGCTATAATCAGTATGGCAAAAAGGGCATGGGAAAAAGGATGAGGATGTCTGTATGCTGGGGACACAGGCAGAGCTGCTGGGGGACACCGGCATGGCAAATCCCTTCGCAGATCCACAAGAATCGCTATCCCGCTCTTCTCTCGCAGCAGTGAGACTGATCACGCCTGGCCGAGCCCCGGCCCCGCCTGCGGGCGGTGCTGCGGGCGGGACGGCCCCGCTGCCGCCCCCGGCTCCGTCCCCCTTCCCGGCTCCGTCCCGCAGCTGCAGGGCTGCTGCGCGCCGCGCTGAGGGTGAGTGCGGGCCGGGCACTCCAGCTCGCCCCTTCGGGAGCGGGGCCGGGGGGTGGGGGGATGCTCCCAGGGCATGGTTACTCAGGCTGTCCCGATGGAAAATGGAGGAAGCGCCGTGAACATCTCCCAGTCGGGGGACGCTCCGGGGGAAGGGGGCTGCCGGACGAGCAGGGCGCGGGGCCCTGCCTGCCCCCCGCACGGGCAGCTTCGGCGGAGCCTGGCCCCGCCTGGCTGGGGAGGGCTCAGCCCCGGGAGCGAACGGGGGTACGGGGCGACAAAAGGCTCTGCTGGCTCGAAGGGCTGAGTTTATATCGGGTAATCCAGTCCGAATCCACGCGTGGGATTGACTGTTCAAGGAGCCTTAATGCGCTTTGCTGACTCACAGTAGCTGCAGTACTGTGGCAGAGTTGGGAAGGACCCTTTTTCTACTGCCACTCTGTGTCGCGTCATGCTCCAAAATCTCGTGTCTGTGGCCCCTGCCGGAAACATCGCAGTGTGAAAGGTAGAAATTGAGTCTTCTGCACCGTGACGGTGCCTGTCAGCAAAACGCTTGCAGCTGCGGGCAAAGGTTACTGAAACGCTCCAGGCACCACAATCCGGAAACGACCGTGAGAGTCCTGATGACTTTGGAGTGCTTTATATGGCTCCAAATTACGAGATCAAAGGCTTGAGGTACACTTTTATATCAGTAGTGTAAGAGTAGCAGTTTTATGACACACCTGGTTTAATGCTTTGCAGTGCTCTTTGCTCCCAAGATAAACCCCCAGATTATAATTCAGTGCTGGAAGATAAAATGCCTGGTTATCCAACAACCTTGTAATTTGAAGGGGGAAATGTGACCACCAACCTGCTCTACATGTTCTGTTTTCAGTGTGTCATCTGTCAGGTGCTAACCTCAATTACAGGTGCATGCAGCTGACTTTTCTTCGTTACTTCAGGGTTTTCATATTCTTACTGATAATTGTTTATCACACTTCCTGTGGACAAAACCAGCTGTTGTCTTCACCTTGCTCCACTGATGATAATCTCATTGCAAATGAGAACTAAAACTTTCTATTCCCCAAAGATCCCTTGTGAGGAGTGCTGGCGCTGCTGCAATAGGAAGACTTTACATCAGTTCCATGAAGTGGCCTGTTTTTCCCCACACTGACAGATTCTGCTGGAGGGACATTGCAGGGGACACCAAAGCCTCACTACATCGTGGAGACAGGCACCAACTGGGGTTTGATTGGGAAAATTATCTCGGTGCTGGAGGGAGGTCTCTGCTGTCTTCTGCTGTGCTCTGTCATGCAGCACCTTCTGGGGTCACCCAGGCAGGCATCTGAGGTTCGGGGTTGCGCAAGATGTTTGTGGGGAAGGGCCCTTTGCTCTCTGGCAGGCTGGAGGGAGCTGGAGCGCTCCGTATAGAGCTGGGCTGTCTGATGGGGGCAGGTCTGGCAGATGGGGACCAGGAAAGAGGGAGAACATGGAATGTGGGGCAGCATGGCAGAAGCTGCAGGATGCACTTTCTGCCCCATGCTTCTGTCTCAGGCCTGCATGAGGGAGCACAGAACCACTAAATAAAAACCACACAGGCCCTGGTGTCCCCTGGCCACTGGTGCAGATGTTTGTAAGTGCCAGTAGCTGTGTGTTGTTGGAGCTGTTCACCAGTTTGTGACTCTGAGAGGGTTCCTGGGAGCTGCAGGGCTGAGCATCGGTCATCTGGCCAGTGGCTCTTTACCCACCAGGTTCAGTTATCACTGCCGTGGTGGTGGGTTTTTTAGTATTTTATATAAGGATGACATTAGCAGTACAAATTAATCATTCATGTAGCCCAGCTCCTTCCAGCTCAGGGGATTTCTGAGCCAGGCTCTATTATAATTCCCAACTTACCTGTTATTACCAGAACTTGCCCAGTTTCCTGTTGAATTTATGAGAACTGCCTGCATTCACAATGTCCCTTGGCAAGGAGTTCCACAGGTCTGGTTCCCACTGCTTGAAGAAACATCTCTCTTAGGGAACAGGCTGGAAATAAACTGATTTCATTTGGTGGCCCCTAGCTCTGGGGCCAGAAAGGCCCATGAGTTTCTGCCCAGGCTGGACTAGGGCTCTCCAGACAGCACTTCCCACCAATGCTTAGGTGATTTTAAGGCTTGCTTGACAGGAACTATGCAGAGAACTCCTGGTTTGTGCAGTATTACTGAGTCCCTTCTGGTTCTGTGGGCTCAGATACATGAACGCACAGACACAGAGATGACTACAGTAATATGAATCCGACAGCACAGAGTTGAGAAGGGTTCTTGCTTAGAGTTCCATAGAGAGCAGTTTATTGCTACAACTCATGAAGGTTTCCATGGGCAAATGACCCCGAACATGTGACAGGTTGATCTTAAGTACAGGGGAGCAGCTAACACCCAGAGCCAACCAGGGAATCAGAACTGGGGTACATCACCACCACCGAACAGGCATCCTGGGAGAGGCTTCTTTCTCTCACAATAACCAATAGATCTTTGGCACCAGAGACTGTCTTACCAAGAACACTGTCTCTTATACCACAGGTTAATCGGCCACCACAACTCCTCTTTTCTGTATTAGTTAAAGAGGCCTCTCCCAGAGATCCCAGAACCAAATGCCCCAAACAACCAAACATACATAAAACAAAAACAATCAGAAACACCCTCAACTCAGTGTCCCAACAAGTCTTTAAATCTTTCAGAGGATTTTCTCTCTGGATGCTGGAATGGATGCTCTCACAGGTGGTGGTGAGGTTGAAGCAGCACAGTTCTTTTTGGGCTGCGGCAGAGCTCAGTCATTCACTGCAGGTGGTACCAGGAGCATTCAGAGGACAGCAGGGTGATAGGTGTCGGGTGCTGGACATCATGATGGTGAGTGCAGGCACAGGCTCTGGCAGTTGCTTCTGTTGGGATTTCAAACAGAGTTAAAAATTTGCAATTTCAAATGGAGGGGGGCTTTTTCTTTCCCCCCTTCTCTTACTTAAAGTCTGGGGAAGGGGGAATGGTATAAAGGTAACAGGGATATGGGAACCTGAGGCTAGGGAAAGGCCTAGCAGAGGGGTAGTGGTAGGGGAATGTAACTGTTTGGGAAGTAACAGAATGGGCTAGGATCTGGGGAGACACCACAGGTGTCCAACTTAACTGTTCGCAGTCTTGTTTGTCGTCCTGGGATGGTGTGTCTATTTTTATGGTGGTCATCAGTGCTGATTTGCATCGTCTTTGCTTTCAGGCAACAGATGTTTCATCTTTTGATTGCACCTTGTTCATCTTGGTTGGTGTTATGTCTACAGCAATGGTGTTTGCTGGGCTGGTGCAGTTTTTCTCTAGGAGCTTCCAGGTGTCATCTGTGGCTTTTGGCTTTCTCACCCCAGTCTTTCAGTGTTCACACTCAGCACGACAATCCGAGAAGTCACTGTTCTGTTTCTTTGGCTGCTCCTGCAAGCTGGTCAGGTCGACTGCTTCCCCTATGATGTTTTCACAGTTCTCTGGGAACAGTCTGAGTCCTACAGCCTGGCTCCTGCTACCCTCCCTCTTTTTCTGCTTATTTTGCAGCACAGGAGCAGAGGGTGTGGCCAGGGATGGGGCTGAGATGAAAAGCACCATGTGGGCGGGGCCCCCGCAGCCAGGGGAGCAGAGCGGTGGCTTGGTAGCTTTAGGAAATTTGCAAAGCTGCAGCGGAGTTGGCAGGGGCTGGGGGCAGCACAGCAGTGCCACGGCAGTAAAGAAACGGTTGGGGCCAGCCGGTGCATTTGGGGCAGGGCGTCTTTGTAGGAGCTGGCTCCAACTTGTTGCCATATCGGGGGGAGCCAAGTCCACTAAGTTGAGAACAAGAATGTACTGTCCTTTTAACTCTTCGCGCCACAGTGAGCGACTGCGCGGGGTCTGGTCTCGGGCCAGCCATGTGGCTGGCTTGGGCGTGCTCTCGTTTTGGCGAAGAGCGGCAGCCAGGCAGGAGCTGGCGGGGGGTTACAGGCAGGCACGGCCACAGCGGCGACGGGGGAGAAACGCGGCTTTGCCGGGGCTCTCGGGAGTGGCGGGGCGGGCATCCCATCGGAGCTGCCGCGGGGGAAGAGAGGTCTGCCATCAGTCAGCAGACCGAAGGGATTGGTCGGCAGCTTTTTGTCTGGGCTGACCACGCTGTGTGCTGCTCGCTGCTTTAGCGCTTTGTGTGGGGACTGGCAGCTGCTGCCTCTCTGCTGTGGTGTTGCCGGGGAGACTGAGAGCGGCGGGCTCAGGCTTCATCACCTGCCGCTTTTTCAGTCTGTGTTCACAGGGCACTAGATCCCCTCTGTTTCTAGTATCGTCATGCTGTCTCAAGCCTTTTAGGGGGTCCCCGAATGCCGCTTTTTTCTGCAGCTGTAGGTCCTCGGGGCTTATGTCGAAGCTCCTGCGAGGCTGCTGGGGAAGGTCTGGCCCGTGGCTGTGCCCGTTACTGGGGATTAGCTCCAGGGCACCCTTGGGTAACAAGTCTGGCAGCTCTCTCTGAGCCTGGCTCTCGTGTTGCTCTGGGGCTCTGGCTCGGGGCTCGTCCAGCTGCAACCAGAACCTGCTGGGGCTGTGAGGCTGTGGGGGTTTTTTGCCGCTTTGCTCACGGCTTGGGCTGGGTTTGCTGGGGCTCACAGCCGGCTCGGCTGGAGTGCAGAGCTGACACCTAAGGGCAAGCTGAGCTTGAAGGGGGCGGCTGGTCCAGCTGAGGGGTTGGAGCGGGCAGGTGCGCACGCCCTGCAAGCCCCCTTCACAAGGCAGGCGTGGATGCCGCATTCTTGCAGCAGCACTTGCGGCACTGTGTGCTTCAATGTGTATAGCTGCAGCCTTACTACGGCTGTGTAACAAAGGGAAGGGAGGCAGGGCAGCGCATGTGGACGTGCTGCCATCCCCAAGCATCCCGGCATCTTTCCAGTTGCTATGATCTCCCTCACTGTCAGTTTCAGCCGCATGGGGACGCGAGGTGGGTTTGTTTTTACAGGCAGAGCTGCACATGGGGAGGACATGGATGCAGGAGGGAGAGGCAGTGTCCGTGGCTGGCAGGGAACCCCCGACAGAGGGAGAGGGACCCAATGCAATACGAATCGACGCATGGGAAAGGCCTGGGACAGAGTGGGGACCAGGCGCGGTAACGGGAGCGGGAGCGCGCGCGGGCGAAAAGCTCACCGCTGTGGCTGCGGGCACCACGTGGTGTCCGCCATTTTGGATGACTGGAGTGGAGGATGGAAAATCAAAATTAAAAGTAGCAGCTGGTATCGCGGGTTGGACCATGCTGCCACTGCGAAATTTGAAGTAACGAGAACCAGGGAAGTGGTTATAGGAAGTGGGGTTGGGATAGAACTCAGGGTGGTCTGGCCATCACCACTCCGGGTAGGGAGCAAAGGTGAATGGGAGAGATCAGGGAGGTGATAGCAGCCCTGAGCCGTCGGGCAGAGTCCATCTCCTGGTCTCCCTTGAATCAGGGCAGAGGGACTAGGAATACAGGGGTAGGGAGGCAGTAAAGGGTTTTTTTAAACTGGGGTTAACATTTTTAAACCGTTTCACAAAGCTATCAATAGCTTTTGCTAACTTATAAAGCAAATACCCTTTTCCTGACTTAAACAACCATCACACAAAGCGTTTTAAATACTCAACTAACCACTGCTTAACCAACCACTGAACAAAACGTTTTAAACCTTCCCTGGTATAATGAAAATTCTCACGAACAAGGACTCTTAGAACTGGGAGAAAGGCTTCCCGCAGGAGACGAGAGAACTCTGCCCCCATCTCCCTCTCTTCCCAACCCTCAAGACAGAAGGAAATTAAAAGAAAAGGATACAAAGGTGACCCATATTACCTTTGAGGGTCACATAAACGTCTCGAGGGCGGTCCACTGACTTAGACCAGTCTTGTCTTTCCCTAGAAGATTGTTGGTCTTCCCCGCCGAGCCTCTGATAGAACTCAGAGGTTTGTTTGGGGTAATGGCTGCTCAGAAAGGTGACTTTATTTCCAGTGATGAAGCTTTGCTGGAGACGCTCTCTAGGGACGGTCCGAAGCTGCCCCACGCTCTGGCGCCATTTAATACTTTATTTGCCTGGCTCCATGGGGTCCCGCATGCCCCCACAGATGCCTGCGCAGGTGCAGTGTTAAGTCTGTGACAAAAAGAGTCGGGAACGGTATCTGCTTACATTCCAGCAGGATTTATTCGTGTTCACTGTCGAAGGGTGTAGAGGCAAATACAAGAACAATGGCGAATTCAGGGTTTTTCCCAGGGCCGGGGGAAAGGCGGGAGTAGGGAGTAGGGACCACTGGGAGAGCTCTGGGGCAGTGACTAGGCTGACAGACAGCCGGGGAGTTTAAACTGGGACAGATCATCCCAAAGAGCAATGCACCTCGGGGGGGAGCCCCTCTGGTCACCCCAACACAATATATGTTCACCGGATACCACAGTGCAGACTCCAGGAGGCACAAATTCCCTCAGCCACCATTTCTCTCTTCCTTCAGCCAGCCCCTGTTCTGAGAGTTCTTGGGGTCCAAGCTCAGCAACTCTTCCATGCACTCACATTGTGTGTTGCCACTTTCCCAAAATATTCACAGGCTCCCTTTTTCTGGAAGCACCACGATGGCTGCTCTTTCCAAGGAGTATGGCTACGTCATGCTGACTGGGGCCGCCAGCTTTGTCCTGGTCATGCACCTCGCCATAAAGGTGGGCAAGGCCCGCAAGAAGTACAGTGTGGAGGTGAGTGCTCAGGCTGAGGGGACAGCAAGGTTGGAGCCAGTCTGCTGACAATCTAGGTGACACCTTGCTCAGTTTGGGGTGACTTGCTGACATTTCCTGTCCCACCACACAGATGCAGAAGGGATGGAGCTACCATGGCTCTCCAGAAAGCATATCAGAGCTCAGAATTTGGGACATCAGGTGCTTGGCACCAAGCTGAAATCATGTGGCTTTGAGCTTGGCAGCACTGATGGGCAAGAAACTGCTTGGCCCTTTTGCCCTGCAAATAAGACTTGATGCAGCACTGGGGGGAAGGGATCATAGTGGCACAGAAGTGACAGGAGTGTTTCTCAAACTCAGGGTGAGCACCGTGAGCCCTGTCACAAGAAGTCTTTCAAGTGACCTTCCCTCAGCATCCATTGGGGAGCCTTTAAGCCAGGCAGAGCTCTGGGCTGGGTGGGGACAGTTGTGAGCCAGGGCCATGGCATGCAGAGGCTGCTGTGCCACTTGGCTTCAGCACAAGCTCCTTTGCTCTTTCACCACTTCACTAAAGGAAGTGACAAGGAGGGGTGGGCACAAGGACAGTTCCAGCTGCCTGTTGGGGCAATCCCATTCCTGCTGCATCAAGTCAAGATTGGAGCAAATGTACCCAGTGCATGTGGTGCTAGATTTGAGGCCTGGGGAAGTCTCTACAACCAGGCAGCAGCTCCAGGAAGGCGGTGACCTTGAATACAGCTTTTGTGGGCCCCAGGGCAGGGGCAGGCTCTAACCTGTCACTGCAGGTTGGTCTTGCAAGCACCCAGGCAGCTCTGGGCTCCTGGGGAGTGGAGCTGCAGGCCACACTTGCTGATGCTTTGCTCCTGGTTTTTTTTTGGCAGTATCCAACCATGTACAGCACAGACCCTGAACACGGGCAGATATTCAACTGCATCCAGCGTGCACACCAGAACACGTGAGTGACACCTTTCAACACACAGGGCTGAGGGACAGGGCCCACGGCCCCAGAGGTGCTGCTGCCATTGCTCTGATCCAGGCTCAGCCCTGCAATGCTTAGCAGTAAGGCCATGCTGGCTCCTTTCCATGTCTTAAACCATGGGATGGTGCTGTGAAGCCATCTCCTCTTCTCCAGTTCCCAGCAACTTCATGGATAGATCTTAAGACATGAGGAATCTTGTTTCTAGAAGGTGCTGATCTGGTGTGCTGCCCAGGTCTCCCTGGGGAGAGGCCAAAGTCCAGCCAGCTCCTGGCTGCAACAGCACATCAGAGGGGTGCTGGGAGGCACAACTTCTGGGGAATGTTTAGAGTGGCTTAGGGAACAAAATGGAAAGAGTGGGTGGGTGACCTGGGAGAGAGGCACAGGCTGGGAGGAAGCCCTTAAAACTGTGCGTGCTCAGATCCCTTCTTTCCTCACCCACAGCACTGAGCACAGAGACTTGTAAAGAGCCCAGAATGCCCTTGGTATGGGTTGTTTGCAACCCTGGTATGGGTTGTCTGCCCTTCTGGAGTTTCCTCTTTGTAAGCAACCTGAGCACAAACACAACCTCCTCACTTTTTTTTTCAGATTGGAAGTCTACCCTGCCTTCCTGTTCTTTTTAGGCACTGGTGGACTCTACCACCCCGTAAGTGATGCAGAACTCTGCTCTGGCTCCCTGACCTGGGAAGGGTGGGGGGCAGGAGGCCAATACAGCCCCTTCAGTAGCCATAGCACACTTAACAGCA
Source organism: Monarcha castaneiventris obscurior (assembly GCA_026261815.1). Lineage (NCBI taxonomy): Eukaryota > Metazoa > Chordata > Aves > Passeriformes > Monarchidae > Monarcha > Monarcha castaneiventris. Next base: position 5,983,478 of record JAMPIT010000476.1, read on the forward strand.
GTGCCCCTTCTGGAAATTAAGCTGTAGAAGGTCCTCTCCAGGAGAATCACAAGTAATAAACTCATTACTACTCTTTCAGCTAATAGACTCCTTTCCTTCCCTTAAAGGTGCCTTGCTAGACAAAGCAAAGCATTTGCAGCCTCGAGTCACTGAGTAGGAAGGATCCCTCCAGCCCAGTTTTTCCAAGCCCTGCCAAAGGATGTCAACAAAAGCCTGGATTATTTTTAACTGAAAGATGCAGACAACTTGGGAGGAGGCAGGCATATGGGAGAGGCCAAATCCAGTAGCTCTCTCCTTGCCATCAAAAGATAAATTAGGTCCTTCCTGAAGACAGACTCCTTTTCCAAGAGGGAAGGAAGCAACATAGGCACATCTGATAACTAGGAGCCACATTGGAGCAAGCTCTAAATTAAGAGTCAAGGTGGAAGTTTGGAACACCTGCTGGAGGCAGTGGAGCAGGGCTTGGAGCAGCAGCTGCCTCCACAATCCTGGCCCTTGCTCTGGCTCACTAACTGGCCAAGGCTGAAATGAGATTCAGCACCTGGTTGCCTACATGACTTTGCTCAAGCCTCCAAAGCCTTTAATGCTTCTCCTTTCTCTGCAGCGGGTTGCCACAGGGCTTGGTGTCACCTGGATCTTTGGGAGACTCCTTTATGCCTATGGCTACTACACAGGAGGTAGGTCTGTACCCTGCCGCACACAGAGGGTTGCTTGGAAGCTCAGGTCATCTACAGTGACCTCAGGACTCTTTGCTCCCAGTCAGGTGTGGAGGCAAGGGTACAGGTCTGCAGGCTGCCCAACACTGCAGCACGCTCTCCCTGCTGTTGGGAAGAGTTCTCATCCAATAGGGATGCCTACCCTAAGAGGCCTGAGCTGGTGCCTGCTGTTTTGCCTGGGGGATTTACCTTTAGTTCCTGCTTCCTCTTCAGTTTCCAGGGTGGGCTAGTCTTTCAGTGAACTGACAAATCCTGCCTTTTTTTTCAGATCCCAAAAACCGAAGGAGAGGGGCCCTTGGCTCCGTGGCACTCCTTGGGCTGGTGGGCACGGGTGTGTATTCAGCCTGCCAGCACCTAGGCTGGGTCTGCCACCGGGAGTGCTGAGAAGCTAAAGGGAATTTTTTCTTTTCTTTTAGAACACTTGGCTTCCTGTGGTTTTTTTTCCCTTTTCTTACTCAATAAAAGGAAGTTGTCAATTCTGTATTTTCATTTTAAAGTTACAGAGGGTTTTCTTAAGAAGCTCTGCAGAATGCTAGAACTACTCTGGTTTTGTAGGACTACAGAAATCTGTCTGTAAGGCTGAGGTGTTCTTTCTAGCTTTTATGATTTTAGTGATCAAAAAGCCACCTTGCATCTCATTTAACCCATACAGCAGTAGCCCCATTTCTGGACCCACCAATTCATGTCACTGAGAAGATGTTCCAGAGTAAGTATTTATTTAATTGCTAGAAAGAGACATAGGCAAACATTTAGTGTTGTTGCTTCATCATGTTTATAAAGAACAGTAAATTTACAGGAAAAAAGTGAGAGAGCTTTCACTGTTCTGTGCTGGAGCCTGCCACCACTCTTGTGTGGAGGTGATTCTCAGGGCCATGCATGGCCCACGCAGCATCAGCCAACCCTCCCCACAATGTTTTGTCCCACTTGTAAGTAAGGTACAGACAGAAGGGTCTAGAGGGAATAAACAATGCTACAAGTTAAGGCTTTCATGTAGTCACAGAATAGACAGGGTCTATAGCTACAGGATATCAATGTGTCCAAGAGCTTATACATGTATTGAGTAGGGTCCTACCTGTTAAGAAGCCAGAACTGAAGTTGATAGAAGGTGGAAGGCAATGGGAATCAAGGCACACAGCCTGGGAAGCCTGGGCCTGGCCTGGCCCACTGACAAGCCTCTGGTAACACCTCTGTGGCTACAGGAGCTGCTGCCTAAAGCCAGATTGGTGCCTCCTGCTCTGAGCTTCCCATTGTCCACCAGGCTGGTCAGAGCTGAGCCCTGTGTGTACATCCCCCCTTGCAGGAGCAGGGTGGCTAAATGCTGCTCCAGCTCTGCTTCCCCCCAGGCCCTGACAGTTGTAGGGTACTTTACTGCTGTGTGCATGATCCGCATCTCTGGCTGGCAGGCAAGAGCTGCCTGATGCTCCCCCTGCACAGGCCCCAGAGCCACTAAAACACAGACTCCACATCACCCATCTCCACACAGACAGTCTTCAACTGCGAGTAGTACTCAATGGCTGCCCGGCCATTCTCCCTGCCAAATCCTGCAGGGAAGAGCTGGAGTGAGGACACAGCTCCAAGCAGTGCCAGGGGCCACTCACAGCCCCTGTAACTGGCATGTACCAGGGGAGGTCACACAGAGCTCACCTGAGGACTTGTATCCTCCAAAAGGCAGCTCCACAGGACTGACGTTGTAGTTGTTGATGAAGCACATCCCGGCCTTGAGAGCAGCCACCACCCTGTGAGCCTTCTGGATATCCCTGCAGGAAAAGGGCAATTCAGCTGGATCCCCTCCTTCCCTGCCTGGTAACATCCACTGGAGAAAGGCCAGCAGGCCACACTGGTTTTTGGAGCCCAACCTGCCCTACTCTGTCTTTGCCTGCTCGAAGGAGGTGGCACCAGCTCCCAAGGACACTCCAACTGCACTTGATTTGGGAGGGCAGGACAAGGACACCAGCAATGCAGAGTGGGGCAGATAGCCAACAGCAGCACAGCAGGGTCCTGGTACATCCTGGATATGCAGGCAGCAGGCCAAGCCAGGCTGGGAGGACCCCAAAGGATAGCTGAGCCCACCCAACACTTCAGGAAAAACTGGGAGATGTGCAATCATTTACAATTTTCCCTTTTGAAAAACTTGCTTCAGCTTTTCTGGGAGAGGATACCCATGCCCATGCCAAGGCACTGCAAGAGGGGCAGCAAATCACTGCAGTATTTCCCCTCCCTAGAATGATTTCACAACACTGCCCAGTCATACCTGGTGAAGACACCACCTGCCAGGCCAAATTTGGTGGCATTGGCTCTCTCCACAACCTCCTCCTCTGTGTCAAAAGGCAGGATGGCCATGACAGGCCCAAAGATCTCTTCCTTCACACACGTCATGTCATCCTTGCAGTTCCCTGGAAGCATGGTAGTGCATAAATGCTTCAGGAGGAAGAGCAGCAGCATAGCTTGTGCATTCAGCAACCCACACAGCCTTGGAGACAGCACCCAGGACTGCACAGCCTCCCTGCAGAGCAGCCAGGCATACCCTGCATCTCAAAAGCACCAACTGCATCATTCCTGTCAGGCCCCCCAACAGCACAGATTTCCCTGGATGCAGTTCTTGGAAGTCTCAGCTCTCTCTAGTGCCCCCATTTCTCTCTAGTGCACCCATCCAAGTGCCAGTCCACGCTGGGGACATCACAGAGCCAGGTTACACTGAACTCAGCATTCTCAGAAATTCCACAACACCCTTGGTACCATGACTGAGACGGATCATACCTAACACACAGGGGCGCATGTAGTAGCCATTCTTCAGCTTCGGGTCATCTGGCACATACAGGTCCCCACCACACAGGACCTCTGCCCCCTGAAAAAGAGCCAGGAGAGGAAGGGATGCAGGCACATCCAGGAGCATGCTGCTCAGGTGCCACAGCTCTGGCTGGCCCTTAGACCACAGACCGTGCTAAGAAGTTTGTCCCTATCTTTCTCATAAGCCCCCTTTACTGAAATGCTGCCATAAGGTGTCCCCAGAGCCTTCTCCTCTTCAGGCTGAACTACCCTAACTCTCAGCCTTTCCTCATAGTGAGGTGCATTTTTCCTGTGCTGAGGGGATTCCAGAGCTGGTTGCAGTACTTGAAGTGGGGTCTCACCAGAGCAGGTCAGAGGGGCAGAATTCCCCATCACCTGCTGCCCACACTGCTTTGGATGCAGCCCAGAACATGGGTGGTTTCTGGGTGCCAGCACACATGGATGGGGCATGTCCAGCCTCTCATCCACCAGCACTCTCAGGTCCTCCCTGGCAAGGCTGCTTCATCTGCTCATCCCCCAGCCTGGATTGATACCAGGGTGCAGCACCTTGTAGTTGGCTCAAATCACCTCCCTGTCCTCCATGTGCCTTAACATATCTTCTAGGAGGATCTCTTCCATGATCTTCCCACAGCCACAGAGGTGAGGCTGACAGGTCTGTAATTCCCAGCATCCTCCTGTCCACCCTTTTTGGAAATGGGTGAAGTGTTTTTCCTTTTCCAGTCACTAGGGACTTCACCTGACTGCCATGACTTTTCAAGTACCATGGAGAATGGTTCAGCAACTACATCAGCCTATTCTCTCTGGACCTTGGGATGCATCCCATCAGATCCTATAGACGTATGTATCTAGTGGTCCAAAACACCCACTGAGCAATCCAAAAACAACCAAAAAACCCAGCTTAACTGGGAAGGCACAGGGCACGAAAGCAGCTGACAGTGTGTTTGTCTAACAAGAGAGACATTTCAGGGCAGTCACAAGGTAGCATCACAATCTCACCTGCTCCTTCGCCTGCTTGATAAAGCCCTGCACACGATTCAGGTGGGGCAGGTTGATGAGGGCTCCCATCCGTGTGTCTTCCAGAAGAGGGTCTCCAATTTTGATTTTCTGGGTGCATTTCACCACCTCCTTTGTGAAGGTATCCAGGATCTTCCTCTCCACAAACACCCGGGTGCCATTGCAGCACACCTGGGATACAGGACGGGCAGCTCAGAATAGGAAATACAGCACTCTACAGTTCTCCCCTGTTTGGGTTCTGCTCCAGAGGCTCTTGGAAAAGCCCCTCCACAGCTGCTACAACAGCTAACTTGTCCCTGGGGACAAGGAACACAAGATTACCCTGGGGCTGTGACTATACCTAACAGTCCTTGCTGGACACTGGTTCTGATGCCACCAGGTGGCAAAAAGACATCAGGTCACCAGCAGCAGAGACCTTGAGCTGACTTCTGAATTCCCAGAAATGCTGAGCAAATTTGCCAACAGGATTACATAAAACCTGCAGTACACGTGCATATCCCAAACTTGGGAAGGACAGAACCCTGTTCTCAGACTCAGCACAGCAGGCTGTAACCTGCTGCCCCTCCAAGGGACACCAGCACGGCTTCCCCTGACCACTCAGTGCCATAATGGTGCCCAGGGCACAGAAGGCAGCCGTGCTGAGTTGGGTACTGGGTGTCAGGGAGGCTCCATGTCTGGGAAGGACAGGGCACTGGCTAAGGCAACACTGCTGGGACACCCTGCCCTGGCTCCTGCAAGGGCATCCCTTCTGACACTGCACAGGGAAGGGTGTGGCAAGATGGGAGCTTCAGGGCATCCCTCACTACAGGAGGTCAGGCCCAATCCTGAAACCACCCTGCCTCCCTGGGAATGAGCACTCCTGCCCCACAGACACACACCTCACCCTGAGTAAGGAAGTTAGCCATGAGAGCTCCCTTCACAGCATTATCCAGATCAGAGTCCGAAAAGATGATAAGGGGGGATTTGCCTCCCAGCTCCAGGGTGACTGGCTTGATCCCTTTAGCTGCCATCTCCATGATCTGAGTGGAACAAGGACAGAAGAGATAAGTGACCCACTGGCCAAGGGGAGGCTGGTGGGGAGAGGAAAGAGACCCAAAAGGAGAGTTCCTGCAGGACCATTCACCAACAAGAGAAGGAGCATGAAGGGCAAGCTGCATTTCCCATATGTGCTTAGTTCAGACTGAGGACAGCCTTGGAGGGTTTGGATGTTTTTCTTTTTTTATAGATAAAACCAAAAAACCCTGGAGTAGCATTTGCAGGCAAGTCTGGTACTCAGTGTAAGCTGCAGGCAGCTGTAGCTGCATCTGTCATCACTGCACCCAATAGGTACACACATGTAGGGAGCATTCAAGGGACAACACTTCCATTCCTTCAACTCAGAATTTATTTCCAAAAGTCTTTTTGAATTTTGGAATAATAAGTTAAGGGTGAGAAACTCACGGGAACCATTCTCTTGCTTAAAAACAGTAGGTTGCATGCAGCTTTAGTGCTCTATTGCAGCCAGAAACACATTTTCCCAGTGCTGCTGTTTTGTTTACTGTCCTCCTGACATCAACACCCACCTGAGCAGCTCAGGGACTTCACTGCAACCTGGGGCTAAGCAAGTGAAGCTGACCAGGACTTCACTGCAACCAGGGGCTAAGCAAGTGAAGCTGACCAAAGGGGTTTCGCTCCCAAGCCCATATCCAGCAAGTTAACTGGATTCCCAGCATGACCCTGTGAGTACTGCAAGCTCCCTGCTCAGCCCCAAAAATGCTGACTCACACCCCGCCTCTACACGCTTTGTACAGAAAAGCTCAAGGAGGTATCAAGTACAGACCCCTTGTTTCAAGGTGACTTTACCTTCATGCCAGTTGGTACGCTGCCAGTGAAAGAGATTTTGGCCACATCTGGGTGCTGGCAGAGGAACTGGCCCGTGGCTGCCCCACCCTGCACCACGTTGAAGAGCCCCTTGGGCACTCCGGCCTCTGTGAAGATCTCTGCCAACCTCACCACAGAAATGGGGGTGAAGGGTGAAGGCTTGAAGACCATTGCATTGCCTAAGGGAACCCAGACACAGGCAAGGTGGGGTTAACACCCAAACTGCTTCAGGGAAGAAACAAAAAAACAATCCCCACCCCACACAGTGAGTTTGTCTCCACAGATCTCAGATGTTTCCCCCAAGAGAGGAGGAAACACTTTCAGCTGATCACTGTAACTAGCAAAAAGGTGCCCTTCTTGCTGGGGAGAGGGCTGGGGGAGATGGGGCTGCTGGTCTTGCCCTGCAGACATTTCCAAAGACCTTCCCCATCTGGTAAAAACCACCCTATGAAAAAAACAAAGCTTTTCCTGATGCACTCCTAACCTCTTGACATATGACACGTTCCTCCTTTCATTTCCCTTCCCTTTCTGCCAGAGTAACAGCCTGAACATTCTGCTAATCCTTCAACACTTCAAGGTAATCATAGGCTTCATCCCGCAAATCACTCTCCCCCACAGGATCACTTGGCTTTGAAGAGACACTTGTGTGGGCAGAAAGGCTCCATTACCGCAAGCCAAGGCTGGGCCAGACTTCCAGCAGGCAATCTGGAAAGGGTAATTCCAGGCTCCAATCCCAACACACACCCCAAGCGGTTCTCTCCGAGTGTACCCAAAGGATCCCCCAGGAAGCTGGACGTGTTCACCTGCAAAGAAACAGCCAGAAAGTAGAAAAGAACAAAGCCCCTTCCTGTCTGATCAGAGCCACTAGGGCTCAGATCTGGCTCTGGCTGGGAGCGGAGACAAAGTTTCACCCCAGCAAGCTCACAGAAGGTGTGTGAGTGCCCACAGAGTATGGCAGCACTGGGGAGAGACCTCTCAAAATCTTTCCAAGGTCTTCAGGAAAAGGAATGGTCCATCTCTTAGAGAAATCAGCATCAAAGATGGCTTTGTGCAATTGGAGTTACCAGGGAATGTGGGACAGAGAGCAAAGAGCAAACTCCAGTAACATCCTCACCTGCCAGAGATCCTGCCAGCCCTGCGTAATACTCCAGGCACTGCCAGGATATGTCGATGTCCACTCTGGCTTCAAAGATGGATTTCCCATTGTTGATGGTCTCCATGGTGGCAATTTCCTCTCTCTGCTCCTGTGAGAGGCACAGGACAGAGACAACATGTTAGAGAAGCCTGAAGCAGAACTCCACAAGGAGACAGCTGCTTCCCAAGCACTCAAGTCCCAAACAAGATCCTGCCATGAGAAATGGTCATCTCCAAAAGGGACATTCCCAACTGCTGTTTATCAATTTCCCCATTGTGACTGAGTGCAGGGCAATGTCAAAGGGAAAACCTCTGGGGTTCACTGCTGGTCCAGTCTTGTTTAACATCCCTGTTTATCTAAAAGATGAACAAACATGAACTTAGAAGCCAGCTGGCAAACAATTATTAGAATTCACAGAACTAAACTGGGAAGAGCAAACAGCAAGATCAGGATGGAACCAGAGGACAGTGAAGAGGGACAAAGCAATTCAGCTGGGAAGCATCCTTTAACAGACCAGCTCCCAGGCAGAAATATTACCCTGCTCTGGAAGTCTAGCAAAAGCAGAAGTTTGGCATAAAGAAGTTTTCTCATGACTGATTCACATTGGGGAAAGAAGGTCTGGGTTCTTACAGATCTGTGCCTTGATGGAGATTAACTCTGATGCCCAAGCACCTGTTGTCTCAGAAAGGAGTCTGTGTTAAAGCTCACTTATGTGTACCCTCCCCCATGTATATTATCTGATAGACAAAAACCAGTATTGCTCCTTTCTCTTATTACCAGGACACATTCCAGTCATGTAACAACAGCCTCTGACAAGCCAAAAGTTCAGCAATGCCAGTTATGCAATTTCAGCTTTGAAACTGTGTGCAGTGAAACTTAATCTTTAAGCTGTTAAAAGAATCACAAACCCTGCAAGATGTCAACTGGATGGCTTCAGTTTTATGTCTTCTAACAGAAATAAGCTGAGAAAGCACACACTGGCCTTGAATCCAGTGATAAGACCAAAGCTCCGCACACGGGTGCTGACTCCAGTGATAACAGCAAAGCCCCACCTGGGGCAGCCTCTCTTCTGGCCAAAGGTGGGTTTTAACTCCTGAGCAACTCCTGGAGCTCTGGAAGTCCTGCTGAAGCCCCCAAGAGCAACAATAACCCACAAGGAAGCTCAGAGACAGAACCAACCCTCTCCCCCACAACATACCCGAATAATTCTGGCAGCCTCCAGCATCACCCGGCATCGCTCCATGCCCGACATTTGACTCCATATTTTAAAGGCAGCCTTTGCACTCTGCACAGCTAGATCAACTTCCTTCTCCCCAGAGCAGGGCAGCTTGCACAGCACACGACCTGGGCACATTTTAAACAAGGAATAAACGAGATGGAAACCTCAGAAAAGGGGCCCAGAACGCAGTTTATGTTGCACCAAACCCCACATACTTCAGTCAAGCCACCTATACCAGGCACAGAATTTTCCCCATGGTTCCCACTGAAACCCACTGATTTGTAATCAGCCATAGAAGAAGTGCTGCAATTCAGCTGGTCTGAATTAAAAGAGCTGCCATTCTCCACAGTCGTGTTCTGGTAACTAATTAGCTCTAGTTGTTACAAAATTCCTGCGTTTCCCAGTTGAGTTTGTTACACTTCTACCACCCTCTTCAGGACTCTTGTTACACATTCCTCAGGATGGTTAAACACTTGGAGTGATTTTGCTGATCGCCACATACCGATAACTACAATTATATAATTTTAGAGAGATTTAAGTCGTGGGGTTTTGCCAAAATCCGGCATGACTGCATTCTGTGTCTGACTGAGAGCTGGTTTCTGCAGCAGAGAGTGACGATGGGCAAACGCTGTAAGCAGAGCGCAGCCACTACAGCAGGGTGGCTCAGGAGCAGCAGGGCGTGCAGGACACCCGCACAGCTGGCACCCAGGTGAGCTGGGGGAAAGCCGAGGACACCGGGCCCTGCAGGCACACAGGCTCTCCCAGCCCTTAGGCGCGGCGTTCCCCCGGTACCTGTGGCCGGCTCGAACACCTCCTCCAGCTGCCCGCCGTCGGCGGGGTGGACGCGGACGCCCGCGCGGTAGTTGAGGGGCTGCTGGACGGTGACGGTGCCGGTGGCAGAGCTCATGGCGAGGCCGGGAGCGAGTGAGCGCAGCCGGGAGAGGAGGAAGCTCGGCAGCCGGGATTGTGCCAACATCGGCAGGATCCCGTGAGGCGCCGCGGCTGAGAGACACCGCCTCTTCCACAGGCGCCTTTTCACCGTCAGCGCCGCGGGGCCCGCCCCACCCGGGGCGTGCCAGCTGCGAGGCAGCCGATCCCGCGGGAGCCTCCATCACCCAATTAAGAGACATTGTTAACATAAATTAACATGCCCATGCTGTTTATTTCTCAGAAACAAAGGTCGCGTTATCTTCCGAGAGAAGTTTCTTGGTTGGATGAACGAACTGCTGGTGGAATACTCCAAACTGGATGATGATTTCAGTACTGCAGAGCCTGGTTTTGGACAGGTGATGCCTGGTGCAGAATCCCGACTTGTTACCTCCCCAAGGCAGTCTTATTGCATTGGTCAGGCTTTCTGTGAGGGCTGTGCTTCAGGAGAACTTCCCTGCCTGGGGTGGGGGGCCAAGAAAGCCTCCTGCCTGCTTGGTTGCAGCCCGGGAAGGAGCAAGGCCAAGCATCTTCTGGATGTTCTAGAAGCAAGAACAACAACAAAGAGCAGGATATCGTCAGACCATGGTGAAGGAAACGAAGAGGAAGAAATACCAACTCTGCTCACAGAATAGCTGGGATTGGAAGGAACCTCTGCAGATCATCCAGTCCAATCCCCCCAGCTGAGGCAGGGTCACCTGGAGCAGGTGACAGGAACGCATCCAGGCGGGTTTTGAATGTCTCCAGAGAGGGAGACTCCACACCCTCCGTGGGCAGCTGTTCCAGTGCTCTGCCACCCTCATTGTAAAGAAGTTCTTCCTCATGTTGAGGTGGAACTTCTTGTTGTTTAGTTCATGGCCATTGGTCCTCATCCTGTTGCTGGGTACCACTGAAGAGTCTGGCACTATCCTCTTGAAACCCACCTTTAAGATATTTATATAATGAGATCCCCTCTCAATCTTCTCTTTGGACTAAACAGGCCCAGCTTCTTTAGTTTCTTCTCATTAGAGATGCTCCCGACCCCAAATCATCTTTGTGGCCTCTGCTGGATTCTCTCCAGTAGCACAAGTAAAACCTCCCCATTTGTTTCAACAGATTCAGGCTCTCACCCACATAGTCCTATCCATCTGGCTACTGTATATTGAACCTCTCTCCCTATATGTTCAAAACAGCTCAGCATGAAGCCAGACAGCCATCCACAAGAAAGCTGGGCCATTCCTCCCCATCGCAACAAAGGCCTCTGAACAGCAAATCCGTATTTTGGATGAAGATTCTTTCCCATTTCCAGCCACACACCCCACAGTCAGCTGTCTTTACACACACAGTTAACATACAGTATCATAGCAATTTAACTGCAGCGCAGGTTCCCAATGCCTGCCCATGGGCAGACCCCGCAGCCCTTGGTTTTCCCAAATTCCAAAAAGCACTGTTGGCGGTGGCCATGGGAGCTGGAGCTCTGTAGGCTGGCAAGGAAGGCTCTCTCCTAATGCAGCCAGAATTTGGAGCAGCAGCATGGCAACCAGAGTGAGTGCCAAGTGCAAGTCAGGAGCTTAGTCCCAGAATTAACATGAATGCCAGTGCTGCACACAGAACAATGGGGTGCTGGAGACATGCAGGATAACAGGACATATGGAGCAAACCCCAAAACCTGACTATTGGGATGACCTCCTATGCATCCAAGCAGGGTGTTTCTGTGGAAAACAACAAGGAGGGGAAGAATTAATTAGCAGAGCCAGGCATAAGCCAAAAACTCACAGAATATTTAAATTTGAATGTTTTTCTTGATTTTTGTGAATTTCCTTTAAATTTCACAACAAGGCAACTACAAAGAGCCATCAGTTCTCTCAGCTTCGTCCTTCACTATAAGGAACTCCAGCTCAAGATGCTGCTCCTGCAGTGCTGGCAAAACAGGGACATCTGATGCTGGGGAAAGAAGAAAACAACTGCGTCCTCCTTGTGCCACCACCTGATTGCTGGCTATCGAGACAACAAAAGGAGGAAGGAGGATTCTCTTCAAACCTGAGTGTTCTCTCCAAAATAACTGTCAGGATAGGTCAGACTGCAAGGTCACAGAGCTCTTGAACTTTTTTATCATGGAAGGAGCATAAACTAACAAAAACTCAAACAAACAAAAACCCCAAAAAAACAAATACAAAACCAGATAGTTTTTCAATTCCACAGTAGCTAAAATAAAATAAAATAAAATCAGGATTGATTCCAGCTGGAGATTATGAAAAGGAAGGTTTCAGACCACACACAAGGAACACATGCAGAGGAATTGCATCAGGTTTAGTCCATGGCATACAAAAGCCAGCCACTGATTGATGTTCAGCAACTGAATATGTATGAAAGCATTAACTCCTTCCTGTGGTTAGTGTTTCTTTGACCAAGACACGGACAGGAAAGAGGAAACGAGCAGTCAAGGAACAGACCCAGCAACACCAGAGGGTGCTGCAGAGCCAGCAGCCCGCAGGACTGGTGTCCTGTCAGCTTCCTACCGGCTCACCGGCGGAGCAGATATTCTAGCAGGGATCCATGGAACCGAGGAAGTGTGCACTGCCTCCTCCCTGCTCCTTTTAGCACGGAGAGAGAGGAGAACTGGAGTGCTTAAGTTTCTTCCAACTGCTTGAAGAGGAAGAGAGACGACTGTCTGTCTGAATTCCAGACTACCAACACTGTCCAGCATTACCCTTCCATGCAGTCTCCCTCCCTGCTCTAGAAGGCAGAAAGCATCACACACTACCTCCAAAACAAATTTTGCTGGACAGCAATCCTGAAATTTACACAGCTGGAAACACCAAGGATGGGTCAAGGTCCAGCAGAAACCTTGTCCCACGTGCTGTGGGCCCTGTTAGACAAGGAAACCTGTAGAGTCTACTTCCAACACAAGCACGACCATCACCCTCAGGAGCAGGGAGGGAAGAGTAAGATTTAAGGATTGAAATCCCTCATTTGAGTTCTCCTGATCTTTCCTCAAATGAGTGCAGGAAGGACAGGAGCTGCTCCTGCTTTTGTCTTCAAACCCACAAGGGACCTCAGACAGGGCAGCAAGTGGCTCCCTGCTCTAAGGCTCTGTGGGAAAATGCAGTCCTGGCAGTAGGGATAATTCCTGACTCCCCCTCCCACTGGAAACACATTTCAGTGAAAAGCAGCCTAATCTACAGTTCAGATGCGTGTGAAAAGGAAGTGAAGAGCAGCAAAAGCCCAAGGAGCAGCAGCATATCCCTCTTCCCAAACAGCACAGGTGAAGGCTGGGAGCTCAGAACCAGGAGCAGAGGATGTAACCCTGGCACTGCACCTCCCACCCAGCCCAGCAGCAGACTTTCCCAGCTGGAACCCGACAGCTCAAGGACCCTTGGAGGGCCTCTCCCAGCAACCCTCCTCTCTCCAAACAGGAAGGCAGGAGGAACTAGGGGACAGGATTTACGTGCCAGGGAGAGCTGGGAACAGTGCAAAGGAAGTTACTCACTGAGAGGTGACTATTTTGGGAGATGATGGCCAGGTCACAGGCAGAAAAGCTTCCCAGTCAGTGTTTGAAGAGTTTATCACCCCCACATGAAGAGAGTCCTTGATGCTGCTCTTGCCTGTCCCACTAATGTCAGTTTAATCACCGCCCAGGCAGTCTCCCACCCCCACAGACTCCCCTGCATTTCCCACCAGGTTGCTGTTTTTTCACACACACGGGAGTTCCTGCTCTACCTCTGAGCTGCACAGGAACATCTCTTTTCCCTGTTTTTGAACAGGCTGCTCCAGGATTTAAGGAAAGACCGAGGGACTACAGTCTCCTTGGTTTGTTCACAACATGTTCCCTGATTTTTGCAACATCTCCACTCCTCCTCTTGTGTCAGCAGCATGAAGCCAGACACCAACTCCCACACCAGTTATCCTCCCTTGGGCCAGCACCTGTTTTGAAGCTAACCTAGCAAGATTTCCCCTTCTGCACACAGTGAAATACAAAGGATCACACAGCCTTCACCTCCAAGGTCATTGAAAGCACAAAGTACAAATCTCTGGCACCATTTAAAGCCCTTAATTACTTTCTTGCCCTCTCCCCCTGGCCTGTCACAGCTTTGAAGTCCTCTTCCCAATGCTGTTATCACCTAGGTTCTTTCAAACAGCAATAAAGCCAAGAGCAGGATGCCAGCAGCAATCTCAACTTCAGTTCTGACCTCTTATGCAAACTAACATGTCCCTGCCCTTCCCTCCAGGTAGCAAGGAGGAAGAAGCTGAGCTGCCTGACAGCAGGAGCAGTGCAGGAATTCTTAACCATGATCACGTAGATAAGGCAGCAGTATGAAGACTGCAGTCTCACACCCTTCTCCAAAGCAATAAACTCACTCTCCTCCTCCACAGGGACATTAGCAGGAACTCTCAAGCACAAGGACAATTTTTTCCCAGAATTTTTATGGAAAGCCCAACCCACTGCAAAGAGCTTGGCATTTCTGCCCCTCAGTTCATGCTGCCCACCAATTTCACCATATAAAACATCCGGAAATGCCTGAACTAACTACAGGAATTATATTTTTGGACAAAAAAATGAGGGATTTTTCAGCAAGCGACTTCCCCAATCAACTGTGCAGAAAAATCTAGCTGGCGGTGCTATTTAATTTGCTATCATGATCTGCAACACTTAAAAGAAAGGACCCTCCATGTAACAGGTAACACAGAGCAGCACCAGCCAAGATTGTCTGAAGGAACAGCATCAGACCACAGCATCCCAGGAATTCTGGAAGGTGATCCTAAGAGCTAAATATGTCTCAGTGCTTTAAAAGCAGCAAACACTGCTCTAGTTACTGGGAAGTGAAAGTTTGTCTTGCAGCAAACAGAGTGAGGAAGCCCCTGCCTGTCCTTTGGTGAAGCTCGGCCTGCTCTGAGTAAGGAGTGCCCAGATGAACCTCCAGGTGATCCTTTCAGCATAAACGATTCTACAATTCATTATCTGCTTTTGCATAGGACCAGACTGAGATTCATTTCAGCACAAGCACCCAATACAAAGGGCTATGGAAAATTCCACTCACCAGCATGCACTTTGTGACTAAAGGAACTCTGTGTTATGGAACTGCTCTGTCAAGCTCACCCCAGCTTCTGGCATTACACACCACTTCCCTTTGGTGATCTGCTTTAAGTCTCTCTAAGTCCCCTAGTTTAAGGTTCCTTGGCACCCCTGAGGAAAAGCAACAAGTGGGTCAAGGAGAAAAGCAGCAAGAAGTCAGGAAGTAAATCAAAGAAAAGGGAAATACAAAGACAGAAGAGAAGGTAATTTGCAGCTGGTTGCACCAGCATTCATCCAGAGTCTATTAACTTTTCCCCAGCACCCTCTGGGGAAACTGGAAAACAAAACAGACTTCTTGTTGCACTGAGAAGGCCCTCTTGTCCTCACCAGACATTCTTGCCACTTGAGCTGCCAGTGAACCTTCCTGAACAGATCCCTTATCCTCACTGATATCCTCACCCTCTTCCAAAAGATGGGACTATGGAGCCTTGCTGGAGCTCTGTGGAGCACACTCTCGGCTTACTGTACCAGACCCCCTCTCTGTGCCACGTCCCTAACGCTGGGAGAGACTTGACACCAAAGGTACAGTTCTTAAGACTCTGAAAAAAGATCAGGCATCCAGCAAAAACAGGAAGGACAAACCCAAAAGAGGAGCTTTAACTCTTTCCTCACTTTTCCAGAAACTTTATGGACCGATGAAACTTTTATAGAGGTGCAAGCCACCTAGGAAGTTTCCCCTTAAGATGCTGCTGTTTGTAAAGATGCACATATTGCTGTAAAAGTCATAATTACTAAGAAGTAGGATTTAGATCAGCTTCTGATGGAGACAATCTCTTGGTATGGCAATCGACAAAGTTATCACACAAGTGAGGAATACATTTCTGCCAACTCTGTCCTAGAGCCATGGTGCACATCTCCAGCCAAGTCTTCCAAGCCTGTCCAGGACAGCGATTGTTTCAATGATCCCACCCAGAATTGCTTTGAATATGAGGCACAGGAATGAAGACAAAGAAACCACAAACAGATCCAAGATTATACGTGCAATACTCCTCTTCCTGGATGGGGATGTGCTTTTCCTGCTCCAAGGAAAGTGTACTCACCTGTCTGATTGACATAGTGCAGAGAATGTAGAGGAAGATGAAGGAACAGTCAGTGTAATCCTCACCCAGGAGGTTGCGGTGGGAGAGACCTTGGATGTACGAGAGGGGGACAAACGGAAGCTTTGCCACAACTCGGCCATCAAATCTGAAAAAGAGAGCACTGGATCACCACTGGAGACAGAAAAAGAGCTTTTGAATATAGAAAGAACAAATGAGCATCTTCAACAGGCCACCAGAGCAGGTAAGACCACATAGAAAGCTAAAAAGCCTTGCTGCTTTCTCCAGCCCCTCTCCATACACTACACCAAGGAGGATAAAGACAGCTCTCTCTCCAAGCCCTCCACACTCCACAGGGTAGGATTCCCTCAGGAACAGTCTTGCCATAATCAAAGTGTTTCCTAGTGATTTAAGTGATCAACTGGATAAGCTGCTGGTTCATGAAATCTTGGTGTTTTGCAGTTTCCTGGTGCATTTTATTTCAAAGTCAGATTTAGCAGATCAGTTCCCAGGACACAGTCAGCACTTCAATAAAAGATCAATGACTGTCACCCTGCTGTATTGCAGTTACTGCAACAAGACAGACCCTTTGCTCAAGCAAAACAGCATTTTTTGAGCAGAGCATAAATCAAAGACACCTTTTCCTTCCCTGGAGCAGCTGTGCTCCTCAGGATGCACAAGAGAGCCATCAGCAGAACACTTAATACCCCCGGTTTCTCTGCATTAGCTCTGGAGATGAAGGCAGTGCAGAGGCAGGATGATACTGCATATTCCTAGCAGCATGTCCTGCTCCTGGAATCCCTCCAGGTCCACATTCCAGGGCATTGGGCAGAGTGTGAATTTTGGCCAGTTTGCAAAGATTTCTCCCAAGCCAGACAGTCGACCCAATCTTTTGATGTAGATGTGTGTGATGCCTCATCAGCATGTGCATATTTGGATGTTATTTTCTCTGCATGTGCTAATTTTCAAACAGGTGTTTCTTGTTTCAAGAGATCCTAAATGAGCCTTCTTTCCTGTGGAGATGCATTCACACAGCCATGGCTCAAACACACACCAACTTTGTTTACATCTCACAGGCAGTTTGGCAAAAGAGCTCGAAACGGATGTTTATCTCCCTGGAACATCCCCCAGTGGCTTAAAATTCTGCGTTATTCCTGCTGTGAGAATGACAAGTACTTCAGCAGTAGCACCCTGAGGTACCTGCTTTTAATTCCAGCAGGTTTTCACAGTTATGAAGAGGTACTGGAACGCACAACTCTCAGAGTAAGGCAGAGAAGTGATTGCATTAAAAAGTTCCTGGCAAGAGAAAATCAAGACACATAGAAGGTAATTTCTCTCCCAGGAGAAATCCATAGTGGCTTGGAGGCCACTGCTACTGCAGATCTCACTGTCATAATGAACCTTTTAAGCCACAAGTCACTCAGCTGTTTGTCTTGGGCACAGCACTCTGCTCCTTGGGTTTAAACCAGCCTTGCTGACACTTCCATATCCTTCCAGCACAGTACAACCTGCTGCCCCATTACTACTGACACTCCAGGAACGACAAGCAGGTCGTCCCAGTGATTTCCATTTTGGCTAAGGTGGCACTTGGCAATAGTGAGGTGCTCAGCCAGAGAAGAAACATCTGCAAAATACCTGTCCAAAGGGTGGCACATCATGCTGCTTCCACACAATTCTTACTCCTTTTTTTCCCAGGAGCCATGAACTCATTCAAGAACAGGAAAAGCAGCAAATGTGGCTACAGCCATTGCAGGTGTCAGCCATCCTTTTCCTCCTTTTCCTACCACACCCACAGTGCCTCCATAGATACTCCAAGCAGAAGCAGGTCCCAGATGGAGCCTAGGAACCTCCTGAATCCTTAAGTGAGCAACAAGCTCTTCACACCATGTCAAGAGACTGGACAGTACAGGAGAACCAGCACCAGCCATTCTGTCAGCTTCAGACAGGGCAGGTACCACACCCACCAAAGCTGCCATTTCATGCAGATTCACTGCCTACTTTGGACTGAGACCAAGGACAAATTTTTAATTATCTAGCCCTGAAGGCCACACAGCCAAATCTTTAGATTTTAATTCAATAGCCTCAGCTATTGGCAAGAAAGCTCCATCAGCAAGCTCTCTGGATACTCCTGCTGCTCAGATTCCCTCTAAAGAAAGAGGCAGTTAAATGAAAGATAAGCCCAAAGGTTCACATCAATTCTCTGTTCAGTAGCATGGTCTCTGTTGGCAGGACTCCTCAAAAGAGGAACAAGACAAATAAACTTGGTAGAAGTTTATTGGTTTCTTTTTTTTTTTTTAAGTTAATATCTAAGGAAGGAGGAGCCATATAGAATTTAACCCAAATCAACTCCTTCTTAAAGTTCTTAACAAACTTACAGTTCTGTAACACTTGGTAGTCACAGAATACTCAGAAAAACTGCCTCTTCCCCCTCTAGGAGAGTGGGCACAGTGGGATAAAACATTTTTAGTTTGTTTTTCAGTTTGCTTTCGGGGCAGGTGCTGGTGTATGTATTGGATCCAAAGAGCAAGGTAAGCACTTGGAGGCCTCAAGGGCAGTACTACAAATACCCCCACAGACACTTTGCTGCTCACGATGCACCTCCAGCCCTGCTCAAGGCTGCAATGAAATGAGATGTCAGTGATTCAAGACTGTACCCAAATTTTAAAGTACTCCAGTGCTGGGTTGCTCTGCTCAGAATGCTCAGGGCTGAAGTCTGACTAAGCTAAATAAATAAATGATCCACACAGTGGCACTTCTGTTATTATGTTACCCCATGTTTGCAATTTATCCACCCACAGATCTCCAGTGAAATAACAACTGACTGTATCCTGGGGACTGCCAGCACAGAGGCCAAAGGCTTTGGTGCCCAAGAACGTAAATTCCTGTTTGCAGGGCAAGTATATTGCCCAGGTATCAAGCAGCCTCCTAAAGAGTATGCTAATAATATTCATATCATCTTCAGATTTAACTGCCAACAGTTCATATTTCAAGCGAATCAAGTTTTAAAAGCCAAGCACAGCCTTTCAGATTTGCATATGTGAAACAAAGCCGTCTATAACCGTGCAAACCAGTTTGGGGTTTCTTATCTGTTTGTTTTTTTAAACTACACCTATCGCAGGTCACTTTTAAAGCAAATGAAGCTTGGAGCCCATGCCTGCACCTGTTTGTATCCAGACTGTTACTACCTCAAGTAAAGCAACAACAAACTCTGCAATTACAGCTCATTTCTAAGGGCAAGGGAGCTGACCCAGTTTTGTTTGCAAGAGCATTCTTTGGTCACACCATTACAGCAAAGCCACAGCAGCTGAAGATACTCTCCTAAGATGTACCAAACTTGCCCTAATCAGGATGTTCCCATGCAGAAAGGATATTAAAGCTGTATCTAGACTGAATGCGATTTGTTCAATTTTGTTGTGTTCATTACCCAGTGTTCCCTCTTGAGCAGAATGTGCATGGGATGATCAAACTACCACATCTTCATATGAAACATGGATCCATTTATTTATTTACGGTTCTTGGCTGGACAATGTCACTATTAACACTTCAAGTGGTGAAGGGAAGGTGGAAAATATATTCACCATAAAAATTTAAGAAAAAAATTCAGGAAGTTGATACTTACATGGAGTTAAACATTCCCATCAATGCAGTGAAGCAGAAGCCAATGGCAAACATGGATTTCATCCGAACCTGCAAGCAAAAGGTCAGAGATAATCAAAACAACAGGCCCACACTGAGGTATTATGAGCTCACACCCTTAAAAGCAGGCTTTGTACAGATCACTGAAAACAACAGGGAAAAAGGATAACCCAAGAGACAGAGGGGCTGTAAAAGTGACTGGAGAAGTCCCAAGGAGAAGTCAACAGCTGGGTATAAAGGCAGCCACAGTGTAGCCCACTGATGTAAAATGCTGCTTCAGGGAGACAAAACCAAAAAGTGCTCAAGAATTGTCCTGTTACCTTGCACAGGCTGGTTTTATTTTTTCCTTAAGCCTATAAACCCATCAGGGGGATTCCCAGGGGATGCCCAGCAGGCAATCATTACAATGACCAGAGTTATAGGAAGCCACAAAAATTAATTCTACTGTGAAAAACATCATGGAGATTCATAAAGATGAAAATAGCTAAGGTTTGGCATGAGATGAGGCAGTAACTGCTGGAGAACTCTGTGGTTCATATTAATATCTGTAGTTATTAGAGAAAATCCAGAAGGACCTTTCCACAGGAAAAGCAACTGTCTGCCAATTGAACAAAGTCTTTCTGTTGGAAAACTGAAACCTTCAGCAGCTGGGAACTGGCTTTAAATTTTCATACCATTGACAAGTCCCTGTTGTTATTCTTCAGTTTCTCTTCTTGTCTCTCTGGAAAGACAAAACTAACAGTTATAATCAGTTATGTCAACCTAGAAACCAGAGTGTTTTCATTTCCAGGAAAACTTAACCTCTTTGGCTCTCCAAACAAATAACACTTCCAAAATCAACTCCAGCTCTCTTTGCCAGACAGTAGAATGTGAAAAACTGTACATAGCCAACTGCTTCTCCACCACAACAACATGCAGCAAGTCAGGCACAAAGAGAGGAGGCAGCTGGAATCACACATTCAGCACTTTTGAAAGAAATGCACCCAATGTCAGATTTGCTAACTCAACCAACTCACACAGGAGCATGAGCACTGCTGCCAGGAAATAGAGACAGTGTCCCTCTACCACAGTCCCCAAAGGGAGCAGTAATCAATTTGCTGCACACCATCAAAAAAATATTGAATAAGTAAGGATTTCCTTTTGGAGGTCTCAAAAGCAAAAACCATGCATAGAGCTGGGAGCTGCATTTCAGCAACACCAACATCCTGATGGTATTAGCAATGAATTTTGCACCCTTCTCACATCCAGGAGATTCTCCAAAGATGAAAGAGATTTCCTACATGAAATTCAGCCATGAGTGTATGTATTACTGTGCTTTGCAGAAAATACTTTCATTGGAAATTTAGTCTGTTCTTAAATCACCACAAAGATACTCAGATTTTCAAGCAGGCATTTTCCATGTCCCTCACTGGAGGGCTGCTCTGGCCTTCAGTATTACCCACTATCTGTTACCTTTCCTGTCCCATGTCCCCATCATTCCTTGTGCTCCTCTCAGACTGAGGATCCAGAGGCGCAGCCAGGGCTGGGAAGCAACAGCCAGCTGAAGCGAGGATGTGAATAATGAAGGAATATCCAAATAACAGCAAGAGTGAAGAGGGGAGGATGCAGGACTGCCAAGGGCTATCCAGCAAGGGAGTTTCAAGGGATCCCCACTGAAGTTTCAGTACAAGAGGCCCACAGCTCAGAAGCTCCACAATGCTCTCCCAAGTCTCTGCTAAGCACAGGGACTCACAGTCAGTGTTATGAAAAGCAATAGCAACATCCCTACCCAATTTCTTAGAACCCTCTTTGCTATTTCCATTTGCTCCTAAATACAAACCATCCCCTCCAGCAGGAACCTTCCAGACACCTGCTTCCTGACCCAGGTGGAAAGTTTTGTCCTGGGACATTTCAGCAACCACAGGCTAGCTCTTCAGGAATCACATTTGGCACAAATACTTGTTTTTTCCCCTCTGCTGCATAACTAACCGTCTCTTTAGGTGGGCTAAAGGTTACATAGAGGAAAGAACACAGCCCTGATTGCCCAATATACCTGACCTGTCTCTCACCTATTTCTAAAGGTTCAAAATGAACATATTCTGGGTGATCTACCAACGTATATAAATGGCCTGTTCCCACCCAACACATACATAAACAACCTGTTAATTACTTTGCTGGGTACTTTACAGCTCGGTAAAGGCACAGAGAAAGAGGATTGAGTTAATAAGCAGCTCCCTGGCATCCAAAATTATCTTATTCTGCTCATTGGAACATGAACCATGAGGATACAGGGATACAGATTTGCCAGGACTAGGGGTTTTTGGTTTGTTTTAGTTTTGCTGTCCATCCAGCACTCATGTGGACTCCTGGGATTGTCACTGTCTTTTCTTCCAGAGGCACATGGACAGAGAGAGCAGTAGCAAGGTTTAAGCTAACAAAATATCTCTTTAAACTGAAATGACAGAAGGCTACACCAATGCTAAAGGTGTCCTGTTCCAGCAGCGTCAAACATGATTTAGACACAATGCAACAACTGCTTTATTTTACTGTTAAAAACAAAGTTTTGTAAGTAGGAAACACCAAAATAAGCCTTCCCAAGTAACTTTCCCCTACCTCCTTGTGCACATGCATGATTCATCCCTTATGAAACCAAGTAATATCATCCATACACCTCCTGTCTTATTCTGTGCACTGAACAGATGGCAACTGAGGTAGGTCTGCATCACAGCTGTTACTTATCCATAAAGCCTCAGCTCAATATTTACTTTTTGTTAACTAAAATGGTAGAACTTGGAAGAACTCCAGCACAAGTAGATTTGCTGTGACAACAATGCCCCATCTTGCAGAATGATCTGACATCCAGTAAGTTACTGAGATCAGAGATTTCACAACCATTTAACAGCTGTGAGTCATTTTCTGGAAGTCCAGAGTGACATTTAGGGTCCAATTTTTCAGAAACACCAAGAATTCATCTTTGCCTGTACACAAACGAATACTCAAGTTACGTGGCACTAGTGGAAAAAAAAAAAAAAAAAAAAAAAATCAGTGTCAGAATCTTAGGCTTGGCCAGCAAGAATCACAGCAAACAAAATCAGTGGTCATTTCCTACGTTCTGATCTCTGTCCCTTTGTGCTTTTTCATCTGCAAAACAAGATTATTTCAGTGTATAAAAATTGGTGGAGCATCTGAAGTCCTCAGATTCTACTGTTTATTGGTTTAATCCAAGCACAAGTAAAATATTGTCTGCTAGGAACACAGCTTGGAGGGTGCCCTGCAAAAAAGTAACTGTCACACTTCTTTTATTTAATGTTATCTGTAGTTGTTACATATGATCACTTTCAAAGTTGCCTTATCCATCAAGCAGTGTTCATCCCACGCAGGGATTAGTCAAGATTAAGAACTGAAATGCACAAGAGGAAGCATTTTGGCTCCTGTCCCTTCAGGAATCTAACAACAACAGGTTTTCTACCTAGGAAGAACTGTTTGAAGATGTGTTTATAATTCCCAAGCTTTGTATAGATCAAATGACTAATCCAGCTACTTGGTGCTACAGAGGAATGAGGAAACCAACTCCCAGGAGCTCTCACAAGTGTTCCTGCCATGATCTCTGTAATAATTTAACTGAGCTTTGCTGCACATTGCGAGTCCTGCAGACAGCAGAACTTCCTAAAACCCATGTTCCTTTAGACATCTCTTTACCTTGCTCTTGCTTAGTTCAGTACTTAAAGAGTTACCCTAACCCAGAAAGAATTCAGCTTGCAGACAATGAAAAAGAATGGAAAAATAAATCACTGCCTAAAATAGAGCAAAGCTAATTTATCAAACTTGAAATTAATCTAAGCACGGTTACAGTTAACATGAACACCTTCAGCTCTGAAGTGTTCAAATGAAGGGGAAAAAAAAGATCCCAAATCACAGAGTTCCTATAGCTACTGCAAGCTTCCAGTGCACTGCAGCAAAGAGCTTTGACAGCTGGAGTTAGTAACAGCCATGGATATCAAGGCTAAAATGGGAGAAAAAGTCAGGGAGCTCAGCAAGAGGTGCTGCTCCTCTCAGTGGTCTGCCCATTTGATCAAAACCACCAGGAGGCTGGGTATCTTCTGCCTTGGCAACGTAAGGCGAATGATTAAATTGCCTTGAAAGGAAGAAAAAGATAATCACTTCTATCAGTTTCTCAACTTACCACCATTTTTGAGGCACCATTCTTACCTATCTTTTTTTTCTGCTGTCGGCCTGCTGATTCAGTTATTGTTTCCTTCTTCTTTTCTACTGCAAAATGAAAAGATATTCCATCATTTCTGCACAGTGATACCACCACTCCTTTTCCACGCACCAAACAAAACATTTAATTCCTTTGCAGAACAGGGGCACAAAAAGCAGCTAAGTATGACTAGGAACATATTCAGAATCAATAAATTATCAACTACCCAGGCTGATTACACCAATCACTTAAAAACTGTAATAAAAAAATTTCAAAACCCTGGATAAGATACAAACATATTTAAAGGGTTAATTTTGAACTCTGTCAAGAGCCCATTACATCGTGGACTGAGCAGTCTGGGGACAATTTTGGCTCAACTGACCCTTGCTGATTTGTCATTAGTATTAGACAGTACTTTTGATGAAGCAAGTGGAATGAAAAGAGCTTTGTGGCAAGCTCTGCTCCCGATTATCTGCAGTGGGAAGCAGAATACAGGAAAGTCTGTGTTCTCATACATCCCTTCTTCACGGGCAGGCATTCTCAAGGGAATGCTGTCCAAGCAGTCAGCCACAGCCTCTCCACTCTTCAATTAATTAGTACTAAAGTATTTCCAATATTTTAAAGTAGGAGCCTAAGTTCAAAGGTACTAAAACCCCAAATCAGACATGCACCAAGCACCTGCAACCAACCACCACTGCAGCAAACCAGGCTAACAGAGCCAGCACAGGGAACTGGGAACACAGTAAATGTGCTGCTCAGCTGCAAATGAGGTTCTGGGACAGCAAAAAGGGCTTTTTCAGGAAGCAAGAGACATTTTTATTCAAGACCTATACAAGAGTACTCCAAGAAGCAAGGATGATGAAACATGAGCATGGTCTAACAACAGATAGCAGCCTTTTTTTACTTTAAACTCTCTACATTTATGCAAACTGTATGTCCCACATCTACTCTACCAGCATAGAGCCTTGGCTCATTGTTAGTTCACAGATACCTGAGTGCTAGGGCTCCCCTCCCTCATGAAGTAAAAGCTCAGCACAGACCTTCCAGCCCTGATTTCACAGAGGAAATGAAGACAGACAACCTTCCAAGCCACACCAGCATCTGTAGTGCTGCCTTACAAAATGCCTGTGCGTCAGTCACAACTGCTCAGAAAATCACACCAGCCCAGACAAGTCATCTAAACATCACCCCTCCATGGCAATGGAGTGAGACACAATTGCTTTTCCCAAAGAACATGAGTATCTCTCGTGGGCAGGCTAGCACAGGAGGAAAACAGGGAGCTTGTGTCCCTTGGGAATATTGGAGAGAGTGTCAGATGACACAATGCACCCAGTGCTCACAAGAACACTGTCTCCAAAACCTTTTTTAGGCCAAATCCAGCTGGGGAAACCTGATCAGTCCATCCTCCCTGGTCCACATAACCCCATGGCCCCCCCAGCTCTAAACAATGCTATTAAGCCTTATGCCAACCACGAGGAACTCCCAACCCCAATTCCCTTAGGACTGTTGGGCAGTCTCTAAAGCCTGTCCCTGGGAACATTAATGTCAACACATTAGAAATTCCAGGGACAGCCTTCAGACTTGCAAATTTACCCCCACAATTACCCAGAACAATCCCTACAGCAGCCTCAGACAACTGAGCCTCTCCCTAGGAAAGAGAGGACGGGAAGAGATGAAACTAAGGAGTAACAATGTCTGCTCAAGCACACTACTCAGCCCCTTTGTTTTTGCAAATCCTAAGGATCCCTATGTCTCTCATGGGAGAGCTTGAGGATCTCAAATGTGTTTTTTCCTGTTTCAGATGTGTTAGATAACAGTTGAAAGGTGTGGCTCAAGTGGTCCTCTTGGCAAGCTGTAAGCCCTCAGGTGAGCCAGCTGTGCTCAGCACAAGAGGGGAATGGAAAAAAGCAAAGCTGAATTTTTACTGACTCTTTATTCAGCTTTACCTTTTTTTTTTGTTGGGGGTGATGAATCAAACAAGGAGATCAGAAACTAATTGAGATGCATGAACCTCACATCATTCCCTTCACAGATGATAGCCTAGGTACCAGGAGAGCTATAAAAGCAAACAGCATTAAACTCTTATCATTAAGCAATCATTAAGATTAAGCCCTGCTAACCGTTTTCTGAATTTAACAGCACAAACACGAGAGGACACTAAGTTTGCAGCTGGGTTTCAACTCCTTTTCTAACTTGCTCTTCTGGGGCTAATTCTATTCTATCCCACACATAGGACAAGTGGGATTCAAGTGAGGCAGGCAGAGATGCAATCCCCATCTGCTACTGCTGTGGTGACAAAAGCCCCTAATGTTGGAGCTGTGACACAAACATGACCATACTTCAGCTCCTCAGTTTATATTGCCCAGAGGAAGGCTGGAATAAGATGGGCTGGTAAGAGCAAAATGTGCTAATATTGTTCTCTCACACATTAAAAAGCACTGACACCACAATGAAATACTTCTAAGGTAAACCTAGCTCTATTTTGGCCCCAGTTGTCATGTGCTGACTCTTACTGCTGTAACTTGGGTAGGGTGTACACAGTTGAGTTTGAAAAGTCACAATTTCTTCTCTGCAACTTGGCTTCTGATACAGACAGAGCCATTTAAACACTCCATGGTCCCTCCTGTTTACCATTTCTCTTAATATTCGATGCAGATCATCTGACTGCTCACCCTCAGCTCCTTTCTCCCTTTTCCCCTCATCCTTTGTTTACCCCCTCCCAGACTTCCTCTCTATGGAATGAACCTGGGACTTATTTCCTAATCAGATCTATTTGCATCCAGTTTACATTAGGACAATTTGTTTTTATGTCAGCTGATTGCTCAGACCTTTCTATGATGGCTTTGTCTTTACTCATCCCCTACCATTAACCACCATTTTTAATTTTCACATAAAATGCTTTCCTCTCATGGTATTCATTTTTCAACCCCAGTTCCCTCTTTCTACAAGCCTCAAACTCTCCTCTTCACCCCTGAAAGGTGGAAATTGCATCTTTGAAGGTATTTCAGGCATTTATTTCAGACACCGGCTACTCATGTTCAGAAAAAAAGATGCCAGTACCAATCTCTTACTCCCTCCTGTCCTCCATTGACAGGAGGGGTCATTTAGCCAAGGCAAAAGGTCTTTGGCTGAGCTTCCTCCAGTAAAAGACCAGAATTAAGGACAGAAATAAGCCCCTGATGAGTACTTACATTTCTTGCTCTGCTTTTCCACTTCAGCCTTTAATCTCTTGTATTTGTCTGTCCGATAAACCAGGACCCAAGTTATACCTGAAACAAATACTCAGGCAGTAACGAGGTAAGTAAAAACCTCCTGCAATAATGCTGATATGAGTGAGCAAACCCGTATGCAGAAATTAAACTTTATGTCTACAAAACCCCATTATAACACAGCCAAGGGAGCACAAAGCACCAGCAAGCTGTACCATCCCCTTTCCTTCAAATCCCCTTCCCAAGTTCCATGTAAAATGGAACTGTAAAATAAACTATGAAATTAGCTATAGATTTAAACTAATACAACTTTTTGGTTTTTACTTTTATTGATAATCCGTGTATAAAATAAACAGTACAATAAACATATTTGGAAGTGACCAGCTTCAGTTTACTCATGCCCAACAAGCTGTTGCTCACCTTAAAATCAAAGGCTGATTAAGGCAATAAACATCTGTGTACTCTACATTTCCACAGCACCTAATCAAGGCCTGAGGAATAATTTCTGCTCCTACTAGGACCTCTCTGTAAGTAGCATCACATTTTGGAAACACAAATTAGGTTTTAGGCTAGAAGAGACCTCGAGAGATGCTCCAGTCTAAATCCCTGCACTTAAACATGACAAAAACCAGTTGTGCCACAAGTGCAGAACCACTGGTTTGTGAGCAGTTCACTGTCAGCCCCTACACAGAGCTTCTGACCCCTTTTTTGGTTTTTTTGGCTTTGACAGCAGGGCCATGCTGCTGCGTCCCTGGACTCATCAGCTGCAGAGAAAGGAACCCTGTAAACACTTCCAAAGTCAGCACAGCCTCATGCTGTGAAAGGCAGAGGATGTGCACACCTTGTAACCCCAGAAGCCATGCACCAGGGCTCCTAGAAGGCCACATTCCACCGGGGATTCTCCCTGCCCTGGGATGCACAGAGATGGTGTTTTGCAGCTGTGGGACGAAGATTTGGGGACAGAGGGGATAAAGGGGATTTGGGGATACACACAATGCCAGGAAGGGGACCTCTGACTTGGTGACTACCCCAAAAGGCACCTATCCAACACTTCCTTAAAAAACTGCTCCTATTTCAACCATTCAAATATAAACAACCTTTTCAAGCAACTTAAGCTACCATCATTGCAAGGTCAGGCGATTTCTTCGCATCCTTCCCACAACATCTACTGGGGAAAACCACTATGTCCTCCTTCATCCTCCAACAGCCTCCCTCTCTTCTGGAGGGAACAACCCCCATTCTCACCGCTTTGCACCAGAGCTCAGAGCTACTCGGGGGTGATTCACCGCTGTCCTCTCGGGTGCCCGTGAGTGAGGAGATTCAGGTGACCCCGAGCCACCGAGCCCCGTTACACAGCCCCGCTACCCTGCTCTTCGCCCTCTCCCCAGGGCCACCAACGCCGCCCCTTCACCCGCTCCCTGCCAGCGCTCGGGGGAGCTGCCGGCCGCCCTCCGGACACAGCCGCGCCCTCCCCGGCGCACCCTCCCCGGCTCACCCTCGGCTAGCAGCGCGGTGCAGACAGAGATGAACACGATGAGTAGGGTATCGGCGAACATAGTGCTCATGATGGTATCGCCCCCGACCCGGCAACACCGCCCCGCACCCGGAACTACACCCGCCACCCGGAAGCTGTTTGCCCCGTTGCCTAGCAGCGCCCGGAAGCGACTGCCTTCACATCCGGCTGGCGTTGCCGGCTGAGATGGAAGCCGCGGGACGGGCGAGGGGCGGGGAAGGTGCGGCGGACGCTGCTCTGATTGGGAGAGACGGTTGACAATCGTGGCGGCAGGGCCTTGCCCGTCAGCGAAGTTGAGGGGCGGTCGTTTTCATGGCGATGGTGGACCCAGTTGCTGCCGCAGCACGGCCGAGTCGCGCACACCGGGGCCTGGTGAGGCCGCGCCCGGTTGAAGGCTCGCGGAGGGGTTCACAGAATCAGTGAGGTTGGAAAAGACCTCCACAATCATCCTTGAGTCCAGCCTGTGACCCAACACTACCATGGCACCAAGTGCCATGTCCTGTATTTCCTTAAACAGCTCCAGGGACGGTGACTCTTATCACCTTCCTGGGTAGCCCATTCCAATGTCTAATCACCCGTTCTGTGAAAAAATTAATCCTAATGACCGACCTAAACCTCCCCTGGTGTAATTTGACACGGGGTGTCTGGGTGTCTGCCTTCCCTGCACCTTGCCGGGATGTGGTGCCTGAACCTGGTTGCCAGGGAAGATGCACAATGCATTTGCTTGCAAAAAAGTTGGCTTGGAGAAGCCTTCCTCGTTTCTACAACTCTGCCCTGGCTTAACTTGCCAGTGGCATGAATGGAAGTGTTCAAGACCAACTTGGACAGGTTTCGGAGCAACTGTCCATGGCAGGGGGCTGGAATGAGATGATCTTTAGTGTCCCTTTTAACCCAAACCATTCTAGGATTCTGTGATTCTATGAATACCCTGTTAGTGCATCTCACCAGGAGCTATTTTCTGGGATCAGGTATTTAGGAATATCATTGCCTACCCTCTAGCAGGGGCTGTTGCTGTCCCACACACTCCTTGTACAGCCAGCAGTGGAGTACAGCATTCTGTGATTCACAGGGAAATCAATTTCCCATTGCTCACGTGTGTAAAATATTCACGGATGGGATGAGACTATGAAGTGCATTAATGAGGACAGTGCAATAATGGCAAGAATTTGGCAGACAGACTAATTGACTTCTATTGAGGCTCCAGCAGTTACACCTGGAGCAGCAGAACTAGACCGAATCCACGGGTTGCAATGGGGTGAGGAGACCTAGAAAGCAGAAATACAGAAAAGGAAGCAGGGCAGGCAGGGAAGGACAGATTTGTGCCTGTCCTTATGTAACAGAGGAGTTTGCTGTCAGTGACAGTGATACACTGTGGGATTACATGAGCAGAGCTGAGTGAAAAACAGGGAAAGGAAAAAACCTATTGCCCTTAAATTAAACACTCCGTTCAGAAAGAGGGTGAGGAACTGTAGTTCAGAGAAGACAGCACAAGCAGCAAGTGAGGGCATGAGGTCAGACAGCAAACAACCTCTCCGAGCCTGGGCCCAGGCACACGAGGAAACCAGAGAACCACGTGCATGCAGGTGGCTGAATGAGACGTCACTAAGAGGTGCAGCTACACATAGCAGGAAAGTCCCAGCACTGTGTCCGGACACAGGGAACTTCCTGCAACATCAGGGCAGAACTGAGAACTGGATGTCAGCAACACAGGACTCAGAGCCACCCGGGAGACAGGGATGAAACTGAGGATCGATATTTCACTTTGGGGTGAGCAGCGGGAAGATATTGACAGCTGGTAATGTGGCAGGACTTGTGATAAAATGAAAAAAATCTTCCCTGTGAGGGTGGTGAGGCACTGGCAAAAGTTGTCCAGGGAACCTGTGGATGCCCCATCCCTGGAAGTGTCAGGGCCAGGTTGGACAGGGCTTGGAGCAACCTGGTCTAGTGGGAGGCATCCCTGCCCTCGGCAGGGGGATTGGAATGTGATGATCTTTAAGGCCCCTTCCAACCCAGTCCATTCTGTGATTCTGTATTATTTTGTGCTACCTCGTGCAGTTCCCTGTGCTGTATGCCATCCTCCACCCTCTCTCCCTCTCTTTAGAGCTCCTTGACTTTCCTGGCTGTGAAATATATCAACATGTATTAACGCAGTATTTTGAAATAGTTTCTCTTATACTGCTGTGGGAAATGATTCACATGGTATCAGTTATTGATAGGGAATGGGGTTTTTCTGGCAGATCCAAGCCAGGACAAGATGGTCAGTGACATGAACCTCTTTCCTCTCTAGTGTCGGTACTTTGAACTGGAGGTAGAGGTGACAACAGGCTCTTTGTAATTTCATCCTGTTAGTTTGAATCACACCAGGATCCTTATCAGCAGATCCTTTTTTCAGACAACACACAGCATATTACCCTCAATGGCATTTCCTTTTCAAAACAGCATTCTGTGCTTTGATCAACGTGTAAAGGACAGATGAGAGTTGGGTGCAGTCTCATTTGATCTACCAGCCTGGGATATGAGAAAAAGGAAGGCATTTGCATAATACATTGCTCTGGTTGCATGAGTTAGGGGCTGGTGTAGTCTACAAGCATTCTAGATATAGAAGGGGTAATGTTTATGGAGGCAACCTTGAAACCAGATTAGAGAGAGACATAATCCCAGTAGATTTCATATACTGAAGTCTCCAAACTTAAACTGAACAGGAGATTCAGTTGCTTTGCACAGTGTGTAAGTGACCAGCAGCCAGTAAAAGGGAGTGTAAAATTCTCAGTTTTTAGGAAAGGTGCCATCTAAAACTAACTGCGACTTGGATTTGATTCACTTCTAGTTCACAGCCCTGGCCAGGTTTTGAAAGAACCATTAACCTGACCTTTGCAAGTTCTCCTTGTGTTCCGTATAAATAAGCCTTGGATATCCCTAGTTCGTACCCCTCCAGGGCCCATCAAGAGGCATTTACTTATCCTTCCCCCTGCAGGTGTGTTTGCTCCTGCCACATGTCCAGCAATAAGGGGACCTGGAGGTGAAATGCCATGGTGGGCATCCTACAGAGAAGGTCAGGATGGGCAGCACAGCCTGAAACAGGTGCAGCACAGCAGAGGGTTTGGACTGTCCCCAAGCAGGGCAGCAGTGAGGGCAGCCAGGAGGAGAACCAAGTAAACTGGAGTTCTCACTGTCCTGAGGGGCTTTTGCCATCTAGATACAGCTGTGTCAGTGTTGGAGTAAAAAAGAAGAGCTGTGAATACATCCTGGGTCCTAGTGGGATGTACAGGAGCTGTGCCTATAGTCAGTGCTTGGAAACTGGCACGGGGCCATGGGAATCCACAGGAATTCATCCCTGCAGGAAGTTCTCAACCACATATAGCACTTCCTTCCCTGGAAGTGGCTGCATGCAGTGCCATGCTCCCATGGCACTGCTGGAGAGAAATTAGGAGCAGTGGGCAGAGGGGCCATGGCTTCCCAGGACACCCCCTCAAATCCTGCGTGATGAGGGCTGGGACATGGGACCTGTCTGGCAACATTTTGTTTTAATCCCTACCTGTAAAAGCAATTTATTCCCTTTCTGTTTGAGGCAGCCTCTTTTGTATTTGGAAATGGTTATTGTGTCCCCATAGCCTTACAGCCCAGCAGAGACCTTCCCCAGACTAAACACAGATGGTTGCTACAGTCCTTCTACAAAGCCAGACCAGGCTGTTCTGGAGTCCCCACTGGAGTCTCTCCACCAAAGCACAATACCTGTGGATGTATCCATCCACCCAATGGGA
The DNA here is from genome assembly GCA_026261815.1 of Monarcha castaneiventris obscurior. Classification (NCBI taxonomy): domain Eukaryota; kingdom Metazoa; phylum Chordata; class Aves; order Passeriformes; family Monarchidae; genus Monarcha; species Monarcha castaneiventris. Next base: position 6,015,525 of record JAMPIT010000476.1, read on the forward strand.
TGTTTGCTTTTGTCACAGCAGCACTTCGAATTGACTCTTTGATCCACTCTACTCCAGATCTTTATCTGTAAAAGGCCTGGCTAGCCAGCAGGTTCCTATCTCACATTGCCACATATAATTATCACATTTGTCTGCATGGACTTGCACCCTACATATTGCCAGTCCTTTTTTCATTTTGTTGAGGTCATTTTGACTTTGAATCCTGGCCTCCAGAGTGCTCATAGCTCTTCCCAGACAGGTCCCACTTGCTAAGGATGTAAGCATAATTTTTATTCCTGGATTTGGGTCGTTAATAATAATTTATGAGTGCTCGCAGTACCAGGGCCCAGGTGGGGTGGGAGATTCACAGAATCATTATGGTTGGGAAAGACCTTTAAGATCACCAAGTCCAACCATTAATTCAGCACTGTTCACCACAAAACAGTGTCCCCAAGTGCCACATCTGCATGGTTCTTGAACATTTCCAGGAATGGTGATTTGACCATTTCCCTGGGTAGTCTGTTCCAATGCCTGACCACCCTCTGGGTGAAGAAATTTTTCCTAATATCCAATCTACCCACCCAAACCTTGGAATAAGTGGGGGATATTTCCTTTTGTCCTATCTCTTGTTACATGGGTGAAAAAGGCCAACCCCCAGCGGCCCACAACCTCCTTTCAAAAGTATTGAGTAATAAAGCTCCCCCTGAGCCTCCTTTTCTCCAGGCTGAGCCCCCCCAACCTTGTGCTCCAGACCCAACCCTCTCCCAGCTCCGTGGTCCTTCTCTGCACATGCTCCAGCCCCTCAATGTCTTTCTTGTCGTGAGGGGCCCAAAACTGAATCCTGTTTTCGAGGTGTGGCCTCACCAGTGCCCAGTACACGGGGACGGTCACTGCCCTGGTCCTGCTGGCCACACTATTGCTGATCCAAGCCAGGATGCCCTTGGCCTTCTTGGCCAGCGTGGGAGACAAATAATGGAGGTTGTGCCAGGGGCTACCGTGGTGTAGCCCCAGCGCTCTGTGGGATGAAGCGGAGCGCTTAAAGAGGCGAAGGGGGCCGGTGCGGAGACAGAGCATGGTCCGGCGCATGGCGCGGCCGCAGCGCCTTTGTCCGCGGGCGGGCAGGAGGGCGGTGGCGCGGTGCGGGCCCATGTGGCCGCAGTGCCGCCCGCCGGCGGGCTGGGCCGGAGCATGTGCAGCTGCGGCAGCACCTGGCAAGGAGCCGCAGCGCTGGGGATGTGAACCAGGCGGGGAGGAAGGCCCTTGACTCATCAGATAAATCCAGCCCCGCACGGCGAGCGAAGGCGGAGGAGGTGCGGCGGCGAGTAGGGGAGGATGGCGGGGGACAGTGAGCAGCGGCTGGAAGAGCAGGAGCAGACCAGTGGCGGGGAGCCTTTCCTCATCGGCGTCAGCGGCGGCACGGCTAGTGGCAAGGTGCGGGGGATCGGTGGGGAAGCCCCGCCGGGGCCGGGGAAGCTCTGTGGTGCGGCCCCCCCCACGCCGGGCGCGGCGGCCACATGGCAGCGCGGCGGGTCCGGGCGGCCGCTCCGCCACGTGCGCTGCTCTGCGGCCGGGCCGCGGGCTCGGGGCGGGCGCTGGGGCTGCGGATGGAGCCGGGGCTAGGGCCGGGGATGGAGCCGGGCGGGCTCGCTGGCTGCCCGGGGAAGGATGACTCGGCGGAGGGAGCGTGGCCGCCGAGGCCTGTGCCCGGGCGGCGGCCGAAGCCCCGCGGACATGTGGAGGGGGCTGCGGGGTGGGTGTAGGAGTTACTCGCTTCTTCTCTCCGACGAGGACCTTGTGTCCTTCTGTGTCACTGGCGAGAGGGGTCCAATCGGGGGAGGGGGGCAGCGGGCAGAACTGGGGGCTGCGCGGAGCAAGGGTGGCCCTAGCTCGCCTGGGGTAGAGGCGGCATCCCCCCTCCAGAATCTTTCCCGTGGTTGTGGTCAGCGCTTCCCCCGTCCCCGTCCACCTGCACCGACCCCAGGGGCTGCCCTCCCCGCAAGGCATCTCGGGGGCGATACAATTTTTTAATTTTCCCTCCACCCCACAGTGGTGTCGGTCGTGCATGGGGGTGCCCTTCTGTGCCCAACTTTAGGGTAGCAGGAGCGGGAATTCTGCAGCAAATGCTGACTCACAGCAGCAGGACCTCCTGGCTGCTGTGCCGAGAGGGGCCGGCCCTTGGCAGCGGCAGGTGGGAGCGGAGCGGGGCGAGGGCTGCGGGGACGGGGCAGCCGCCCTCCGGGACAATGCGGGTGTTTCCGGCAGGCTGCTACGCCCAAACTGCAGCGCAGGGCAGCCTTACGGCTCTTCAGCGTTTTATTTCAGTTGTTTCATACAGTGTGTCTGTCTGTATTTGTTTAACCTCGCTAGGTCGCTTTCTTTCTTATTAGGTAAAGAAAATTGCTTGCTTTTTTTTTTTTTTTTTCCCCTCAAGAGCAGTGAAACCAGCTCCGCAGCTCATCAGTGCTCATATGCGGGGCAGCACTTTCTACCTGTGTTTTTAAGAGGCGTTTTGGAGAGGATGAAGAGATTTGGAAGTAGCTATACCTGTGAAATATTTCTTGCTAAGGAAACTGAATGTGGGCTGGCACAGGAGAAGGGTGAGCCTTAAATTTCCGGGTTGATCTGTGTTTGGACGGGGATCCCTTTTTCTCTTGAAGAATGGCATAGCCCAACTGCTGTACCTCAGCCCAGTGTTTTAAGCATGTCTCTGACTACCCTCTTGATTCTTGGACTGCTGTTGCTGCTGCAAGGGGGAAAAAATCCAGCTGTAACAGGAGAGGGATGGTGAGAGAGGATGCAATCTCCTCCAGTGGGAACCAAAGCTGGATTAGTCTTGCACTACAGCTCCTGGTGACTCAAACACGCTGGGTTTGTCTGCTCTCTGATCTGCCTCTCTGTAGTTGTCCCAATAACACCGTGTCTGGTGCTGCTGAACTGTTATGTCTCTGAACACTGTGTCTCAAGCCCACAAGGTAAAAGCAGTGATTGCAGTACAATACACCACAGTGGTTCTCAACTTCAAAGCGAAAATGCTTAAGAGCAGCAGGCTGCCTTAGGAAAAAAATAAGAAAATGGTCCTTTCTAGCAAGGGAGATGTACTAACTGGCTTTTCCTGTCTCTCAGCTTTGATTTTCCCTCTTCCAGTGACTGCTGACTGCGAAAAAACCTCTGTGCAATGCTACTCATTGAAGGGACTCCAGCAGATCACTACAAAGTTGGTGGGAAAAGGCTGCAAGAAATATGCTAGCAAAAAGCCCCAAGCAATAGGAAGAAAGGACCTGGGACTTGTGCCTACAGCCCCTTAGATTCACGTTTGGTGCAGCTGCAAGGCAGGGGTGTGGGGGACTGTCCCTCACTTGACTGGTGACAGTGCCCTGTGCCGGGTGCTGCAGCACACTCCAGGAAAGCAGCGGTGGGGCTGATGTGGTTTGCTTAGCTAAGGGCTTGCCTGCAGCCAAAATCTAGTCCAGGGGCTGCTGTGCCAGTGTGCTGGCTCTGGGTGAAAACTGAGTGTTAGCAGGAAAGTAAAGCAGGCACCTTTCCCACTGGGAAAGTGACAAATCCATCTGACTTGCCTTGACACCAATTGAGGGTTGTTGTCCCAACACACCCCTTTGGCAGCACACCACCCCAAAGATAACGGAGGGAATTTGCCTGCCAAGGCCCACCCCCAGCTCTTCCCACTGCTGCTTTTAGGTCTGACATAAAGATGATAGGCTCCACAGTCCCCTCCATCCCTCTTGGTGTACCAGCATGGTCAGGCTCTGAAAGGATGAGATCGTGTTTTGCAGCTTGCCGTGATTTATGTCTTAGGTCTATGTGGAGCCCTCGTAAAGCTTGTGTTGGAAGTGGCTGGCCTTCCCAAAGAGCTGGGGGTTTTTGGCTGATGTTCTTTAAAGGCAAATCTGTGAGAACTCAAATTCAAAGGCTGAGTGCTCTTCCCTAATGAGCAAAAGAGGCTTGAGCAACTTTGGCCACTCAAATAGGGGTAGAACCCTGAGTGCTTTCCTGGGTTTTGGCTCTGGAATGAAATGTGGGCTGTGTTGGGAGCACAGCTGGGGAGCCGCAGAGGTTCTGGGGAGTCTATGATGCTGCAACCTCTGCAAGGGCAGTGCAAGCTGCACGGTGGCTGTTTTGAGTCAGCTCAGCTGGGACAGGCTCTTCAAAAAAGCTTGCCGTCCCCTAAAATCCAAGCACTGTGTGGCCTGGACAAAGCTTGTTGTGGTTTTCTGGGATGGAGATGACTTGGCATTAAGACCCCCATCCTGTACCAAACCTGAAGAGTACTGCAGCCACCTCATTTCTTCAGAGGAGTTCCCAAGGCTGATTGTCACATTTTCTTTTAGCCTATCTGTTCTCAAGTGTTCTGCTGAAGTTCTTGTTTTCCTCTTACACCCATGGTCTTTGTGCTAACAGCTTCTTCCCTTGCTCCTGCAAGAGATTTCTGACTACCAAGGACTCTGCAGCGTAAAAGGCAGGCAACCAGGCTGCGGGCTGGAGGAAAGGTCAGCAAACTGACTGCTGAGATGAGCTGGGAGCTGCTGGGATACCTCCTTAAGTTCTTCTGTGTCCTCACTTCAGCTTAGCTGCTGGGACCTTGCAGCTCTGCCAGCAGTGCTGGAGCATCTTGCTCCAAGCAGCAGTGGCAGCATCTGGTGCTGGGGTGGCTGCAGGGGTGGGGAGAGCTTTTTGAGCTCAGGCTGAAGCATTAATTGGTGTCCCCACATGAAGTGAAGTGTTCATTACTGCCTTCCAACAGGAGCTTGTAAGAAAAGGCAGATTTTTAAAGAGCTGATTGCTTTGGCTGCTCATCCCTCAAATTATAGTGAGGGCTGAATATGGGTGCCACTGCAGCCCTGTAGTTACATCATTTAGGTCTTGAGTTAGTACATCAAGTTCCCAGTGTCTGTTTCAATATGCAGCCTCAGAGCTTCCAGCCTGCAGCACACCAAGATTGAAGCTTGTGTTCAGCCAGGTGTGCTCTTTGCTTACTCCACTAGGCACTTTGAACACTGGGAAGGCTGGCTGAGGTTGGAAGAGGGAGCCAGTCAGGAGGTTGGAATTGCCCAGCCAGGGTGGGACAGCCAGTGTTGGCCCCCAGGAAAGGAGTGATCTGAGCTGCATGAGGCAGTTCCATCTCTGCAGGGAACTTTTGTGATAGGGCTCTGTTGTCTACCACAGCAAGGGCTGAGGTCCCCTACAGCAGCCTGGGGGTCACTGCCACAATGTCATCACCTGGATGGCTGGCAAAGAAGCCCAGAGGAGATCTGGGAATGTCTCCCCCACAGGAGTGGGACGAACAGGAATTGCAGCAGCCCTGTGCCAGTTCAGCTCCATTTCCTGGCGATGTTTGTTCATGGCTGGCAGGAGCCCTGCATCACAAGGTCTGACTTGTTAAACACTGGTGTCAATGTGTGCTAGAGACTGGTCAAACTTTCTAGTAGAACTTTGTTTTGTGCCAGCCCCAATCAGACTGATCCACAGGATGTTTTGATGGGTCAGCCATTTCCTGTTACTGATGGAATATGTGCTCATTATGGAGCCTGCTTACCATAGTCCTGTGGGCTCAGCCAGCTCTGGGCTGTGGAGTTTGCAGCCTGGGCTCAAGAAAAATATCCTATGCCTAAAACCAGAGGATTGGGAGGGATTGTGTTAGAGGGTTTGTTTTCCTCCCTGCATGTAATCTGTGTTTAGAGCCTCTGTGTGTGCGCCTGTTTATGCTCCAGCCTGGGATTGCTGATCACATGCACAGTGTCCCAGGGTGAGTCAATAGAAACCTGGCTATCTCACTCCTGCACTGGTTGGCCTGTGGCTCATGATGGGAAAGTTAGGGATGGTGACCTGCCTGGGAATGCTCTGGGTGGAGGCCCAGGCTTTTGGTTCAAGAACAGTAAGTTTCCAGTCCCAGTGTTGCCATGTGTATGTGCTCCCATTAGGACTGGAAAGGGTGGTGTGGGCCATGAACTGGCTGTCTGCAGTTGCAGGCAGACATTTGATAGATGCTCTAGAACCCTTCCCAGTTTGATGTCTTTTCTGTGTGTCATCCCAGTCCATGCACTTCCTGGTACTTTATAATTACCATAACCTTCAGGAAGAGACCAACATCTGTAACTCGTGTGCTGCAGGAGATAGGTGGAGATAAGGGCAGCATGCTATAGAGGACAGCAGAGAAATGAAACTAATAATTACAGTTGGTCCTTATGTTTGATCTGAGGGAAAATCCTGTTAGACCACAAAACTGGAGACTGTTTTATCCACAAAGGTGTGATGAGGACACCCCAACCAGGCTGATGCACATGCAATGCCATTGCTAGCTCCTGCCAAGCCTGCTCACAATCAGATCCTACAGGAAGGGCGTTAAGGCAGTGGTGTCCCTGGAGATAACCTCTGGGCTCCTCTCCCTGGTGGGATGTGACTGCTGCAGCCTCTCCTTGCTCCTGGTTGTGTTGTGGGCCAAGGGCATTGCTCCATTGGGGAGGACTGTCCTCATGAGCAGCAGCTTGGCTTGGGGCGAGCAGCCTGCTGTAGTGTCAAGAGGCTGTGCCTCTTTCCACACTGGAGCCCAGCATGTGCTTCTCCTTTTGTTTGGCACAACCCTTTTCCCCCTCCTGAGGGATCTGACAGCTTCAGTGTTTCTTTAGGGCTGGAATCACTGGATCTGGCTAAGTCACTTTTGCTGGGTGTCTCATCTAGAGTCCCTGAGAAAATGGGAGGTCCTTCCTGCAGTTGGAATGGGAACTTGAACATCCCTCTGCAATGCCGGGTTCCTTGGGGATGGACAGACTGCTCTCAGCATGTGGGTTTTACCATATCCACCTTCACAGGGCTTAGGAGTTCCTGCTAGCCCAAGATAGGCCTTGCCCTCCAGGGGCAGAAGCTCTGCCACAGCAAACCTGGGGTTGGAGGCATCTGCTGTGTCCTGCCTGGCCCCTTCTGATGGTGGTTCCTGGTGGTTGACTGTGGCGCTGTCCATCAGCTCTCTCCTTAATACCCATCAGAAGTCAATTCACTGCCTGATCAGAGCTACCCAAGAGGGATTGCAGGATAATCTGCATAATAATGTCAGGGAATTAGTCAACTCCTGATGAAGAATATCTGAGCAGCTGGCTATAGGCCATGAATGAATGTGAATTAAATATGTAATTAATATATTAATAATGAATGTCAGGGGTAGGCCTCCAAACACCCATCTGTTGAGTTTCTTCCCCTGTGTACCACCTCTCTCCTTTTGGGAAAATATGTTGGATTTCTTCCCCAGGTACCCTCTGCATCTTCCCAGCAGAATAAAGCTGTACTTCTTCCTTGAACACTGGCTGTTTGTGTGCTTGGTTCAGAGGAGGAGTCCTGCAAGGGGAGCTGCAGCTGCTTCTGTTCAGGAATAACCTCTTGGAGCTCTTGCTTGCGCGATACTGTGCTGATACCTTCCTCTCTACAAGCTGTGAGGTGTGGGTTGGTTTGCACAGCTTTCCCAGGGAGTAGCTCAAGCACAAAGCCTGGGGGAGTGCAACTCCGGGGGTTTGCTCCAACCTGGAGCTAAGTTCCCCTCACTGCAGTATGGGGGATGTCATGACTCATAGCAGGAGCCAGGGTTCCTCCCTGCCTGCATGCTTGAAAAGTCCTGCTTCAGTTCCATGTGGCTACTATGGGAAAGGTCTGCTTGGCAACCATGGAGGCTCAGAGGCTGCTGGGTCCTGGCTATATTTAATTTCAACCAAGTTCTGGAGGAGGGGGAAGACTTTTGCTTGAGAAGGCATCCTGTTGCTGAGAGCTCACTGCAGCTCACTATCAGTGTTCACTTTGGCTTGTGGCAAGGTGTGTATGGATGAGGTGGATATGGAGAAGGGGCTGAGCAGAGACAAGGATCTCTAGCATAGCTCTCGTATTCCTGCAGATGAGTTGTGTCATGTAAGGCATAGCTAGTGGTGGGGCTCAAATCCTAGAGCTTGTGTACTGGGATCACATCACCTTTCTCAAATCATCCTCTGGGCTTCTTGGCGAAAAAACAATTGTCTTCTTACCTGGGAGAAGCAGTTAGGAATTGGCAAAAGAAGGAGTCTGAGCCTAGGCCTCCCCTTCAAGTGGGTGCTAAAGTCCATGTTGTCAGCACGTGTCCCCTGCATCCAGACTGGTGCACGTAGGCACAGTACTTTGGAGTCATGCTCTGTTCTTGCTCTTACTGGACATCCGTGCTCTCCCCAAAACCTGGCTGTGCTAGTTTTCAGTTATTTGTGGATCTTTCACAGTCACACATACATGCTGTGCTGCTTTGGGAGAAAAGAGTTTAAGCAGAGAATATGTAATTTATTTGTGGGGATACTTCCTGAGGCTGGGAGTTTCTGTTCCCGTTATGTAGGGGAGTTTCCAAGCTATGTGTTTCTGGTTTTTCTTCCTCCTTGACAGTGGACGTTTATCAACCAAGGGGAAAAACCACCTGTCCTGCTGTAGGAGTTGTTCAGATTGGCAGCAGGGACTGCCCCTCGTGAGGTGTTGTTTCTATCACAAATATTAGTGAGAAGAGGAAAAATCTTCTCTTGGACCTTGCTGCGGTTCACTGCCCTACTAAGGGAAGCTGAACACTGTCCCTATGTCCTGCTGCACTTAATGCAGGTGTATAATATGTGAGCAGTGCCTGGCCCACACCTGTAGGACCAAGGTGACGTATGTCTCTTCCCAGAGCTGGGAGGTGACATCCCTGCTCACCCAGGCAGTTTGGTATGCTGAATCTGAGCTTGGTTTTCAGAGCAGGATGTCCTTCTCCACCACTTTTGCCAGCTCTCCAGAGCCCACCAGGGAAAAGAGTAGTGTCTGCCAGGTTGCTTTTTCCAAGAGGTGCCATCTGCCCCAGAGGCCTAGATGGCAAATGCAGCTGGGATACAATCTATTCCTCATCTAGACACCTGGAGGGAGGAGGTGTTCCTGTCTCCAGCTGTGCTTTGGGGTACTTTCTCCTTGGGCTTTTTTCATCATCAGGTGTCTCAAACTGTGAGGTATGGAGCTAGAGGGTGATTTTCAGAGCTGGTGGAGGCTCTTTTCCACCTTCCAGAATCCGTGGACCAGGGATTAGTGTGCATAAGGCAGAAGGAAGACTGGCACCATTTGTCGGATGCTCTCAAATGATTTTACTGTCAATACACGTGCTGAGGTCCAAGGGGAGAGAGTGAATGCAAATCCCTGTGTTGCTTTCACTGACCCAAAGCAAAGGAGTCCCTCCCCTGGGCTGGGGAAAGCAGCTTCTGGTGCAAATCCACTGGAACCTGGGGACCTGCCTGGGTGGCTGTGCTGAAAGGTGGTTTATTCCTAATGTCAAAGGGCCTGGGAAGTTTGGTATCCTTGGCCGCTGTGGCCAAGGCTGAACCCGTCTGCGCTGTGTCCCGTTGCTGCACGGGAAGGTGGTGTCTATGGGAGTGAGCGGGCAGGAAAAGTGGAGGAGAGGCACTGAACACACGCTGGTTTTGCAAAACCTATGGGATACAGCTGGATAAGCAGTAGGGCTGATGCAGGCCAGGGAAGGATGTGGGGAGTGGGAAAACGGAGGAAATGGAGAGTGGGCTCTGGCTTTGTCTGCACGTGCCAAAGCGCAAGTGACTGGCGCGGACTTGCAGGGCTTTGTTCCAGGTGGGAGCAGCTTGCTGCAGGGCAGGGCTGCCAGCATGGCTCGGAAAGTGCAACTTGCCAGCTGGGAGAAGCAGGAGAAGAAGGTGGGATGCTCAGGAGACCCCATCCCTGACCCAAAATCCAAACTGGTGCCCAGGGCCACCTAGACTGCTATGGGTGAGCTGGAGCCAGTTCTCTCTGCAGCAGAGCTGTGTATGAGCGTCTCCAGCCAGGCTCGGGATGACTCACAGCCCAGTGGTCACAGCCAAGTCAGGTCAGCCTGGCCTGGAGGGAAGAGATGGTCTTTGGAGCCAGGAATGCTGTCAAATCTTCCAGCTTCTCAGGCAAACAGCCTTGCCCGCTGCCTGCTGGGGTGACCTCCTGTGCCAGGCATGCATTTCCCTCCCTGTTCCCTCTCACCAGTGCCGTCTTCAGCTCTGCAGCTGGAGGTTGCCAACCAAGTATGGAACAGATGGTTGAGCCATTCAGGAGGTGGGAGCATAGAAAAAGCCACTGGCAGGCTGGGGTAGGCAGGTTGGGGCAAGCATTGCTGCTCTTTGCAAGGCAGAGGGCTCAGCAGAGCATTTGTGGTGACCGGGGCCAGGAGCAGCTCAGCTGGGCATCTGCAGCCCATGTGATTCCCTTGAGACGGAGCAGCTGCTTTGCCCCAAGCAGTGGATGCCATGGGCAGGAGCAGAGCACTCCCAAGCCAGCCTGGCCTTGGCTCTCACTGTCTGGGGCAGTGCTGGCTGCCAAGCAGTGGTGCAGTTACCACCAGTGTATTGCACAGTGGCCAAGGACTCCCATGACCAAGGAGAAGGGACTGGAGAAGGCTTTGGGATTTTTCCCCCAAGCTGTGCTCTGGATCACGTTGCAATGGTGGCCATGGAGCTGGTGCCAGCAGAGACGGTGCCAGCCACCCTCTCCCAGCCTGCTCCATGTGGAACGTGAGGTGACCAGTCCCTGTGCCAGCAGCATTTGGCAGCCAGGGCCGCGTGGCTCCTCAGCCGCTGACTCCGCAGTGCCCTGAGCCTCGCTGTGCCAACAGGTAGCAGGATATGCCTGCTCCTTCCAGCGCTGGCAGCTGTGGCAGAGATCCCTGATAAAGTCCCAAGGCTCTCTTCCTCATGTCTTCTCATCCTGGGCTTTGTTTGCTCTTCTCTGAGGACTCTCTCATGCTGTGGTGGGGTTTCTGGACTGGACCAGAGCTGGGTGAACCAAGGCTGCTTTCTCAGGGAGGAGGCTCAGCCCTAGTGCCCCATGCAGCTCTGCTCCACAGGCAGCTGCCTGGCAGGCTGGAGTGCCTGGGGCCCTTGGACGTGTAGCTGAACCCAGGCAGGAGTCAACTGTTTTTCTGCTGCCACTTCTGCCCAGAATAGGAACTATGGGCAGGCTATAGTGAAGGAGGAGAGGGTGACGGGCAGCTGTCACACTAAAGGGTACCATGGGGATGCCCCTGGAGCACTTTTCCATCAGTGGCTTTGGGCTGTGCCTGTGGGAAAACCACAGACTCTTGGCTGGAGGTCCAGCAAGCAGGAGTGGATGTTACCTGGGGACATCCTCTCTGTGCCACTTAGATGTAACTTGCTGCTGATGTGTTTCCTTTGCCATTCCTTTCCCAGTCATCAGTGTGCTCCAAGATTGTCCAGCTGCTGGGCCAGAACGAGGTGGACTACCGACAGAAGCAGGTGGTGATTGTGAGCCAAGACAGCTTCTACCGGGTTCTCACCTCAGAGCAGAAATCCAAAGCCCTCAAAGGCCAGTTCAATTTTGACCACCCAGGTGAATGGAGAACAGCACTGGGGCTCTGCCATGCACTGTGGGGAGAGGGCTGGAGTGGGACCCCCAGCTCCAGCAGCGAAGAGCCTGCAGAGACACTGGGGCTCTGAATCCGCATGGGACAGGAGTGGGTGGCTTAGTTAAACTCTTGTGGAGCTGGATGCATCCCTGGCAGGGTGGACCACCTGTGTGCCCCCATCTCTCTTGGGAAAGAAATGGGATGGAGTGTCTGGAATGAGAAAGAGCAAGTTATAAACCCTCAAACTCCTTAAGACCCTTCTCTTCTGCAAAAACGTCCCCCAGTTTGAACATGGTTTTCATAGAATCATCAAATAGTTTGGGTTAGAATGAACCTTAAAGGTCATCTTGTTCCAATACCCTTCACTAGAGCAGGCTGCAAAGGAACAGATAGGTTTTTGGTGCAGCTGAGTCAGGCCCAGAGAGATCTAGCCTGGCAAAGTCCCTGGAGCCAGCAGCTTCGTGTCCCTCTTCAAGGAGGCAACCAGCTGTGCAGCTGCTCTGCAAACCCTTCCACCAAGGAGGCCCTGCCCTGTTACTACAACAGGGGCTCTTTGAACCATCACCAGGCTTGGTGGGGAAATTCCAGGGTTGCTGTCCCTTCATCCCCATGAGGACAATGGCCAGAGGCAGTGAGCACTGAGCAAACAGAGCCTTGTCTGTCTGGCAGCTCAGCTGGAACACTGCTCCAGTCTCTCCAAGGGCTGGAGCCCTGGAGGAGATGCCTTCCTGTGCCTGGGCTGTCAGCACTGCTGTACAAGGACAGTATTGATCTCTGCAGGCCACATCCCAGGCTGCTGCAGAGCCATGGAGCCCTGTGGCTCCAGGAGAGCTGGGCCTTGCCTCATCCCTGGGGAGGTGCAGGGCTTTCCTCCAAAGTCCGTGCTGTCTGTCCCCAGTGTGAGGTGCCAATAGCTCCGGCTTGGGCGAAGCTCAGCATCTGGTGGGTGGAAGAGGTTGCAAAGCTGCCTTGGGTAACATTTCCTCTCTCCTCAGATGCCTTTGACAACGAGCTGATCGTGAAAACACTCAAAGAGATCACAGAAGGGAAGACGGTCCAGATTCCTGTCTATGACTTTGTCTCCCACTCCAGGTCTAACAGCTGCTCCTGCCTTGCTGTGCCTCTGCTAACGCCCTGTGGTGCCGCACACAGCCCTGCTCTCCCCAAACTCCTGCCCTCTGCTTGAGTGCCTAACCTGCCAGCACAAAGTTTCCATCCTAACTCCTCCAGCTCCTGGGTTAGGGCATCCCAGGCAGATACAGGCACAGGCTGAGGGTCTGGAAAGCTGCATAGCCATGCACTGACATCCAGCAACATCCAGGCATCAGCGCAGGGGTGTTATGACTCCCCTTCTCTTCCCCCATCCATGCCTCCTCTCCCCATAAACTCAGTGTTTGCAGCTTTAACAAGTACTCCAGCCTCAAACACCCAGCCAGGAAAGGAGGAGGACAACAGTTCTTGCACCTGTAACACTCCCCTTGCATGTGTTCAGCTTGTTTTTGCATGCCTGCATTGGTTGTGGATGGTGTGGCTCTGCTCTGTTTCCCACAAAAGCACAATGCTGTCAGGGAGGTGTTGCCTGGTTCCCAAGGAAGCAGGGCTGGCTGTACAGGTTCCTGTGCATAGGCTTTCCTGGGCTTTCTGGCTTGGCACATAACACTTGTGAGCAGCAGCCGGCTGAGATAGGGGGAGAAGGACTAGTGTGCTTCCTGCTTTGCTGTTTATCCTTCCAGGAAGCGTACGTATGACTTGGATTCCCTTCACAGCGGTGGGGTAGGTCTGCCCTCTCCTTGGTCGCGCCCCTGGTGCAGCAGTGGTGTCCCAGGGTTGGAGCAGTGCTTACGAGCACTGCTGTTTCCCCTCACCTCTCTTTTGTTCCCTACCTTCCCCCAACACATTTTGACTGTGCTTCCCCCTGCCAGGAAAGAGGAGACGGTAACCGTGTACCCAGCTGACGTGGTGCTCTTTGAAGGCATTCTGGCCTTCTACAGCCAGGAGGTGCGGGATCTCTTCCGCATGAAGCTTTTCGTGGACACGGACGCAGACACCCGGCTGTCCCGCAGAGGTGAGGCAGGGACAGAAATACCCCTTAACTGATCTGGGCAGCTGGTCACAGAGGCAGGTGACAGTGACCAGAGCAGAGCTGGAGTTGGCACAAAGCTGTGAAGAGCTGGGGAGCTTTTCATCCACAGTGCAGTGTCGCTAGGGCAGCTTGTGGCAGTGGGAGAGCACCTTGCTCTGTTTCTCTTGAGATTCAGTAGGATTTTTGCTGCCTTGGCTGGGATTCCTCCTTTGATGTATGTAGCAGTGTGACTACTGAGCATGCCATGTCCTTGTGTGGCCCCATGGCACTAGCCCAGTGCCAGCAGCTGAGCAGCAGCTGCTGCCAGTCAGCAGATGCCAGCAGGGAAGGGTGAATAGGCAAGGCATAGCATCTGGACAGTTCAGTCAGAAGGCAGTGTCTGATAGATCCACGCAGCACCTGGGGTCTGGATGTGCCCTGAGGATGGCGTTTGGGCCATGGTGTCTAGCGTGGGTGGTGTAGATGGGAAGTCTGGTTGTACATGTGTGGAGCCTTTATGTGGTAGCTGGCACTGGGGTGATGGTTTGGGGGCAAAGAGCCCTAGAAACCAGAGTATCCCTCTCTAGGACACCCCTTGTCCTGCTGGCTTGGCTGTGAGTTGCCAGCTGACATGGGAGGGACATCCACTCTGCAGGGCCTGCATGACTTGAGATGCCCTTCATTTCAAAGGGTGGGGTCACTGATATAGCACCTCCTGGGTGACTAAAAAACCATTTGGGGACTACGGGGCAGAATTCACTTCTGTCTGAACTATTCCTACCCCTGCCTGGCTCTGACAGGCTCCAGAGGGTGCCTGGGGATGCAGAAGATGACTTAGAGGAGCAGTTCCTTCCAGAGCTCTGCGCTGTGATGAGGGGAGTGCATCTCAGTGCATCAGTCTGGGACCATTGTGTGCATGGGACTGTTCTACTCTGCAGTGGAGCTGGTCTTGCCTGCCCCCCTGCTGTCAGACACATCCAGAGCCTCCTCAGCTGCTGGGATGTCATTAGCACTGATTAACATCTCCTTTTTATGAATCCCTCTTGACCCTGCCCACTGTTCTTGCATGACTCATCCAGGGAGGAGACAGCACAGTCGTTGCAGGGAGATGTATTAGCAGGTCACAGATATGCACTTGCAGGATCCCAAAATGTGAGCCCTAATCCCTTAAACTATGCTGTGCAAGAGCTCGGGGCCACACCCAGCCACAGGGTGTAGGACACTGTCGTGGTGTGACCCCAGCCAGCAACTCAGCCCCACGCAGCTCCTTGCTCAACCTCCCCTGGTGGGAGAGAATCAGAAGGGTAAGAGTGAGAACTTGGGGGTTGAGACATAGACAGTTTAATAAGTAAAGCAAAAGCCACAAGCCAAGCAAAATGAGGAATTTTTCACCACGTCCTGTGGGCAGGCAGGTGTTCAGCCATCCCCAGAAAAGCAGGGCTCCATTGTGTGCAACAGTTGTGTGGGAAGACAAATGCCATCACTTTGAATGTCTTGCCTTCCTCCTTCTTCCCCAGCTTTATATCAAGTATATGGTATGGAACATCCCTTCGGTCAGTTGGGGTCAGCTGTCCCAGCTGTATCCTCTCCCCCCAGTGGTGGGGTGGGGTGAGGAGCAGCAAAGGCCTTGGATCTGTGTAAGCACTGCTCAGCAGTAACAAAAACTTTCCTCTGTTATCAACACTGTTTTTAGCACAAATCCAAAACACAGCCCCATACCAGCCACTGTGAAGAAAATTAACTCTATTTCCCAACCAAATCCAGCACATTCTCCACCTCTTATTCCAAACCATTTAAATGATGCTCAGGTCACATACTATCCAGTACATTCTCATTACCCACCATTCCTCTTGCCATCCTTTGGTGTAGCACAGATTTATCAAGCCCCTATTTTATGGACCACTGCTGTAACACATCCTCCAAGTGTCCACTGAATTCATTTAGTCCCTGACTTTGGGCTCCATCTGTTCTGGTGGTCATTCTGGACAGGAGAAGGTGGTGTGGAGTTTTTGGGTCACTGCTCACCCCACTGCTCACTCACACTGCTTCTTGTAAGGCTTGTACTTCTCCCACCCACTGTCAATCACTTGCAAAAGGGCAGCTTTGCTGATTAAGGTGCTGTTGTCCCCTAGTAACTGCAGCTCATTGTTCTGCTGGTAGGAATCTGGCCATTTCCCTGCCATCAGCAGTTGGTAGGACCACTGCAGCACCAAATCTGTTTTCTGTATGTCTGCCTGTCATTTCTGGGAAAGGAGAGCCTGTGTGTGGGGTGCCAAAGGTATAATCATGTCCCTGGAACGTAGCTGGAGGCAGCTCGTAACAAAAGTTGGGATCTTGCATTGTGACGTAGCCCTGAGTCATCTTTCCATTGCCAAAGTCCTAAAGGGTTGCAGCAATTGGGTTTTCAGCTGGGCAGCAGCAGGAGATGAGGTTCCTGGAAGTGCAGCTGACTGCTCAGTTAATCAGTAGTGCTGGGGTTTAGTATGTGCAACTCACACTATACCCATCTCAGCACCTCTCCCCAGAAATTTTGCTAGCAGAATGCAAGGGGCAAGGTCTGCCAGGTTCCTCAAACAGGGCTCCATGGGGATTGGGAACCTGATTCTGGCTAAGGTCCCTTGCTGCCCTGTCCTTGGCCAGTTTCCCTAAAACAGAGACCAGGTCCAGTGTCACATGCATGTTTGGGTCCAGTTTGAGTCTGGACCTGCTGGCTTCAAAGGGGTGCTGATCTGTCCTTGGGATATTTGCCTGCCCTGCAAACAATCCCTCTGGATAGGGTGTGCGGTCTTAGCCTGGACTGTTGGGACCTGCTGCTTTGGGGGCAGGTACAAGACAGCAGGTGTTTGACTTGTATTTGTGTGTGGGGTGATTGTCCTGCTGTGGTGTGCCCTGGGAAGAGGCAGGAGAGCTTTGCCCTGTTAAAACTAGCCCCTGCACAGCTCACAGGCCTCCTGCACCCGAAGTGGACAACAAACAAGGTGTGGGACTTGGAAAACAGGTGTTTTATTTTTCTTGCCTCTTTTTCTGTATTGTTTTAGCTGGGGCTCACTTCTGCTCTCTGGAGAAGCTGGCTAGAGCAGCCTGGTTCCTGGAGCAGGCAGGGAGCTGGCACCCATCCTACTGCCAGCCCTTTTCCCCCATCACTTCCCCCATGCAGGGCTGGGAAAGGCCATGCTGTGAAGCTGCTGGCCGAGGGCAAACAGAGCCACGGGGACAGACCAGCAGTGTCCCAGCCCGAAGAACACACAGGCAGTGGCTGCTGAGCCGGTGATACAGGCTGGCAGTGCCATGCTTTGGCTCCACCTGGGACATGGGGGAAAGACTCCAAACCCAGTGCCGGGCACTCACATGCTGGGGAAAAGCCAGCAGCCCCTTGGGGACAGCCAAGAGCCATCTGCTCAGCTACAGGGCTGTTCTGGCTTTTCCCCACGGATTGGATTCCTGCTGAACTGGGGCACTTGTCTGCACTGAAGTGGCTTCAGACTGGAGATGGCACTGGCCTAAATAGCTCATGCAAACAGGGTGAAAGGCCTGAGTGACAGAACAAGCAGGAGGCCAGTTTGCTCTACTGCCTTCAGGCTTCCTCCTGAGCTGACCTGCCCTAAGCACCCCTTCAGCCTCTGGTTCACCTGCTTGGCTGGGGACAGCATAAGGAGCCTGGCAGAGCTGTGCAGGTGGGTGAGTTTTACTCTCCTCACCTCTGCAGACCTGAGTTAAACTGTGCCTTAATGTGTGTGTGGGTGAACCCCACTGCTTTTCTATTCTTTGGGCACCTCTGCACTGGGATGACTGAGAATGCTGAGTTAGGCAGGACAGAGTGACAGGAGGGAGGCAAAGGCTGAGGCTGGGAACACTCAGGACTGGGCTGGCACTGGTTACAGCTGGAATGTGCGTGCAGAGCTGAGAAGGGCGGGAGGTCAAGAAAAGCCCTTGGTCAGGTGAGCCAGCCCTTGGCTCCCACAAAAACTTGGCAGCAGGTTAAAAGCATGTAGCTGGGCTGGGATGTGCTGAGACATAGGGGCAGCAGCTTCCAGGAATGGAGATCTCAGGCAAAATATCCGGGCCAAAAGCTGTACTGAAGGGAAAGGGGTGAAGAGATTTGTGCCTCAGCTCCTGACTGTCTTACATCTTCCCCTCAGTGCTACGAGACATCAGTGAGCGAGGCAGGGACCTGGAGCAGATCCTATCTCAGTACATCACCTTCGTGAAGCCTGCCTTCGAGGAGTTCTGCTTGCCGGTAAGTCAGAGGAGTGACACCCATGTGAGTGCTGAAGGTGCCTCATCTCCTCAGAGAGGAGCACTTCGTGCCCAGAGCTCAGATCAGCCTTCTGTGCCTTTCTCCCTCCCTGCAGGCCCTGGCCAAGGCAGTGGTGCCAGTGCTGGCCAGGGCAGAGTGTGATGGGGACTATTTATACAGCCACTGCCTTCCTGGTGAGATCATCCTTCCCTTCTGGAAGACAGTATGGCCAGAGAAATCCCTCCCTGTGCAGAGGCTGACAAACCACTGGGCAGTTCAGCGTGGGAGAGAAGATCCTTGGCTGTATTTAGCTGGGGAATGGGAGGTTGCTGCCCCCAGGCAGTATTTGCTGTGTCTGCCTCCTCTTTTGGGCTGTCCTGCCTGCGCTTTTCACCCTGCAGTGCTGCTGGCTTCATGCTTGGGAGAGCAAGGAAGCTGCTTCTCTCTGTGCAGTGGGATGTGGCCTTGCAGGTTGCATTTCATGGCTGGTGAGTGGCTAGGGTGACAAGGCCTGCCTGGAGAAAGGAAGGGCTTCAAAGGCTTCCTTCAGGAGCTGCTAACAGAGGGAAGGCTCCCTGGCAGACAGGGACTGTGTGTGTGGGAATCTACTGCAGTCTTGCAGACTTGCATGGAAATAGCACGTTTGCAGGATCAGCCATTGTACACCTTTCCTGGCTCTCATGGAGAGGAGCCTGTACCTTGGTTCTCAAGGCTTTTCAAGCAGATGTGGTAGTCACATGAGGAACTTTTTTATTCTGGAGGAAGTGAACCAGCAGAGTCTTGAAACCTGTGAACTGCTGGCGAGCACCACAGGCAGGAATAACTCTGTGCCTCCCACCTTAGGAGAATTCCTATGCCAGTCTGTCTGGTCAGCTCTGACCTTTACCTTAAGAGGGACTGATTCTGTGCTACAAGATCTTCTCCTGGCTTTGCCATGGCTCCCTTTTTTTCAGTCTCACTCAGCTGTGGCCCTGGGGACCAGTTCCTAAGTCCAGAAAGGCTTTTCCCGAGAGGCAGGTCCAGCTTGCAAGGCTCCTCTTCTTGCAAATCCCCAGCAAGATAAATCCAGTTTTTCAAAGCAGCAGATGCTGTATCAGGCTCTTCTGATGAAGAGTCTGTAGGAGAATGAAGTGTGAAATGAGGAGGGCACAAAACTGCCGTGTTCCTATCCACAGCTTTGCAATGGTCTGCTCTCACTTCCAACCTGGTGGTTGGCTCAGCTGCAGAGCAACTGCAGGCTCAGCACTCACTGTTATTTGACTCCTAAAGCAGCTTTGGGCCAAGTGGTCCAGTACTGAAATGGTCTGGCATATCCTGGTGATTTTTGATATGTCTGGAAGCACTTGGAGGTGTCAGGTGACACCCATCACCCCATCTGGCTTGGTGGAGCTTGGCTGTCAGCTGTCAGTAAAACTGACACGAATGAGGAGGAAACTGAGACTGGCACCTGCAGGTGAAACCAGGTCAGGACTGGTGTCCTGAATCACATCTTTGCAAGTGATATGGTAGGGAGTTCTCCCCCCTTCCCAGACAGATCTTACGGCTGCGCCCAGGCACACCTACTCGTGCTCTTGTAGCAAGTCTGGATAGATTCAGGGGGAAGGGTGTTCCCAAGAGCATCAGCTGCTGGAGTCTTGTGATTATGAGGGTTCTTAATTGCAGGTTTTGTTAGGGTGCCTCTTACTGGCTTCTGTATGAGCTCATGAAAATGGAGTCAGGGCACAAAGCATGGCCCTTGAAACACGGAGCAGAACACAAATAAGAGCATCCAAAATGTATTATCAGCAATGACATACCTCCGAGTGGGTTCGGGTTTGGCAAGGGGAGGGCAAGGACCTGGCCCAGTGAGCAGGGACAATGCCCCAGCCTGGTGTCTCTCCACTTTCCCTGTAACACAGTGCTCTCTCTCCTCCCAGACCAAGAAATATGCTGACGTGATCATTCCCAGAGGAGCAGATAATGAAGGTAAGGACCCAGACTTTGCTGTTCTGACCTGGCAGCTAGCTTTGGGCTATTGCTGTTGCAGTGGAGTTAGGTTGGAGGTAGCAGGACCTGCCACAGAGGGGACTCAGGCCACTGCCACCCGAGAGAGGACTGTTACCACAGGTGTGCTAAGATGAGCCTGTTCTCTTTGGTCCTACTTGGAGCATTAGTGACTAGGAGTTTGTGTTCCTCTGATCAGGCCTGAGAGCCCATCTATGTGCACTGCCTCCAGGCAAACTCTTTGTTCATCCCACACAAAAGGGAATGTGCAACTGGGACAGCCAGGTCTTCACCTGGCTGGAATCAGCCTGACCATACTGGCTTGAGGGGTAGAGGGATCAGGTCCCAGCGGGGCAACTGCTTCCAACAAGATTGGGATAGGAAGGGAGAGCAGTGGGAGGGACAGCAGGGGCACCAGCTCTGCCTTGGCTCTGGTTGATTTGCAGTGATCCTAACGTCGTCTCTCCCCCTTTTACTCACAGTGGCCATAAACCTGATAGTGCAGCACATCCAGGACATTCTTAATGGAGGACTCAGCAAACGCCAGAGCAACGGGTACCTGAATGGCTACACTCCCCCGCGCCAGCGGCAGCCCTCAGAGTCCAGCAGCCGACCCCACTGACCCGGGCAGAGGCGTGAGGCCACGGCCAGGCCGCTGGGCCCTGCCACGGGCCCTCTGTACATACTGTCTACTCATTCCCCCCTTATCTATTTAAGAAACCAGACGGAGACGAATGCCTTTAATTTTGTATGTTCGAATTGCTGAATGAGAAGCAGCCAGTTGCTCGGGAGCCTGGACTACCCTCAGCTCCTGGCCTTGCTCAATAACTCCTCCAGCATGGAACTGGCTATAAATCTCTATAAATATAGAATTGCTCTATTTTTGTGTAAATGCAGAATAATGTAAAATTACTTGCCATAAGGTATTTGCCAGGCTCAGTGTTGCTGGGAGGGACTGGGAAAGGGGGTCCTGAGAGATGTTGGTGTCAGGATCTTCACCTCAGAGGTGGTAAGGAAGGAAGGGTATTCAACAGCTGCTTTAGTACACTGTGGTGTCCATCCTGGGGAAGGGCAGTGGCAGTTTGAGTGTAGCCTGAGTGTTACACCTGGGCTGGGATTGTCTCTTCCTGCCATTGCTTTTCAGGTCTGAGCAGCCTGGTTTTGGCTGGCAGGTGCTGCACAATGCCTCTGGCAGCTGGGAGAATGATGTGGAGTATCTCCTGCTGACATTCTCCCCCTGACTTTCTGCAGCTCCAAGTCTCTCAGCCTTTCAACAGCATCCCATTCTGTGCCTGACACTCCTTCCCACCACAGGTGTGGGGCTGCTGTCACACCCTCCAGCAAGGACCTGGAAGGTGGTGCTGGGTATGTGGCCGTGTAAACACAGCCTTTTTAGCAGTCTCACTGCCTGGCTCGTGTGGGGGCAGCACTCAGATACCTTCATCCCGTCTGGAGCTTGGCGGCCATGTCTGGTGGTGCTGTTAGTTGACCCTGGGCTGACCTGCCTGGAGGTTGGCTTGCAGGTCAGAGGTGTGTCTCATTCCTCACTTGGATTGGTTTTGCTCTTGTATGCGGGATTTTGGGATGAGGTATGGTTACAGGAGAACCAGCCTCTTCTAAAAAGAAAGGGGCAATGGGCTGATAAAAGGCAGCTGCTGAGCTGCCTGTCTGAAGGGCTCAGCAGGGTAGTGGTCCCTGGGCTGCCTCACATCCCCATGTGGGACATCCACAGGTCCCATCTGGGTAGTGTGAAACTGGATGCCCAGCAGTCCTGCTCCCTGTTTTCAGAGTATGCTTTTACCTGTCCTGTGTCCTTTTCACTGTCCTGGGGGAGGACAGTGTCCCAAGGGCTGCCCAGGCAGTGCCCTTCCTTGCCTAGGGTGACACTTAGTCTCCCCTAACCTGGTAGTGCTACGACAGCTGTGTCCAGAGAGGCCTGGTGGGGTTAGGGATGCCTGGAGAGGCCCCCCGCAAGGTGGGGCAGTTTGGCTGGGGCAGGAGCTTGGTGGGAGCCAGTGGGAGGGGGTTTGGTGGGATGGTAGCTAGGAAAACTCCTTTGGCTAGTGCTGCTAAGACTGACTTGAACTACCAAACCCAAAATTTCACAGACATACAACAAAGCCAGGAGCAGAGACCCCTAGCCTTGCTCCCTCATGGTTTTTCCAGTCTTTTCAGAGCATTGGTTTTGCTCTGTGGTTAAGAGTTTAATGGACCATGCTCCATTGCTCTCCAGTCTGATGTAAGCTGGGACAAGCTTTCATCTTTGAGAGAACAAGAAAGGAAACACCTCCCCGCAGTGACTGCTGCTGGGACAGACTCATTCCTTCTTGCTCTGTGATGAGGCAGCCTTTTATCCCCCTCCCTGTCTGCCAACAGTTCTCCAAGGCACGTCGGCTTTGCCATCACCAAGGGCTGGCACTGCCTAATTCTGTGTAGGTAAGAGGGACCAAAGCCCTGCAGAACTGGTGACGCTTCTCAGAGCTTATGCAGAAGACAAAATATTGACCTCCTCTCCCTGGTGAATAAAGACAGAATAAATGGATGCTGGTGTTGTCTCCTGTTTGGTGCTGCATGGTGCTGATTGCAGTCCCAGGACAGAAGCAGATTTGGCCATTCTTGTCTTAGTTTTGCAAGTCTAAGCCAGACCTGGAGCAAAGCTGCTGGCACAGATCGGTGCTTTGGTGAGGAAGGAGGCAGCAGGGTCTGGCTTTTGGCTGGTACCCCCCCCCCACTGTAAGGTCCAAAAACTCACTTGACAAGGCTTTTAAAAGGGCTGTCTGTTGTTTGTGTGCTCTGCATTAGATGCACAGGAGAAATACTGGCAAGATAATCTTGAGAGGTCAAAACAACCAAAAATACTTCACTGGCAAATTTAGAAAATCAAAGAACTTTGGCAGAAGATTTAGAGCAGCACTCAGTCAACATAAAACACTTACCAGAGCATTAAATTGGCCCATTCAACTTTGCAAACTTTAAGCCCATTTCATTTTAAGTTATTAGTGAATTCCAAGTAGAGGGAATTGTAGGAAGAAGAAAGAAAGAAAAGATATAGAAAAGGACACATACAGCTACCTGCTCCTGCATTCCAGGGTGTTTCATCTGATAGAATCTCCAAGAGGAGGTAGGGTCAAGACCTGTGCTCACCTCGAGTTCAGCTTTACTCCTTAGCCTTCCTGAGCCTTTGCTCCAGGTGGGTTTTCCAGTCATTTGGCCTCTTGGGGGCTCCAGGGGCAGGTGTGGAGCACTGCCTCTGGTGTGCCAGGGATTGGCAGCCACTGCAGGGCTGGGGTACAGACTAGGGATGCGGGATGTGCACAGCAAGGCATTACCTCACCAGGGCAAGGCCTGACCTGCCCCTTCTCCCACACACATGCACCCCAAAACGTCTCAAGACATCAAACTTTCACACCCACTCTCAGCAAGTCCTGATGTACATGTTGCTTGGGGTGCTGTTGTGAAACCCCTCTGCTCTCACAACAGCAGAGGTGGAGAAGTTCAGCCCTTGCCAGTAAGTATCTTGAATAAATGACAGTCAAATGGGTTTCATTAAAAGACCTCATAGGCAGGGTGCCATTAGCACCAGTGGGGTGTCAGGCAAGGCGGGGAGACTGCTTTTAGCAAAGGGATAAATCAGTTTGTGGCGAAACACTTGATGTCAGCATGGATGCACAAAGAGGAAGTCAGGCTTAAACGACCTGATAACCCTGTGAAGAAATGAGTGGCTTGGTAGGTGAGAGAAGAGTAGGGCATGTTGTCTACCCTGGCATGAGTCAGGCATTTGATAGGATCTCCTGTAATGTTCCTCATAGTGTTGATGAATGGGCTGGATAAAACCAGAGATAGATGGAAAACCGGCTGAATGACTGGTCCAGTGGTATGAGGTCTAGTTGAAGATCACACCTAGTTGTGTGACTAGGTCCAGCCCCTTTGACATCTTCACTGAAGATCTGCATGATGGAGAGATGGGCTGACAGAAACATTTTGATGTTCAGCCAAGGGAATTGCAAAGTCCTGCACTTGGGGATAAATGATCCCATGTGCCAGTACATGCTGGGACATCTGGAATGCACAGAGAAGGCTGTGGGGGTCCTACTTGTCCAGGAGCCAGAGATAGCAGAGGGCTGATGGTATCCTGGGATGCTTTAGGGGAAGTGTTGGGTTAGGGTGATCCTTCCCCTCTGCTCACGTGAGGCCACACCTGAATGCTGTGTCCAGCTCTCCAGTACAGGAGCTACTGTGAGGGTCCATTGAAGGGTCATGAAGAGGATGTATGGATTGGAATATCTCTCCTGTGGGGAAAGATTAAGAGATGTGGGATTGTCCAGACTGGAGGAGGCTGAGGGGGAATCTTATTAAGGTATATAAATAGCAGGAGGGAGGGTGAAAAGAGAGCCAGTGGTTGGACATGGACACAACCTGAAAAAGAAGGGGTTCCCTCTGAATATCAGGAAGCATCTGCTGGGAGAGTAACGGAGCCCTGGCACAGCTTGTTCAGAGGTGTTTTGGAGTCTCTTTCTTGGAGATACTAAAACTGCAGAAGTTCATGGGCAGCTGGTTTGAGACAACCCCACCTGAGCCTGAGCTTGGACAAACTGAGCTGCCAGGAGCCTTCCAGCCTCAGCCAGTCTATGAATTTGAAAGATTTTTTAATCTCATGGTTCACCTGGGTGAGAAGCTGGTGCCAGCTTTATCCCTTCTCCTGATTTTGGTTCTAAGCCTCAAGGGGTTCCCTAAGGCTCAAGGTTCCCTCCTCAAGGGGACTTCCAAACTCTTTCTGCCACCTTCCTCTGGTAGTGCTGCTGCTGGAACTCTTGCAGGTAAAGGTGATGCAAAAGCCTGGTGGCCCCAAGCATCAGCATGGTTTTGGTCCTGAGCATTACCATGGTTTCGGCCCTCATCTTGTACAGTTGGGAACATAGGAATGTGCACTTTGCCTAGCAGTCTGTCCTCATCCCTGGAAATTATAGGGCCAGGCCTTACCTGCACCCCACAAACCTGTCCCTTCTTGTGTGACTGATTTTGATTGCTTGCCCATCTCTGTTTTTTCTGCACATTTCTCCAGATGCTGAGAGTAATATGAGCCAGGCCCTGCAGAACAGCCAGGACATGTCCACCTGGGCAAAGTAGTCCCAAAGCTGGCCCAGAGGGTAGGGCAGGTCAGAGGCCACGCTCTCCACGACTAGGGGTGGGTTTTTTGTGCCCCAGGAACGATGGCCTCCTCCTGGAATGTAGCACCTGTGGGGTCCCTCACAGCCACGGATGCCTGCTCTCTCACACCCCAATTCTCCCATGTTTCCCAGAGTACACATTCTGGAAGCTCACAGACAGCAGCCTGGCTGACACCCCTGCCTTCCATGCTGCCTCTTCCCTGGATGCCTTTGGTACCGAAAGGATATATGCCACAGGAACAGTAAACTTTATTGATATGAACCGTGCAAGAAGATTTTGAAAGTCAGCTACTCCCAGCAGGAATTTTGCAGAATTTCACAGGCATGTCTGATGCACAGGCATGCTCTGGCTGTCATATTTGGGAAGATGGAGCCCCAGCCTTTGGGATGCCTGTAGGCCCTGGGAACACCTTGGGCAAAGGGGACAGGCAAGAGGAAGAGGGCATAGGCAGTGGAGGAAGCCCTACCACAGGAGCCTTTGGTGGGCTGAGGCACCTTTTGACTGGTTGTCATCCTGGAGGCATGCTGTCTGGATGAAAACACTCCAGTTGGCATTGTTATCCAGCCACTTCCAAACACCTGCTCCTCTTCCAGGTGCAATGTTGCAATCACACCAGCCTTGGAGGGTCTAAGGACTAAGGAACCCAATGGGCTATGGGCAGGTACCAGGCACTGCCACCTTACAGGGACACATAAGCAAAATGGTCACCCATGTTAAGAAGAAAGCCAGAGGTTCAAAGAATTATAGAATATCCTGAGTTGGAATGGATCCACAAGGATCATCCAAGTACATCTTCTGGCCCTGCACAGAATCACATAATGGGTCAGGTTGGAAGGGAGGTCATCTGGTCCCACCTCCCTGCTCAAGCAGGGCCATCCCAGAACATGGCATTGCATTGTATCCAGGCGGGTCTGGGATATCTCCCATGAGGAAGACTCCACAACCTCTCTAGGCAATCTGTTCTAGTGCTCGATTACTGCACGGTACAGTTCTTCCTTGTATTCAGGTGAACTTCCCATGTATCTCATCCTAGTAGTTGGCACCACTGAGAAGAGCCTGGCTTCTTCATCTTGGCATCTCCGCTTTAGATACTTATACACATTAATGAGGTCTCATGCACAGGACAGCCCAAGAATCACATCATGTGCCAAGTTCAGGCACAATGAGAAATGCATTACCCCTTGAGAATGAGAAGTTCCATTAAACTGGAATTATGGAGGGATAGGAGGACTAGGGAAGTGATCATCCCTTTGTACTCAGTACTGGTGAGGCTGCACCTCAAGTGCTGCATTCAGTTCTGGGCCCCTCACTTTAAAAAGGGCACTGAGGTGCTGGAGTGTGTCCAGCGAAGGGCAACAAGGCTTGTGAAGGGCCTAAAAAACACATGAGGAACAGATGAAGTAGCTGGGGATGTTGAGCCTGGAGGAGGCTTGCGGGGGGACCTCATCACTATCTGCAACCACCTGACAGCAGGCTGTAACCAGGTAGGGTCGGTGTCTTCTGCCGGGTCTGCAGTAGGAGGACGAGAGGAAATGGCCCAGCGGAGACAGGGGAGATTCAGATTAGGTATTAGAAAAAAAAAAAAAATCCACTGTCAAGAGTGGTCAGGCATTGGAATGCCAGGGTTGCCCAGGGAGGTGTTGGGAGTCACCATCCCCGGAGGTATTTAAAAGGCGTCTGGATCTGGCGCTAGGTGATGTCGTTTAGCGGTTCCAGTGGCATTGCTGGGTGGACAATTTGACTTGGTATCTTCTTAAAGGTCTCTTCCAACCTTGACGAGTCTATGATTCTGTAACAGGACCCACGGGGCCCCGTGCATGCGGCGGCTCTGCCCCCTCGCTGGGATACGGGCTCCAGGACACGGCCACACCACTGGTCATCGGGTGGGACCTCGGCGGGGCCGGGCCTCCGCGTCCCGCGGTCGGTGCGCAGCAGTGCCGCTCTGTCGGCGCGGCGGGGCCGGACCGTGCTGCGGCGGGGGGCGGCTCTGGGGGCGGAAGGGGCGGGCGCGGCTTGGCGGCGGTTGGCGGGGCCGGGCCGCTTCCTGCGGCTGAGGACGCGCTCGGGCGGTGCTCTGGGATCGCGCCTCGGCGGTGGCGACGAGCCCGCGCCCGGCGTGAGTGAGGCGTCTCTGCGGGCCGGGCCTCCCGGGGGGCGCGGGGCGGGCTGGGGAGCGATGCCTTACCCGGGACTGCTGCGGCCTGGGCCCTCCGCTGCCGGGCGGGTTGGGGCAGCGTGGGCTCTGCGGCTCGGCTCGGCTCGGCTCGGCTCGGGGTGGCCCTTGGACCGGGCCCGGCGCTCGGGGCAGGGCAGGAGAGGAGCGGTGCCCTTGCCGCAGGAGCTGCCGCCGGGAGAGCCGAGTTGTGCCGCGGGCTCCACGGCCGCGCTTTTCCGGGAGAGCCGTGCCTCAGCCTGTTGCTGCCCCGCGGACAGCGCGGAGCACCGCGGCTTAAATGTCTTTATTTTTGGTGTGTGAATATGTGTGTGTGTGTGTGTGTGTGTGTGTGTGTGTGTGTGTGTGTGTGTGTTCACCCCCTCCTTGGTTTTTAATGTGGGTTTAAGGGGATTAAATCTGATGCAGTTAGGGGGCTAAGAATAGCCTTGTCCACGTTCTCTTGCAAGTGCAAAGTGCTCCGAGGGGCTGCTCCGTGCTGCTGGCACACGGGCGGTGGTGGCCTTGCCGCTTGCAGCGGGACAGCCGGCGGTCCCTGCGGCGGGATGCGGGGACGCGCCGTTTCCCGGGAGCATGCTGGGGAGCTGGAGCTCGCATTGGAATTGGTATGCGGTGCCCTAACCGGGAGGAATTGCCTTTCTTTATTTGCAGGGAGCTATGAACCTGAGTAATTTGCAAGTGTGGCAGACAGCAAGCCTGAGCTTATTCTTCATTAACTGGCGAACTGCTCTGTTTGTGTTTCTGGGATAATGCTCCTAGGGAGTGTTGCATGTAAAATAAGGTTCTTCACGAAGCCAAATAGAGCTATAACAGTTCTGTAGTTTAAATTGTGCCAAAAATACTTTGCTTCATGTTGGATGCAGGGCTCCAATCTGACAGTCTCAGTCTTCCAAAAATGATCTTATTCTTCCTAAATGTATTTTTTTTATCTTTTAAATGCTGCGTGTATTTATTTTAAGGTTTAATTCATTCTCATTCGGTCATTGCTTTTCCCATAGTTCAGTGGTTTCCCGTTTCTCGCTCCATTTCTGGAGGGGTAGAAGCCTGTGACTATCAGTGTGGAAGCAGAGCACCTTTCTGTTCTTTAATAGATTTTTTTTTTTAACAAAAAGTTAGGCTTATTGCTTTGAATAATAATTGAATTAAATGTAACCCTATGTGAATAGTTATGGAAAATGAAATTTAGGCAAGCGATGTCCTTGTAAAAAGGGTTAATTTACATTAGAATTAGAAGTTGGTGGTTGAATATGAAAGGCCTGTGCAGTTTGCAACTGTTATTACTCTCAGAAAATGAATATTTGGAGTGGTAGTGTGGTGAGCATCAGGCAGCACCGTTCATCTTTGCAGATGTAGTAACATTATTAGCATCCCTCTTACCTCTGGGGCACAGTTATCTTCAATTTCCAGACACAAGTTTTATCTTCTATCAAATTCTGGCTCTGCAGTGTAGCTGGTGAGCAGTGCTGTGCTGTTTATTAGGTGCCAGTCTGCCTTAAATCTCTGCTAAATGTGGGAGGGAGAGATACCTCCTGGCTCCAAGCAAGGAGTGAGAGTGAGCACCCTGTTAGTTCAAGGTTTTTTTCCTTTGGTAGAATAGTTTTAAGGATTCAGGGAGACAGGCAGTTTGCTGACTTTATAGTGTGTGTGTTCTGTTTGCTAAAGAATCTTTGTGCAGCTGTGGTGAAAATATTTTTAATGTTGTTTTTTTCTGCTTTATCCTCTGTAATCCAGGTATTGTTAATCTGGCCTGTGAACTTATAACTGGGTAAGAGCTTGAAGGCATGTTAGTACATGGTTGTGGGCAGCTCTGTTCCCTTAGAGGGAGGCTGAAGAGGGGAAAGAAGGTTCTCTTGCTTCAGAAATCACCTTTTTTTCCCCTTTTTTTTTTTTCCTGTTGGATCAGGTTCTTGAAGTGTAGGGTGAAGGTTTCTCTTCACAGTGCATGGACGGAAAGCCAATGCGCAGGTAAGACACAAAAACAATTGTTCTTCTCTTCCCGAAATAGGATAAATCATGTGAGTTGGTTTTGTGCGTGCCTGGACTGCAAAATGTTGTGTGCTTTTGGATTTTTTTAAAAAGCCTGGTTATGGGGAATTGGGAAATAAGTCATTCCTCTTTAGTCCTTTCTTAAATGTATTTAGTTTTCAATATTTACAAGACCAGATGTCTTTCAGGAAGAGTATGGAAGATAAATTACTGTAATTCTCCATCCCCTTTTCCACTTCCCCCATTTACTGTCATATTTAAAATTAAATATTTAATTACTTAGGTATTCAAATTGTGTAAAATAGACTGCCTGAGAATAAAATTAAACTTGATTTCCAAGAAGCATTATTTTTCCCTTAAAGAAAGATATTTGGTGAGGTCTTGGGTGAAAAGGAGATTTCCTTTTCTAATTATGGATGCCACCTGCCTCAGTTCTAATGAGCTGGAGATGCAGCTGAAGTATAATTCAGGGGAGTTCTTGCCGTGGTTATGTCAAAAACATTCTCTCTCATATAGAGAAAAAGTTGTCACAGTAATTCAGCATGATGACAGGTTTGCAAACAGGGTTTCCTGCTAGTTGTTGTTAATTTTCCCTGTTTGATGGCAATCCCATGGTAAAACTTAGCAGAGATATATTTCTGTACATGATACAGGCTGTGTGGAAGTGAAGTTGCCTGAAGCTCTTCACCTCTGAATGAATTGAACTCCTGCAGCTTGCTTGGTATTTGTGCTCTTTGGGATGTTGAAAGAAGGAAAACTTTATTGTGGGTAATTCTGTAAAACACTCATGTAAGAGAAGGCAAGGCTTTTAACCATAGTTGAATATATAGAGCATTTTTGGCTACACAAACCCTTAGCCTGGCTTCTGTGCAAAGCCTTGAAGAATGGCATGATGTTGTTTTAATTTAATGAACTTCTCAAGTGCAGCAAAAAAGGCTGGTGCCACTGCTGCAGTTCAGTACTGAGTAAACCTGGGACATGATAGGGGCATTGCTGAGCCTGGGTATTGTGCTGCATTTTTGCCAAGATAAGAAATGTCATTTGGTCAATGAGGAGCTGTACGTGACTTTTACAGTGAATTTCTTTTCCTCCAAGATGGATTAGATAGCAGATGAGCTCTCTTTCACCATAGTCTTCTTCAGTGGAGGTTGTTTAAATCTTCACCAGCATAAAC
This sequence comes from Monarcha castaneiventris obscurior, assembly GCA_026261815.1. Classification (NCBI taxonomy): domain Eukaryota; kingdom Metazoa; phylum Chordata; class Aves; order Passeriformes; family Monarchidae; genus Monarcha; species Monarcha castaneiventris. Next base: position 6,045,680 of record JAMPIT010000476.1, read on the forward strand.
TGACAGCTTAAAATTGGTGACTAGCTTGGCCTGTGTTCTTGTTTCCTCCCTGCTTTGTGATCCTAATGGGGAAATTGAGGTTCTAAATTCGTTTCCATGCCTGCTGTTTTCTGTGTGTCGCACTGAGGCAGAGAATTCACATGCTGGAGTTCGTGTGTCTGTTTGTGGGTTTGTGGCCTTGGACTTGCTATTGTGGAAGTTCTGTCTGCCACTCAGACAGTTTTAGTTTTAGTGGTGGGCAGCAGCACAGAGCTGAAGAAGTAGAGGTTTTTTATTATTGCTGCAGCCTAGCCTGACAAGCACATCTCTGCTGTGAGCTATGGACTTCAGTTCTTGAATACACTTGCCTGTTTTAAGTCCCTCAGTGTGGGTTGTTAAAATTTTTGTTTGTTTTCCTATTGCCCATCTTAGCAGAAAACGATAAATGGTTCTTGGTTGGATTTTGGGCACAGATCTTCCTATGAACTCCAGCTAAGCAGATGGCAGAGCACTTTCTTTTATCCTTTTACTCGGGGCTCTGAAGCCAATTTAACACCCCATGTGAGGGTTGTGGTAGGTCCTGCACGAAGAGGGGAGCGAGGCGTGGCCAATAGTGGGTTAATAAACACAGTGAGATGGTGTCAAATGTGTACAGCATTCAGAGAGGAGGAGGAACGGCTTGAACAGACAAGGAATTCCAGCTATTCTTGTCAAGATTATAGTAGGGAATACGCATTGCTGTATCCTGCTTCAAACAGGATTTACCCTGCATTAGGAATGCAGGGGTAGTTGGGGCAGACTGTTCTTGCTCACTGTCAGGTAGAAGTTAGAGAATGTAGCTTTGCTGAAGGGAAAAACAAGGCAGCAGGGACCTCTCAGTGAAGAGCATGGTCCCACAGCACCCAGACAAGGAGGGCAGAGAAGATCTGATGGCCAGGGCCAGTCAGGAGTCCTGTACTCCTCAGGCAGGTCTGTAGGGGTGAGGAAGGAAGCAGGGAAGTCAGCTCAGCAGCTCAGAATTGGTGGGTGCACAGTCAGGTGCAGACATGTCTTTAACATAGCTCAGGCATGAGGGCTTGAGCAGCTCACAAAGAAATTGGGAAAGCTCTCCCAGCTCTTTCTCACCCAACTTTTCCTGGCAGCCTTTTCCCAGGTTACAGCAGCTACAGGCTTGAACAGCCAGACCCCCCTGGAGGAAGGAGGCTTCAGATCCTGATTATGAGCTCGGGACCTTATCCAACTACTTGGACATACCTCTTGCCCAAAACAAACTACAAAAGGCTCAGGAAGGTTTTGGAAAGCTCCAGTAATGACTTTCACTTTCAGAGTATGGGCATCCTCATGGGTGAAACTGAGTTTTCTGGGCTTGGTCAGTGAAAATCAAACTAAACAATGTAAATAGGGGCAAATACCAGATCCTTGCTGTTTTCCTTTTGTATGAAATAGTATTTCAGTCAGGTTTATCTGCTTGTTTGCATAACTCAACTTTATTGAGAAAGCTTACTGAAACCTTACTTGCTGGGCAAGAAAATGAATCAGTAGTATTTTTCCTGATAATCAGACTTTTATTAACTTAATTCCTAGAGTACTGATTGCCACAGTAAAGCATTTCCATTTACTTGGTTGGCATGTTGTGGTGGTGACTTCTGTTGCCAAAGGCTGGGCCAAATCAATGGCTCTTGTTCTTGCATGTCTATAACGAGTATAGGAAATACTTCTTAATTTCAAATCAAGACATTGACAGAAATCGCTACCAACTTGGTTTGTTTGCTACTAAAATCTCTTGCTAATGAAATCCACTCCAGCAATATATGATTTTAGGTTTTCAGTTGATGTGTTTAGCCTGAGACTTGTGTTTCGTAAGCCTTAGGTCAGCCTATTGTTTTCTGCTGAGCTGTGTTAAAGCCTGTTTGTAAACCCGTGCTAAAACACACATCTTAAAAAAATGCAGATTTGAAAGTTAAGGTGCCCTATGACAGCCCTATGGGAGTGAATTTTCCTTAAGTGTGTGTTACTAGGTATTTTTTTGAACTTTGGAAGGAGCTGCTGTAAGGATGGATGTCTCATAGATGCCCCTGTTAATGAATGAAGTTTTGGGCACTGGCATAGCAGAATAAAATGGAGGCAGAGCAGCCTGTTTATTAAGCTGACTTAGTGTTGCAGACTGCCTGTGTTCCCATTTGTACTTCTCAGCAGTGTGCTACAAAAACTGATCCTTTGTCAGTCCTTTCTTAATCCCATTGTATTTGCTGATTTCCCCAGCCCTGCATTTTGATGGAAGCTAATCCTGGAATATCTGCATAGCTGGGTGTGAATGTTTTATCTGCGCACACACATTTCCTCTGCATCCTCAGCCCTCCTTAATCACGCCGGGTATTCAGGAGCAGCTTTGAGTTCTGTGTGGGGGAAGGCAGCTCCCCTGCCATGTGAGAATCAAGTGCTGCCTTCTGTCTTTCACACCTCTAAGCTACTGACTCATCATTTCATTCTCTATGCATAAATATGCATAATGCACACATAATGCAGTGGAATCATGATCCTCATTGAGACACAAGCCATCAGACATGTCCTTTAAATTCACAGTTCTGTGCCTGTGTGTAGCAGCAACCCACTGAGCTTCACATCAAGCGTCTGGGTGGAAATTCCTAAGCCAATTGATCACTGGCTTCTGCATCACCCAGAGATAAGTTGTATGAATCAGGAACGCTCGTTTGGTTGTCACTCTTTTTTCCGTCCATTCAGTCTTCTTTAATCATTAATCAGCACTTTCTCTCCAGGAGGAAGGAGGCTGGGTACAATGCAGGCTCTCAGATAAATGCTGATGGGAGCAATGCAGAAATGACTCCAGTTCTTGCTAACCAGAGTCTTTTTCAGTGAATTAAAGGTACATTCAGCAGTGCCTCATTTGGGCAGAAAAATCTTGTTCTGCCCTGGCTAGGGAAGACTAGGGCTACTGCCTAAATCTGGCCAAGTAATCTCATGGCATAAAATGGTGCGTCCCATTTGTGCCGGTTTTGGCCAAAATCTAGCAATATATCCTCTGGGAGAAAGTCAGGTTACGACCACCCTTCCCCCCACCAGGTCTGGGAAAAAATTCCTCGAAGGAAAGTGAAGGAGATAAAACCTATTTATTAATGAACACACAGGAAAAGGATAATAATACTAAATAGTAAAACCCCTCACTATAACGAGAAAACGTGGGGAGAATTTAGAGTCCTCTTGTAGGTGTGGTCCCTCCTTCTCGGAGCTGGCGTGGGGGTGGCCTTAGGCTCCCTCCGGGCCTGAAGAGGAGTTCTCCTGATATGTTCTGATGTTGTTGACACAGTCCAGAAGAGAAAAAAGGAAGAAAAAAACCCCACCAAAGTCCTAGGAAACACGCCAGAGAAAAAGGGAAGGAAAAAAAACCCAAACAAACTGGCTGAAGAGACAGGCAGGGAGCTCCCTCCGTGCTACCGCCACTGGAGAACGAAGAGAAGTCCCTATCTCTGTGTCCTTGGGAACTTGCTTTGAAAAGTTCATCTGTTTTTTCCTCCCCTCTCAAGCTCAGTTTAAAGGCACAAAATTAATTTTTTGGCATAGAGCCATGACAGGGGATACACATCATAGAGTCACCCCAAGACTTTCCACCCCTTATCCCATATCGTTGGCTCAATGCCCAAATTAATATATTCTAACCCTACACACACACATTAATACATATCTACAGCTATGTACAAACAGTGACAGTGACACTCAGCAAGCAGTGGTGTACAGACATTTCACATTGCAGATGGTTTTCACCCAACAATCAGATCTCCCTGCGGTACACAACGTGTTGTTCCATCTCTCTGCATTACCCACCATGTGCAACCAGGTCCCTGAGCAAGGACAACCCCATGGATTGGTTTGTCCGCACTCGAGGTAGAATTAACCCATAGAGTCACCCCAAGACACCATTGCCCTGTGTTGGCAGGGAGTCTTGAGTGGTGGGGTTAGCAGGAATATTGTGTATTCCTTCTGGCAGCATAGCCTTAATCTAATGTATATGTACTTAGAACCCTTGCCACTCTATGATCTGCTTTAGGGCTGCTTTTAGTGGGAGATTTCTTTGAGGGAAACCTGCAGGTGTAACAGAGGGGTTGTGTGCTTTCCAAAAGGATGTCCTGTCCTGGATGTGCACCATCTCTTCTGATCTGTAGGTACGTGAAATGGGTTTTTATTTAAAGAATGCTTCTTCTGTGCTTTGACTGACAGCCTTGTCAAATCAAACTGTCCAGAACTGTAGTAGCATGTGTCTTAAAAGAGCTCTTGTGTTCTTTTTTGCCTTCCAAGGCTTGGTTTGACATAGTTCAGAACACCCGATGCACAATAAAATCAACTTAGCTTGCTTAGCAAGAGCCAAACTCTGCAGGGGAATGTTTGTTACCACCTTTCTCCATCTCTTGGTAGAGGGATTAAATTTCTTGCCTTCTGGCCTTGGCTGCTAAGGACTATGAAAATAAGCCAATTAGGTAAATTAATCTTCAGCCAAGGTTTCCTGAGGTTTTAGTACGGGTACCATTAATTGTGGTTTGTGTGTATTGCTGCAAGGGGAGCTTAGTTTATGCATTGTTTGTGATGAACTTGGCAGAGCTTTGAGAATGATTGTCAAACCCCAAAAAGGTCAGTTTGGGTTGTGAGGGATAAGAGTGGGTGGAGGAGAGCGAGAGGCAGTGTAACAGCAGAAGGATTTATCATAGGTGTCAGGAAAGCAGAACTGTGATGGATGTAAAAAAGATGGAGTAGGGATAAAAACCCAAGGCATTTAAGGTGCAGAGGCTGAGCAGGAGCAAGCAGCAAAACCCAGAGGGGAGCCCCAGCTGGATCTGTGTAACTAAGATAGGAGGAAGAGGTAATGGTCTAAAACATCTGAATATGATCATCAAGGAGAGGGTGTGGAGGGAATGGGAAAACAGGCTAAGATGCAAGTGAATAATTTGAACTGCTGCAAAGAGACTGGTTTCTCAGTGCTTAGAAAGTGCATTTGACATAATAATGAGGGGAAAAGATGTGAGTTATTTTTTTTCTAATTCTTTCCTTCAAGCGTGCTGCAAATTACATTGAGCCATGGCAAAGCCAAGCTTGATTTGTTTTTAACTCTTAATATGAGCAGTGAGGTAGTGACAGGTCACAAATGCCAGTGCCCCAGGGAAAACCTGGTAGTGGACAGCATGTTTTGGGTCTTTTGGTACATCTCCGATGGCCATAAACCATCAGTATTCTGATATTTTGCTCAATATGCTTTAACTGCTCTAAGTGATAGTTTTCCTTTGATGTGGGAAGAGGCAGCAGTTTCCTGATTTTTCTTTAATTGCATGTGGAACTTGGAAGATACGTTTGCTCTCTGTGCCAGTAATTTAGTTTACACATTGTTAAGAGATTCTTCACCTCTAAAGTTACCTTCCTGACTTCATGTTCTTCCTTCTTTGGTAGGTTGATAGTGGTGGATACTTGGATTGTTTCAACTTTTTCCTATTTGGTTTGATTTGGTTTCACTTGCCTTCTTCAGTCCTTAGTATGGCCTTTTTTGCAGAAGATTAACCTTCTTGGGGAAGGAGTGTCAGGGAGGGTGGATTGAGTCAGGAGCCTCCATAAATCAAAAATAACTGAAGAGGTGATACTTAAATGGGTATTCTGTGAACCTGAAAGATGCTCATGGTAGTCTGCAGGCCATCTTGAGCTCCTGAAGCCTGTGTGACAGTTTAATGTGTTCCGACATTACAGTGATGAGTGACCCCATTAAAAACGTAGGTAGAAGAACAGAGAAGTTTGGTTAAATCATGGAGCTGGAATTCTTTGCAGTGGAAATCCATCTCCAGCTTTGTCAAAGAAAACTCCAGTGCTTGACAGCAGGCAAGTCAGCTAATCTGTGCTTTGAGTCACTGTGTGAAATGGGGATAATGTGCCTTTACCACACAAGGCTACGGTTAGGTTCAGTTCATAAATATGCATGTGTAGCTGGATATTACAGCCGTGTGTCATAGAAAGCATATAAAAATAGCAATAAATTAAAGCCTGTTGCAAGTTGGCATTTGTTTACTTCTAAGCAAGCTTTGGTTGGAGATGGATTCCTCTTTCATGCGGTCACGTGCTTGTTTTCATGTCCCAGCATGGACTTACGGGCACTTCTTGCACTTGTGCTCGGTGTGAGCTGTGGAACTTTGGGGTGCAGCTGGCGGTGGGATCCCTGACCATGGTCCTGTATTATTATCTCCTGCACTGCAGGTGTACCAGCACTCGCCCAGGAGAGACCGGAATGGATGTGACCAGCCGCTGCACCCTTGGAGATCCCAACAAGCTGCCTGAAGGGGTGCCGCAGCCTGCACGCATGCCCTACATCTCCGACAAGCACCCACGGCAGACCCTGGAGGTCATCAACCTGCTGCGAAAGCACCGGGAACTCTGCGATGTGGTGCTGGTAGTGGGGGCCAAGAAAATCTACGCCCACAGGGTGATCCTGTCAGCCTGCAGCCCCTACTTCCGAGCCATGTTCACTGGGGAGCTGGCAGAGTCACGGCAGACGGAGGTCGTGATCCGGGACATCGATGAACGGGCCATGGAGCTGCTCATCGACTTCGCCTACACCTCGCAGATCACTGTGGAAGAGGGAAATGTCCAGACCTTGTTGCCAGCTGCTTGTCTTCTCCAGCTGGCTGAGATCCAGGAGGCCTGCTGCGAGTTCCTCAAGAGACAGTTGGACCCTTCCAATTGCCTGGGCATCCGGGCTTTTGCTGACACTCACTCTTGCCGTGAATTGCTTAGGATTGCTGACAAATTCACACAGCACAACTTCCAGGAGGTAAGGAGCTGGTGTGCTGGAATTGGGGTGTAAAATGTGTCAATGTGGCCTGTGAGAGCTTTGAGCAACTCTGATTTTGTCCTTTCCAAATCCTGCCTTTATACCTGCTCTGTGCCCTGATAGTGATGGGTGCCAGATGTTAAGTGGGGAAGAAAGAAGAAAGAGTTACTGGCAGGACTGTGTTGTACTGGTGGTTTGTATATGATCCACAGCATTTCTTTCCTTAAAGATGTGTGGTGAGTGCTATGTGGATGGCAAGGTTGTGGGTGCAGTTGGAGTTGGCATTGAATCTGTTGTGCCTGCACAATGATATGACATGCCACTCCTCTTTCAGAAATAGTCCAGATTCTACATGGTTGGAGGAGAGGCAGGTGTTAAAAGTAAGGACAGCACATCAACAGAACCAAAAAAATTTCATGCTGAGTTCCAGAATTGGAAAAGTGGGTGTTTGGGGGAGCATGAGACTGCCTCAGGGGAGGCTTCAAATCCCTTGCTGTAGCAGAACTAGGGTTTTGCATCTATTATTCAGCAGAAGTTGTCTGAAAGTAATTCAGATGTGTAATACTGTAGCTGACCTTTATAAACTCAAGTTTCTCATACTTTGTTAATTCTGCCTAGATGATTTTTGGGGGAAAAAATGCTAGCAGCTGGTACAGAGAAGGATCAGCATAATTGAGGATTGTGTGAGCAATAGTCAGAGAAGAGTGGGTCTTTACTGAGCTATTGCAGGAAGGAGCTCAACCCTTTTAAGTAGTGTCTTTCCTGAGCCCTGCTTGGAAGGGCAGGAATTTGTATGTATTTTGCAAGCAGCTGCTGTGTGGGAGCTGTGTAGGAGCATGCTCAGCGTGAAGGTCTGGTCCCCTGCCAGAGAGATTCTTCTCTTGCCTCTTGCAGAAGCTGCACTCTGCTCTCCCTTGGAGCAGGTAGCCTACTGCAGAGAAATCTCCTCTTCCCACTAGCTTCACAGGGAGATCCTTTCCAAAGGCAGGAAGTCTAGGAACTTCTGGTGCTAATTTAGTTTCCCAGAGAAGCAGCAGTATGGAAGTGCTGTGAGTGATAGCAGTTTGTCTCTCTTTTTTTTTTTTCCTTCTGACATGCAAGAAGCAGATTAGAATTGTATTCATTTCAGTCAGGTAGTACTTAAGAAAAACCCGAGCAGAAGCAACACAACAGAACATGACTGTTGGACACAGTGAAGACAATTCTTGGTATCTAACTGTGGACACAACATCAGCTTATTCCAAAAGCTGCAATTAAATACATTTTTCTAACCAAATAGAATTTACTGTTTAAGATGAGTTTGTTTTTTGTACAACTTGGTGGTTTCCCAAACCCCTACATTTTAGCTGGCCACTTCATGTGCTCTGTGCTTGCTCTGCACTTCTGGGTTTTTTTTGGGGAGCAAGATGCTATCCAGATAGTTATTTATTTTCAGTGCTTGGTCTTATTATTAGATCTTACTAGATCTAGAGTTAGATCTTATGAGTAGGGCGTGCTTACAAGCCTCTAAATAACATTTTAGCAGTTTGATAGTTTTGTTTTAAAATGTTTTAACATTAATACATGCAGCTGACTGTTAAAGAGCTGCTTGCTCTTTTGCAGTCCCTTGAAGACAACTTTCTGTCTTCCTTATTGCTGTTAAAGCACACGAAGGCGAAAGAGAGCACTCCTCAAAGATGAAGCAAATTATAATTGACTTAACTTAATCACAGCCTCTGGAAAACAGAGGCTTAGATTAGAGCACTATTTCTTTGGCCTGGGCAGGTTTTGGTATCCATTTCAGTGCCCCAGAAGTTTTGCAGCTCTTCATCCTTAATAATAACTTCTTTTGCTTCTACTATTTCTCTGCAGATATCAGTGGTGCTGCTGGTTGGGATTGTATTCCATTCTGGCAGTATTTTCCATCTGGAAAGTGGATTGGTGATCCCTGGGGGAAGCCAGGGACTTGTCTATTTAACCATCCTCCACTGTCGAGGCTGGAAACTGATAAAAAATTTGCCTTCCTGTGTGGAGGCTGTGTGGTCATCGTTCTTCCAAGCTGGCAGAAAGGGACATGAGCTGGGAATTTCCTGGATGGCAATGTGAAATATTAAGCAGTAGGCACCAGGCCAACCCATGCAGTTACTTTGAATGCAGTTTGAATTGCTTCATGTCCTGCTGTGCTAACCTCTACTTTTAATAATCTTTATGTGTATTGGTGCATTACATCATAAACTTCTTGGTAAAATGTTTTTCCATTTTTTCCGTTCCTCCCAATTTAATTTGTTGCCTAAAACCCCTAGTGGATCTTGTGCGTGTATGTGAAATAGTTCTATTAACAACTCCGTTGTACAAGAGTGGCCTTTGAATTTTTTTTTTTTTGTCTCTTGACATTTGTGTGAAGGGAAAAATTATATTTATGGGTGGACAACTTGTGCTTTTATCAACAGACAAAAATTGCACTCCATATTGTATAGTCTGACATTAATTCTCTGTGTAAAAGCACTCATGTACAATGCTGCAGAAGAAATGAAATCCAGCCAATTCTTGCCCACTAAGCAAGTCAGGTAATTAAGAGTGTCCTGATAATTAAGCCAAAATAAGCCAAAGCATTTTAAATAATGATTTGTTTAACCATGTAAACGAACAAGTTGCATAGTAGTAATAATTTGGTTTAAAGAAGTGCTTTGAATTTTGTGAGGCCATCAATGCAACTGGGTGTCCTGAGGGTCAAAGGGAGAGACTGGATGAGCATCTTTAACTCAGGAATTTCCACAACTGTTCTCAGACTCTGAAGCTGCATTTACAAACAGTCAGACTAAAGTTTACAGGTAAGCTTGTCTTTGTAGGAGGGAGGGCGACTATGGAAAAAAACTGGCGAAGACCTTTAATGACCAACGCAGTTCCTACTTGAAGGCTGAAAGAGCATGTGGGCCAACCTTGTTGTGGCCTTTACTGTCCCTGAAAGCTCAGGGGACCCAAGAACCAAGTCTGGTAACTGATCTCATTGTCTGCGCTGTTCTTTTTTAACAATATTTTCTGTGTCAGTAACTGCAGTCCCTACATATTTGTTCAGTGCTCTTAAATAACTTCTTCAGGTAATTTAAAGGACTGCACAGCTGACTGCTGTTGAGATGATCATGTCAAAGAGTGTTTTTCTTCAATTTATGCAGCAAACCATTAAATAAGTAATGGAATTCTAATGTGGTTGCAGATGATAAGGAGCCAACATTCAGTTATTTTCTGTCCCTGAACCTTTTGGAAATTGCAAGCTATGGACTGGGGATGCTTGTAGGGAAGGCAAGCTGGCAGTTATCAGTCAGGGCATTTCTGCAGTTTTAATTTTGATTCTTGCACCTTTCCTATCTTACCTGATGTCTGTGCAGGAGCTGTGGTGGTGTGTGAGCTCCCAGGGCAGTCTGACTGCCTCATGCTGTGTGAGCAGTCCTCCAGCAGCAGCCAGGGCCTCCTGAGAAACTTGGTTACTATCTTGGATGCTGAAGGAATTAATGTTTTTGTCAGTGGCTTGACTTTCACATGACATCAGTCCTTAGGGGCTCTAGAGGCTCTGATTCCCTCTTTAGTGCATCTCGACTATTGCATACTCCATGTGTATATTTAGAGCAAATGAAAGAGGCAAGATGAGATGCATCTCCTGAAATATTTTCTGTTCTGCCACAAATCAGGCTTTCTGTGTTCTCTGGAATGCCTCTGGTAACTTGTTCGAGTCTCTTATTTTTGTGTTCTGTTTCAGTTTCCTTGTGAATCTCTGTACTCCAGTGCTGCTTTTTAGTCAAGCATTTATTGCAGTTTTATTTCTGCTTTATATATTAGACACAGCAAATGACAAGACTAATTTTAAAGAAAGGCTTTGTTTTTCCTGAATTTTGAAACCTGGTTAGTGTCTTCTGTGGTTTTACCCTTTAAAAGTGTTAAAGGGTGTAAAATTCCCCGTCACTTGAATGCCCATCTAGAAATGTCTTGTTGTGTTGCTGGGGGCTGCGCTCTGCCCTGTGCAGCAAACCCTTCGTGTGTGTTGGTGTTGAAACTGATGGGGATTTGGCTTTTTATTGGGTCAGTCCATGAAGTGCTGGAGTGGTGAATGGCTCTGATATTTTGTCCTTACTCTCTTCCTTTTTCCTCTGCCTTTCCCAGGTGATGGAGAGTGAGGAGTTCATGCTGCTTCCTGCCAACCAGCTCATAGACATCATATCCAGTGACGAGTTAAACGTGCGCAGCGAAGAGCAGGTGTTCAATGCCGTGATGGCCTGGGTGAAATACAGCATTCAGGAGAGAAGACCCCAGCTGCCACAGGTAATCTTGGGCACAGTGACATTCCAGGCTGCTTTATCCAGGGGGATTTCCAGGGAGAGGAATGAGGGATGGTAGGGCAGTGCCACAGCACTTCTGAATGGTGTAAAGCCACTGAAATTCTCTCTGACTCCCACCTGTACTGGATGGCTTGCACTGTCCCTTCATCTAGGCTAGAAGCTGCACTGGCCAGAGCCTTCATTAGGGACTTTGTTGGATTGTTCCTAGGTAGGACTTGCCAAACGAGCTCACTCCAGCAGTCTGTCCAGACAAACCTGCCTGCGCCGCTTTGAGAATCGTATCAAAACCACAGTGGAGAAAAAAAAAGCTTGTCTTGCTTTGCAGTGCTTCTTTAAGCTCTGCTGCTTGATTTGTGCCTCAACCCTCATGATGTTCCAGTGGAGCTTGTCAGAATTGTTTTGTTGGAATGTGATGCTTCATCTAAGCAAAGGCATTTCACAGAGCACAGCCCATTCTGACAAAGCTGTCAGCCCCAAAGCCTCTGAAGTCTTGGGCTGGCTGATCAAAAGAAGTGAGCGTCTGCCTGCCGCGGTGTTTCTGCTTTGGAAAGAGACATTAAATGCAACTTTATTTACTGGAAAGCTTTTGAAAATGGTTTTAAGTAAACAAACCAAACTGGAAAAACCTGCTCTTCTCTAGGCAGCTTTTATGCTTTTATAACAGTTCTTGTGTTAACCCTTGTAAAAGACATGTTGTTTCTTATTGTTCATTTACTCTGCAATACCGCTCAGGTTTAAGAGAGCTAAATGGTTGGTAAAACCACTAACTTAATTAGTGTTCAGGCAGATGTGTTGACATCTGTCATTTTCTAAAGGTTTCCAGCTGTGACCTTGTTTTCAGCTGTTAATAGATCCAGTGGATTGTCCCTTTCAAAGACTGATTTTCTTCTGGGTATCTAAACTGGGGTATTGAAAAGGCAAATGTGCTGTGAGACAAGCTGCATTTAACTAAAATTCTGTTGTTTTCCATTTGGCTTCTTGAATCTCTGTGGGTGTCTGTGGTTTACCATAGGTGTTTTGGTTTGTGTTTTAGGTCCTGCAGCACGTCCGTCTGCCCCTGCTGAGTCCCAAGTTTCTTGTGGGTACAGTGGGTTCTGATCCACTGATTAAGAGTGATGAGGAATGCAGGTAAACCTCCTCAGCCATTTACAGAATTGGATTATGTTGTCCTCTGAAACTGTGCTCATTTGTCATTGGTAAATGGGTGATGCCTCACAATTTCATCTTTGGCAACTAGGAGGATAGGAGAAGCAAGAAAACTTGTTTTCTATTTGCACGATAGTTACTGGTGTGCCCTAGAAGTGGTTTTGTTCTTTCAGGTTTTCAGTGAAATAGCAAACTTCAAGTGTGCAGTTTGACTGTTGGTAAAAGACCTTTCGGTGTATTGATTTTCATTTTGCCTTTTTTTTTCCCCCTCTAGTCATGGCCTTTTATTGCAGCTTAGCTCTTGCATGTCTTTCATGATGATCTCAGTGGGATCTAAAGTAGTTTTTCTATGTAGAATGTCTGCACTTTGATAGCTGAATTGGACTCTGGGATTAGAGTCTGCTCTTTGCCACAAGGATAACTCAGGGAAGTTGTCATTTCCTCCTCTTAACGTATGAGTCTTGTGTTTCTGGTTCTACAGAGTTCTGTATCATCCACAAAGCGCATTATTTATCTTGTGCATATTGTAGAGGTTCAGGGCATAGGCTAAATTGTTCTCTTCCTGAATAAGCATTCATGCTGGAGGAATTCCACATTCGTAGAGGGAAGGAGGACTTTTTTGATCTTTTTTGTTTTATCAAGGGTTTGGAATATTAGAATTAGTCCAGGTGGCAAGTCATGAATGGATGGACAGTGTGAGCTGGCCAGAGCTGATGGAGAAAATTTTCATCAGAAGGGTACTCTCTCCATCTGTTGGTCATGTGTGTATTATTTATTTGTGTGCTTTCCAGCTCCTGTTCTGTTGCGAGGCAAAACCACTGACTGTTAAGTTTTAGCTTCAGGCAGACTGGGTTTTTCTTTTCTGCACAGTAAGCCTGACAAATCTCTTGTCACAGTTTTTTTTATCAGTCTTTCTATAGCAAGCTATATCTATTATTAACTCTGGCCAAGTACTGGTACTGATTTGCTGCTGTCACTGTGTCAGTGGCTTGTAAACAACTGATGAGTATTTAGGTGACAGTGTGCGTTTAACTGGAGCTGTTCATGCTGTTCTCATGTGACCTGTGAATACCTGAGGTGCATGACTAGTGCTAGCTGGTCTTCCCATGAGTTCTGATTCTCCCTTCTCCTGAGGCTGAGCTCTCAGGATTAATATTTTCCTGTCTTGCACAGGGATCTGGTGGATGAAGCCAAAAACTACCTGCTGCTGCCCCAAGAGCGACCACTGATGCAAGGACCACGAACGAGGCCGCGCAAACCCATCCGCTGTGGAGAGGTGCTCTTTGCAGGTGTGTATCTCTGCAGGTGTGTGTGTGTGGTGTCAACAGGAGATGGTGGAGGGTCTAGAGGGTCAGTCATATGAGAGGTGGCTGAGGTCACTTGGTCTTTTCTGCCTGAAGAAGAGACTGAGAGGAGAGCTCATCACAGTTTACAACTTCCTTGTGAGGGGAAGAGGAGGGGCTGACACTGATCTCTGCTCTCTGGTAGCCAGCAATAGAACCCAAGGGAATGGCCTGAAGTTGTGTCAGGAGGGGCTTAAGTTGGATATTAGGTAAAGCCTCTTCAACCAGAGCAGAGTCTGGCATTGGAACTGACTCCCCAGGGCAGTGGTCACAGCACCAAGCCTGGCAGAGCTCAAGAAGCATTTGGATAACACTCCCAGGCACATGGTGGGATTCTTGGGACTGTGCAATGCAGGGTCAGGAGTTGGACTTTGATCCTTCCAACTCAGGATATTCTGATTCTATGTATTTTTCCCACCAGTTTAGGCCAGGAGACTCCAGGCAGGGTTTTCTGGTGGTGGTGTTCCCATAAAGCCAATCATCACAACCTATTTCTGATGTGACCTGTGCATTAATATTTGAAAGTTTGAAATAACTTACAGTTCCTTACTTGCGTGATTTCTTTGGTGCTGTGTATGCATTAACTTCAGTTAATGCTCTTGAAAAGCTCATTCTGTTTTGTAATTACAAACCTCAGAAGGAGTGACTTAGAGATGGGTTAAGGCTGGCAGAGTGATTTGTGCCAGGAGCACACGCAGTTTGTGAGCTTGGTGAGTATTTTTGTGACCCTGTTTTTTGTGTTTGGCTGTAGTTGGGGGCTGGTGCAGCGGGGATGCAATTTCCAGCGTGGAGCGCTATGACCCCCAAACCAACGAGTGGAGGATGGTGGCTTCCATGAGCAAGAGGCGCTGTGGCGTTGGGGTCAGTGTCCTGGATGACCTCCTCTATGCTGTGGGAGGCCATGACGGCTCCTCTTATCTTAACAGTGTAGAAAGGTAGGTCTCCATAAGGCCACTATGCAGAACTTTAGCTCTGAATGTTTAAACCTGGGTGCAGCCTTTTAGGAATGAGTTCATTTTGCCGAGTGTATTCTCATTTCCTCCTGCCTTTTGCACACCCCTGGTGCAAAACACTTAGTGTCACGTTATCCCCAACTTAATGGGACAAGCCAAAGCCTCTGGTATAAGGAAGGAATCTCTAGGAGATGGGTCTGGGTATAATTGCTGGGAGGAGTGGTGATCCTGGTTAACCTTCTTTGCAACTGTGGGTTTGTTTTTAGCATTGTTGAGGAAGGTGAGGTTACAGTGAGCATTTCTTAGATGCTGAAGGAAGGATCCCGGAATTTTATTGTGAAGTGGCAACTGGAGAATTAAGGAACATTGGCACTTAGAAGCAGGGAAATAGGTCAGTTTTAGGCATGTGAAAGATTAAAGTCAAACAAGTTTTACCAAGCTTTCTGTTTCTGGGAGCTGCATAGGGCAATTCCCATGCCTGAAAGCCACATGACTCTCCTACTACTCTAAATCCTGGCCCTGTAATAAATCCAATGAGCTGTTAACAAATACCTCCTCCCACCTCGAGCCTCCTTTTCTTCCCACCTATCTCCTTGAATGCTCCCAACTTCACAAATTATGACCCTAGCCTTATTATCCCACGTCCTGCGCTTCCTTGCTGTGCACGTATTTCTTTGTCTCTGGATTCCCAAGTCCATCTGGTTCCTTCCTATTTCATCTGGAAGTGTGGGTCCCAGCGCTGGCTGAGTTCCTGTGTGAACTGCAGGGAACAGAGCAGAGTTAACTCTGGCTGCTGCTCTTTGCTGCAAGTTACAACATGCCAGCCAGTCTCTCTCAGGAACCTGAACCTTTGATCTTCAGCTTGTTTCATTCCAACCTGCAATTTGAACATCCCTGGAATAAGATGTACTGGATGCATTATATCATTTCAGGGCTTTTATCCAACTTACAAAGAGCTGTGTTGCAGTTGAAGCTCAGGATAGGCAAGTTTCACAGCCAAGTATGAGAGAGTCTGAAGCAGACCTAGGCAAGTAATTTGTGCTGTTTGGTGTGTTTTTCCAGGTATGATCCAAAGACCAATCAGTGGAGCAGTGATGTGGCTCCCACCAGCACTTGCAGGACCAGTGTTGGGGTAGCAGTTCTTGGAGGTTACCTCTATGCTGTGGGTGGCCAGGATGGTGTCTCTTGTCTCAACATTGTGGAAAGGTACTTTCTAATTACAAAAAGAAAAAAAAAAGTGGGGCACAGTGAGTCTCTGAGAGGGTGCAGCTGATGCAGACAAGCTGGAGAGAAGATAGAAACTGTACAAATCTTACAGGGTTTTTTGTTTGGAGAGAATAAAGTCAGTATTCCTGCCCTTTTGTGGAGACGTCAGCACTTCAACAAACTCTGGTGTTTATTCTTTTGCCAGGTATGATCCGAAAGAAAACAAATGGACTCGAGTGGCTTCCATGAGCACCAGGCGCCTGGGAGTGGCAGTGGCTGTGCTGGGAGGCTTCCTCTATGCTGTGGGAGGCTCTGATGGAACGTCTCCTCTCAATACTGGTATGCCTTTTGCTGTCCCTTAATCCCAGTCAGCACTCATCCTGGTCCTGGGAGCCCTTCATGTCCCCAGATGGCTGTTGAATATCTTAGTGATCAGTTTGTGGAGTTTTTTTTCTTCTCTAAATATTGTTTTGCTGTACAATAATTCACTCTTCAGGTTTGTGAGCCCCTATTACCTGGTTGTGTGTCATATTTTTACTTTCTCAGTGCTGCATTTGGCAGTATGTCGTGAATACAAGGCTTTGATTGTTTGCATAGCAGTTGCAAGCGCATTTTTTTTTAAATTCCTGCAGCAGCCATTTTCTACTGTAGGAAGGGAGGTGCCAAAAGTAAAACTGCTGCAGGTGAATTTGTAGCATTGCCAACTCCCTCTTAAGTGTAGATCTGAATGTGATTGATTGTGTAGGGCTGGAGACAGGAGAGAGACTAGCAAGAGTCCTTCAGAAGAAAAGAGAGAACAGGTTTATGGCATTTTTGGTGTGTGGAAGTCGGGTCCAAAAGTGCTGTACCCACTGCCTGCCAACCCTGTTGACCAAAGACCTTCCTTTCCTCTACAGTGGAACGCTACAACCCCCAGGAGAACCGCTGGCACACGATTGCCCCCATGGGCACGAGAAGGAAGCACCTGGGCTGTGCTGTGTACCAGGACATGATCTACGCTGTGGGAGGCAGGGATGACACCACAGAGCTCAGCAGTGCTGAGAGGTACAACCCACGCACCAACCAGTGGTCTCCCGTGGTGGCCATGACGTCTCGGCGGAGCGGGGTGAGTGGGGCTTGGTGGGCTTGTGTCTTGGTTTAAAAGACAGGTGTCAGACAAGAAAGGCAGGAGCCTCCCCTGAAATGGAAAATGCAACCCCCTTCCCTCCGAATTATTATAAATTTGAAAATAAGGGGCTTTCAGGCAAAAATATGAGGGATAGGAATAACAGTTCTTTGCTTATATATATATATATATATGTATATATGTGTATAACAACACAAACAAACAACAATAACTGTGGCAGTGACAGCAAACAGCAGCACACACCCAGTGCCGGCCTCTCTCGGCTGCCGGGCCCTTTCCCCTGGGTGCAGTTCCGCTCACGGCCGGCAGGGGCGCTGGCGGCTCCCGGTGAGCAGGGCAAGTGCGATGGTTCCCCCGCGGCTGCAGGGGGCGCTCCGCAGCGAGCTCGGGCAGCACCGGCAATGGCGGCTCGGGGGCCCGGGAAGGGGTGGAAGAAAAGCTTCACAAACCCCTGGGCAGCTGATCCCGGTGTCCGGCCGGACCCTCGGGAACAGCAGGCTGGAACTGCAGGGGCGAGCACAGATCCCAGGTGGCAGGAGAGATGTATCAAACTCCAGTGCTGCAGCAGGAAAACCCGGCAGGTCTCAGCCAGCAGAGCGTGCGAGCTACAGAGTAGCGAAAGCTCTGAACAGCGGCGGGGCAGAGCGGCAGCAGCACAGCTCCCAGCGGGGCAGGGAAAGGCAGGCTTGGGGATCCTGGGGGTTCTCCCGTGGAAAGCAAGCAGCCGAAAAAGCAGAAGCTTGCAGTGCTGACAAAGACCGTCCACACCGATGGCAGGCAGCTCCCAGACTGAACGCTGAGAACACCAGCCAGCCCCCCCTGGGTATACCCAACCCCCAGGTGACAAAAGGGTGGCCAGTTGGACCCCGCCCCTGTGGTCAGGTCTTTTGGTTCTCTTAAGCGCCCAGTAATTTGTCCCCTGGCAACAAGTATGGGGAAAATTCTTTAAGAGAAAAACAGGCTAACTCCTAAACCCCAACAGCTTGTCCAGGCCACACATCACCATATGGGGAGAGCACAGGGTGGAGTGTCAGTCTGTTTGTGGGGAAAGCACGGGGCAGGGTGTCACTGTCAGTCTTGTGGGGAGACCACAGGGCAGAGTGTCAGTCTTGCTGTAGGGAGAGCACAGGGTGAAGTGTCAGTCTTCTTATGAGGCTCTCCTGCTTTCTCTGCATCTTCACCTCTTTTCTGTGGGGGAAATATTTTGCAAAAACTCTCTAGCAAGACTAGAGGATGAGAAGGTAGTCAAGCCATGCCACAGGCAGCTGTTTAGGATGGGGAAATGAGTCATTTGAGGGTATTTTAAAATATTTTTGGCCTCTTACATGCAGTCAACTAAGCCTGAAGCAGAGGAGCTTTTAGGTGACATAGCTGTATTTGGTGTGAGATACCATTAAAGAATGCTATCAAAATTAGTACCTGGATCTCTCTGTATGAATTAAGAGGTGAAAACACCCACTTGCTCAGAGGAAAAAGCTGGGAAACTGGGTAAGCGTGTTTAGATACATATTTCAGCAGACTCTCGTTGCCTTGAGGTGTGTGTGGGGGCAGGGTTCCTGGGCTTTCACTTAGGCTGTTGCCTCTCCTCAGTGAATCTTGAGTGGCAGCATGTTCCCATCAACTGCTGATCATGGTGGTTTCTTGTGAACAGCAGATTACTACAGTGTTTTCAGGTGTCATCAGGTTTGGGCAGATGCAAATTATATGAATGTTTATTATCGGATATTGGATTATATAATAAAGAGAGGATTCATTCTACCTGTGTGTTAGTGTTTCAGTATCTGGTGAGGCAAGTATGAATCACAGTTTGAGCAAATACTGGTTTTGGAGGCAGAGAGCATGTATTTATTTCTGTTCTCTAAGCACAGGGTACTCTTTACACTGTCCGCTTTAGTTTCTGATTAGACATTGACTTTTTATCAGCTGTTCCTGTATTTGCTTTCTGTAGAAACTGCTAAACACATGCAACTGTATCTGCAGCTCTTCTGCATCTTCCTACTTCCTCAAAGCCAAAACAAGGACCATTTTACATTGTATACCTTCACTTTTCTGTTATACTGCATGTTTTCCACTGGAAGTGATCATGTTTTTGATGTTCCAGTGTTTTTGTGCTTCTAAAGAAAGGCTAAATAGAAAGTCTGGAGGCCACGGTGCTTACAGATGGTCTAAGCCCCAGCCTGAGAGGTTTGGGACCAGGGGCTTACCTGTGGTTCTGCTTCTTTAGCTGAGTATTGTGGGCTGGTAGATATTCTGGTGCATACATGTCACACTTGGGGAAGAATTTCAGTTCAGAACATAAGTTTTTGTATGAAATAGGTTTAGATTCTCATGTATTTATCATGATTCAAATGGTCCTACTTCTTGTAGCTGGCAATAAGGCAATTCTCTATTCTGAGATACGTATTTAACCTTCCATGTCTCATTTTTTTAGGGTATTTTGTTTGTGCCACACCCTAAAGAAAAAAACCCCAACCCTCTCCTGCAGACTGCCTTTCACCAAACATAGTTATTAAATCCTTTTATTAACATTTTCATTATAACCCTTTTTTTCAGGACATCCCAGCTAAGTAGGTACCATCTGATGGCTGTTTTGCAGGTTGGCCTGGCTGTGGTGAATGGACAGCTGATGGCAGTGGGGGGCTTTGATGGCACAACGTACCTGAAGACCATTGAGGTGTTTGATCCAGATGCTAACACATGGAGGTAACTTGAATTTGGGAGACAATCAAATAGTGAAATCTAGCTGGAGCTGTCCCAGGCAAATTAGGAATCTGGTACACCCCATAACAGAGAACTTGGGTGGGGTAGAACCATCACAGTGCTCGCTTTGTGGCTTGTTGCCTTGCATGAAAGTGTAAGAAAGAATCACGTTTTGAAAAATATCCCAGTATGCCGCTTCTGTTCATTTTGGGCTGAGTCTCTCCTGCTCCCCAATAAAACTGAGCTTGTCCTTAGCAGAAGGAACTCACAGCTACCATGTAGAATTTGGCCTGTTCACTTCTTGCTTTCAAGCTGAGGCAATGATTTCTGAATCCTTTTGGAAGAGCTGAAACACTTCAAGCATGTGATGTTATTCCCCTTAAAATCTGCAAGATGTAGCCACTGGAAAAATGTCCAAGCTGAGACAAATAACATGAAATTGCTGATCAAAATACATACTGAGCAAAAAAGAAAGAGGGAAAATAGCCTTTCTAGTCATAACTATACTTAAAAACAATTGCTTGTGTATTTGTTTTCAAATGTAATTAACATAAAGTATCAAGCTCCTGTGGCTATTCTTGCTGCTGTGGTAATCTGGCAAGGGTGGGGACTGAAAAAAAATAATGTCCTTATTCTTACTAGTGATAGTAGTAGTTTAACCCTGCACTGATTTAAAAAAAAGCTGTCATGAGCAGCAGTGGAGGAATTTCCCCTTGTTTGGTGACCTATAGATCCACAGGATCTTTTGAACTGCTGAGGAAACCAGTTGAGTAGAGAGTAGTACATTGCTACATCAGATTCCTTAGTGTAATGGTTTCAGCTACTCCCTGTGACAGTAATGGGATGTCCAGAGTTAGGAGTTACTGCCTGGCAGGCGTTCATACAGTTTGGGAGATTATTCAAAGTGTTGTTAGCTTGTGGTTTTTTTCTCCACTGAATTCAATACAGCTGAATAACTTCCGTGGTCTTTCCTTTCTTTTGTTTCTTGCCCCATGAAGATATTTTTTATTTGTGCAGCTTGACTGAGAAACGATTCTGACGCAATTTGGCTTTAACAAATTGCACTGGTAGAAGCTGTTTGGAGAACTTCCTGTTTCTGCCAGCAGACTCCAGTGGCATAGAGGGGAATATGCAGCTGGAGTATGTAGGGATCCGATATCACTATGAAATGCAGACACCATTGTAGTCAACAGATAGTGCTTGGTATGTGTTCTATCTTGGTTGGATCAGCTGAATGTAGGGGTTTAGAAATATAAATTAAATTAGTTGAATTGTGAGGACTAAGCCTAGTCCTGTGTTTCCCAAAATGTAGCCTAAGGTCAGCTACAGCCTACAAAGTTTTTTTCTATCTTGCACATTACCAGGGAGGGAGAAGGACGTATTTATTTGAGTAACAGAAATTTGGTGTCAAAACAAGCAGCAGTTTCTGTTCTGAGAGAGAAACGCACAAGCAAATACGGCTGTTTACTTTTGAAGTGTGTGAGATGGGTGCTACACAACTTCTTCTTCACAGCCCACTTTTAGCAGACATTAATGATGGTCTAGTTGTGCTTACGTGGGCTGGTTCAGTCTTTCCCATGGCAGCTCCCAAGTGTGCTCCCAAGGGTTGGTGTCTCCATGGAGGTTGTGATCCAGTGTGTGACCCTGGAATGTTGTCTCCACAGGTTGTACGGCGGGATGAACTACCGGCGACTGGGTGGAGGTGTGGGGGTTATCAAAATGACACACTGTGAATCCCATATATGGTAAGCTTCCAGAGGGAGGGAGTCCCCTAGCTTCTCATTCCTAGAAAAACTGAAGAGACTTGCTGACACTGGACCTCTTTGCAGCTCTAGTATGCACGGTCTAGATCCAATGTAACTCGTTGCAGGTGAACTCTTTCTATGGAATTATAAAAATGGACTTCTGTGAGAGTGTGCCCAGCGGGAGACCACGTTGTCAGACTCCAGGGAACCACTGGACAAAAGTAGAAGTGTTGCTTATGTCCATATTTTTTCTAAATAGTTCTGCGTTTTTTGAATAAACCAAACTGTTAACAGTTATTATAGCGTAAAGGGTGCTGATGTAGAGCCTACACTCTGTACTAGGAGTCTGGCCAGGAGGAGGGATTTCTGCTTTCCCTCCTGCTGCAGGAGCAGTGGATATGGGAGCTGTTTGGTGGGCAAAAGAGAAAAAGTGATACAGAAAACTTTGTTTTTGCCTTATTTACAGAGAGCTTCAAAAAAAAGTACTTGACCTACAAGATGCCACCTTTGCACAGAAGCTTTTCTGTGCGCAGAGTATATTTATTTTTTCATTTGATTTGTGTCATGTATTTCCTTTGTATCGCTCAACAGCGATGATTCCATCCTTTTATATACATCTCTATGTGTGCATATCAATATGTATTTTATATGTGTATGTGTAATTTGCATTTCACCTAGCTGCTGGTTTGGGCAGGGCTGTGTGCTGCCAGCTACTGTGGTTCCAACCCTTGTGGTATGATTTGAGGTCTCTTAGAGGAGAGCTGTGGCATGGGTGCCCTGAGTATCTTTTCATAATTTGACCTCTAATCCCTCTACTGAATCGGTGAAGTGCCCAAAAAGGGTGAGAGGAAAAGGATTTCAAAGGATGCCATTTTACTGTACAAAGGTTCAGATTTTGTCTCTCCACTCCTATTCCCTGTATGTGAACCTGTTCTGGTTTGAAGGTAAACCAGCTGGAGAAATTAACCCCCACACAAATACCTTGCTAGAGATTTCAAGTCAGAGTTCAATTTAATAGAAAGATTATAATAAAATGCAATGAATACAAGAAAGTCTGGCTTAAAACCTACGGAGTACAACCTGACACCCTGTTGGTCAGGGTGGTGGTAGCAGTCCCAATTAAACGGTGGTTGCAGTCCCGTTGGAGTGATGGATGTGGTCTTGTCAAAAGCAGTGGTCCTGTGGAAAGGCCTGGTCCTTCTCTGGATGTTCAGTGGTGGTGGTTGTGTCCAAGTCCCCAAACCCCCAGATTCTATACCCTCCAAGTTCAGGCAGGAATGTTCAGTCCCTCCCCCAGGACGGGGAGTTTCACAATGGAATGATGTAATCCTATGAGTCATAGGATATTTTGGGGAGTCCTTGATGGCCCATTGGCAGAGATGACTCCCCTTAGGCTGGGTGTCGTTGTCACTTAGTGAAGACAAAGAGAACACTGTACCCAGCTCACAGCTGTTACAAACGACCCACCATTAGCAGTTCATCAGGAATAATGTAGATGGGTGTGGAATACATAGTTTGTCTACACCCATACTGGTACTTTCTCCTGTAGCTGCGATATTATCCACCCCTTATTCTACAGCATCTACATCATGCCCAAATTAATATACTTCTTTATATTCATACATACATAGACGATGAAACATTACAAATAGTTCCCACCCAGAATTATGTCCCCTTAAAGTACAGAAGGGGTTTCCCCATCTTTCTACATTAGCCACCAATTGTAATCAGGTCCTTCAGCAAAAACAATCCCACCTCTGCGTTTGCTTTTGCCTGAAGTGGGACTAATCCAAGCAGTCTTTTCCTAACGTATCTCTCATATGTACCACAGGGACTTTATCTCCATCTAAAGTATTCAGGGGTTCTGACTGGGCAGGACCAGCTTGATTAATGGAGCCTCAGGTGTTGACCAGCCAGTGGCCTTTGCCAAATGCGACTCCCAGTTTTTGAAGGTCCCCCCACCCAGTGCCTTCAAGGTAGTTTTAAGCAGGCCATTGCACCATTCAACTTTCCTGGCGGCTGGTGCATGGTAAGGAATGTGGTACACCCACTCAATGCCTAGCCCAGGTGTCTATGAGGCTGTTCTTGAAATTAGTCACATTGTCCAACTCAGTTCTTTTGGAGTTGTCATGTCTCCACAGAACTTGCTTTTCCGAGCCCAAGATGGTGTTCCGGGCAGTAGCATGAGGCACAGCGTAGGTCTTGAGCCATCTGGTGGTTGCTTCTACTGTGGTCAGCACATAGCGCTTTCCTTGGTGGGTTTGGGGAAGGGTGATGTAATCAACTTGCCAGGCTTCCCCATACCTGTACTTGGACCATCGTCTACCATACCACAGAGGCTTCACCTGCTTGGCCTGTTTGATTGCAGTGCAGGTCTTGCAGCTGTGGATGACCTGTGAGATACTGTCCATGGTTAAGTCCACCCCCGGTCACGGGCCCATCGGTCCGTTGCATCTCTCCCCTGATGACCAGAGGCACATGGGCCCAATGAGCAAGAAATAATTCTCCCTGTGCTGCCAGTCCAGATCCACCTGAGATACTTTCACCTTGGCAGCTCGGTCCACCTGCTCATTGTTACGATGCTCTTCATTAGCCCAACTCCTGGGTATGTGTTGGACTTTCACAGTCAGCCTCTAACCCAGTGGCGATGTCCTGCCAAATCTCAGTGTCGTAGATGGGTTTCCCTCTGCACTGCCAGTTGGCCTTTCTCCAGCAATCCCCACAGAGCATTAGCTACCAGCTACGAGTCAATGTAGAGAAAGAGCCTTGGCCATTTATCTTGCTCAGCAATATCCAAAGCCAGCTGGACAGCTTCTAACTCTGCGACCTGACCTGATCCACCTTGTCCCTTGGTAGCTTGTGCAACTCGTCATGTGGGGCTCCATAAAGCAGCTTTCCATTTCTGGTTTGTTCCTACAATTCAGCAGGAACCATCAGTAAAGAAGGCATATTACCTTTCCTTCTCTGGTAGTTGGTTATATGGTGGGCCCTCCTCAGCACGTCACCTGCTCCTCTTCTTCTTCAGAAGATGGTCCAAAATTCTCACCTTCGGGCCAGTTTGTTATAATTTCCAGAATCCCGGGGCGATTAGGATTTCCTGTCCGGGCTCGCTGTATGATCAGCGCAATCCACTTGCTCCATGTGGCATCAGTGGCATGATGCGTGGAAAGAACCTTTCCCTTGAACATGCAGCCCAGCACTGGCAGTCAGGGTGCCAGAAGCAGCTCTGCTTTCAGTACCACTCACTTCTGAGGTGGCTTGAACCCCTTCATAAGCTGTGAGAATCTCCTTCTCAGTTGGGGTATATCTGGCCTCAGATCCTTTGTATCCCTGACTCCAGGACCCCAGCAATTGTCCTCAGGTCTCCTGGGTCCCTTCTGCCAGAGGCTCCAGGAGGGGTCATTCTCCTTGGCTGCAGTATGGAACACATTTTTTACATCCCAGCCTGTCCTGACTGGCCCAAGGGCTCCTGTATGGGCAATCTCCTGCCTAATTTTTTCAAAAGCCTGTTGTTGTTCAGGGCCCCATCGGAAATAATTTTTCTTTTGTGTCATGAGATAGAGAGTGCTTACAATTGTGCTGACTGTGGGATATGCATCCTCCAAAAGCCCACAGCTCCTAGGAAAGCCTGTGTTTCTTTCTTGGTCAGTGGGGACATAGTTGCTATATTGTTAATCACGTCCATTGGGATCTGGTGATGTCCATCTTGCCACTTCACTCCTAGAAACTGAATTTCTTGAGCAGGTCCCTTAACCTTACTTCGTTTCACGGCAAAAGCAGCTTTCAGGAGAGTCTAGATAATCTTCTCTCCTTTCTCGAAGACTTCCCCTGCTGTGTTCCCCCATACTATGATGTCATCTATATACTGTAGATGTTTCGGAACCTCACCCTTTTCCAGTGCAGTCTGGATCAGTCCATGGCAGGGGTGGCTGTGCTTCCACCCCTGGGGCAGTCAGTTCTAGGTGTATTGCACACCCCTCCAGGTGAAGGCAAACTGGGACCTGCACGCTGCTGCCAGAGGAATGGAGAAAAATGCATTGGCAATATCGATGGTGGTGTACCACTTTGCTGCCTTGGATTCCAGCTCATACTGAGGCTCCAGCATGTCTGGTACGGCAGCACTCAGTGGTGGCGTGACTTCATTCGGGCCACGATAATCCACTGTCAGTCTCCATTCTCCACTGGACTTATGCACTGGCCATATAGGGCTGTTAAAGGGTGAACAAGCCTTGCTGACCACTCCTTGGCTGTCCAGCTCACAAATCATCTTATGGATGGGAATCACAGAGTCTCTGTCGGTGCGGTATTGCTGATGGTGCACTGTTGCTCTGGCGATTGGCACCTGTTGTTCTTCAGGCCTCAACAGTCCCACAGCAGAAGGGTCATCTGAGAGACCAGGCACGGTATTCAGTTGTCTGATGTCTTCTGTCTCTAGAGCAGCTATCCCAAAAGCCCAGCAATGTCCTTTTGGGACTTTGAAATACCCACTTCTGAGATAGTCTACCGAGGATGTATGGGACCTCTGGGCCAGTCACAATGGGGTGTTTCTGCCACTCATTCCCAGTGAAACTCATTTCAGCTTCCAGTCGAGTCAGCTGCTGGGATCCTCCTGTCACCCCAGAAGTGGAAATGGATTCTGCTCCCACATACCTTGAATGCATCAGGGTACATTGAGCACCGGTGTCAACCAAAGCCGTGTATCTTTGTGGGTCAGGCGTGCCAGGCCATTGGATCCACACAGTCCAATAGATCTGATTGTCCCTTTCCTCTACCTGGCTAGAGGCAGGAGCATGTGTATCCTCTAATCCTGGCTATGGTACACATTGTTCTCCTCCTGTAATTATGACCGTGAGGTCCCTTCAAGAGGACCAGTCATATCATTCCTGTACTGCCTGGAGTCTTGTCCATGAGAGACCAGAGCAGCATTGACCCTGGGTGAACTTCTTGTGGTAGATGTTCCTCTCTTCAATTCACATACCCAGGCTGCTAAGGAAGAGGTGGGTTTTCCATCTCACTTCCTCATGTCTTCTCCATGCTCCTGAAGGAAAAACCATAGGTTACCTCACAGAGTGTGTCCTTTCTCGTTGGCTGGGTGATGCCTGCTCCTAATGGCAGAGACTCTTGGTGCTGGTGAGATGCGGTAAATTCCTTCCTCAAGCTCCTTTTTCAGTTTCTGGTGGCCCTCTTCAATTTTCTCTTCCAAGCTCTGGACATGCTCAGCCAGCTTTGTTTCCGCGGACGAGACATGGGTGTGTAACAGGGCGGTGACAATGTCCTCATAAATTCTCAGTTTGTTGACTAATGTGGTGCCCACCTTGTCTTCTCCTTCTCTCCATTGCAGCGTCACTAGGTAACAGGAGTATACCTCTGGTCCAAGCTGTGCGATTTCAACCACATTTGCAATGTGCACTGGACACCATCTGGGCTCTTGGGGAATCTCTTGTCTTCCGAGAAAATGATCTTCAGCACAGCTAATTCCCTTAGGCATCTGATACCTTGTTCCATTGTGCTCCATTTTCCTTGATGCACCTGGAGGTCTTCTTTACAAAGGTACCTGTCCCTTACACTCACCAGCAGTCACTGCCAGAGGCTGAGAGTTTCCTGGGTTCTCCCAATCCCCTGGTCAATGACCACATTCCAGGACAGGGATCCCAGTTGCCTGGCCTCACTTCCATCCATAATTGTGTTATTAGCTGTGGCGTCCCAGATGCAGAGCAGCCAGGTCAGGATGGGCTCATTCGCCTGGCAGGTGAACTCCCTCCACAGCACACCCAGGGATAGAGAGCAAGTGATGACCTCCAGCTTCATCTCTTCTGCTGGATGTGAAGGTCCAGCCGCCTCCTTGTCAGTCACCCTGCGGACTGATTTGCTCTTTGATTTCCTTTTCTGAATGAGGGTGACTGCTACTGGCCTAGGCTGTCTGGGCTCAGTGACAGTTTGTGTGGACATGATGCCTGCTGATTTGCTTCTTTTCTCTTCCTCTTGAGGATGCTGTACCACACGAAGCACTGTCCTGACTCCAAGCACAGTATAGACAGTGCAGGCCGTACAGAGAACACAAAGCAAAACTAACAAGGAGATTATCCTGTCTTTTAACATCCAGAGGAAATTCAGTATTTTCAAAAATTGCTGTCTCAGGCCTGAAAGACTGGAAAAAAACTGGAAAAGACTGGAAAAAACCATTTTCTATTCTTCCCCCCATGGGCTGGGTGTGGTTATTACAAACAAAACTGAATATATATTCCAAATGATGTTCATTGCCTCTGAAGTCATCATGCAATAGACATAATAAACCAACAGAGCAATTTTTATACCATTCCCTGGTCTCAAAAAGGAGCATTAAGACTGGCAAATAGTTCCCCATGTGAGGAAAAATATAGTGAGGTACAAAATCCATGTAAACAGGTACAATATCCATGTAAACACATCGAGCATCATGGTGATTAGGCAGTTTCTGTAATACAATGCAAAATTGCAAGTCTGACTTCTCTCAGGAGGCCTCACACTGGGCGCCAAAATATGTGCTGGTTTGAAGGTAAACCAGCTGGAGAAATTAACCCCCACACAAATACCTTGCTAGAGATTTCAAGTCAGAGTTCAATTTAATAGAAAGATTATAATAAAATGCAATGAATACAAGAAAGTCTGGCTTAAAACCTACGGAGTACAACCTGACACCCTGTTGGTCAGGGTGGTGGTAGCAGTCCCAATTAAACGGTGGTTGCAGTCCCGTTGGAGTGATGGATGTGGTCTTGTCAAAAGCAGTGGTCCTGTGGAAAGGCCTGGTCCTTCTCTGGATGTTCAGTGGTGGTGGTTGTGTCCAAGTCCCCAAACCCCCAGATTCTATACCCTCCAAGTTCAGGCAGGAATGTTCAGTCCCTCCCCCAGGACGGGGAGTTTCACAATGGAATGATGTAATCCTATGAGTCATAGGATATTTTGGGGAGTCCTTGATGGCCCATTGGCAGAGATGACTCCCCTTAGGCTGGGTGTCGTTGTCACTTAGTGAAGACAAAGAGAGCACTGTACCCAGCTCACAGCTGTTACAAACGACCCACCATTAACAGTTCTTCAGGAATAGTGTAGATGGGAATACATCAGGAATAGTGTATGTGGAGTACATAGTTTGTCTACACCCATACTGGTACTTTCTCCTGTAACCACTGACAGAACCTAAAACCAACTAGGTCTAACTCACTTCTAAAAGCCATTTTCCTCCTATTGCCTGCTCGATACCAGTCCTTGTTTGAAGCATGGTGCAGGTATCATCTGTTAATGCTGGATTCTTGTGTTCTTGCTGTAAGGGCAGACCCGCAGCCCGCTCCTTCCGGATGAAGAGAAGCTTAGACTAGCCTCACCTCAGCTGCCCTCGTCTGTAGAATTCCTACCATGATGAGAAGGTGCAGTCTCTGAGTGATTTTTTGTGCACTTTGCTTGTGTATGGTTAGAGCAGAGAAAGGTGTGAGGCTCATTTAAGAGTTTGGAGGGGAAGGGCTGTTTGCTGGCACTGTGAATAACTGTGGAGTCTCCCAGGGGTGGGGGGAGAGGAGGGAAGAACTCAAGACTCAACAGTTCCGTTTGTACTGTAATTTCTATTGAGTATGGAAGAATGACCTTTTGTACCTGATCTAACTGCGGATCTTGCTAAATCTGATTTTGAAAAAGAAGACTGTATATTCTTGAGATGAAAAAGGGATTGGTGACATCTTACGTTCTTTAACTTCTTAGTTTGATTCATGTAACTCAGACTTTAATGTGCTTGAATATAGTAAAAAATACACTACAGTCATAAATGGGACATTAAAACTTTTTAAAAGCTCCTTTTCCCCTAAAGGTCGGTATTCTTGTGTTTACATATGAAGATCATTTGCACCTTTACAAGGAAAACAAGTATTCTGTAAACAAATGTTTACATGTATCATTTATGCTTTTTTCTAGCATGAGTAACTTGTATAAACAGTGCTATCTTAATAAATTTCTTCTATGCTGTTCTTGTTTAATTCCTTGGGATGAAAGCAGTGGGGGATGTTTTTCTGTGGTTTATGTGGACAAAGATGCTGGAGTGTTTTTCCCAGGTAAGTCCAAGTAAAAGAGGCTTAAAACTCTGCTGTTTATTGTTACCCTGCACACCATTCAGAACCAGCTTTTCTGGAAGGAAGCATCTTGCTATCTAGGTAAATCTTATCTCTGCTCACTTAACTGCATTTATCAATGAGAACACAAGGAAGAGATTAAAAGAAGCTGTAAGAATTTAGGTTTTTAGAGATTATTTATGCAAATTTGTTGGAAAGAGCTGAGCATTAGATTTAAAACTTAGCCCTGGGTGTAACAGTCCTGTTTTCAAATCAAATACAGGTGCCAGTTATTTCCAGACCTTGTACTCCTTTGTCCAGTGCTGTTCTGACTCCAGATTTGTCTGAGATATTTCAAGAAAGGAAACTAAAGCACCAGAAAGTGCTTTAAGATAGTTTAAGTGACTGCTGAGCTGCCAAGACCTTCAGAAGATCACTTAGCTGCTTCTACCAGGGTAAGAGTTACCACAGACTTCAACTTTAACATGCAAAAATAATCCATCTTCAACTAGTAAAGAATCTGAAACCAAGTGCGTGTTTCTTTGTCTAATTCTGGAAATTGGTTCGGAACTAGGCATGTAGTTATGTTATGCAGTTTTACACTGGGAAAAGAAACTACATCCCTATTTAGGAGAAGGTCATAGCACAAATTAGCTCCTAGAGATGCTGCACAAGTGTGAAGCAAGAAACTAGACCTGGAATTTTGCTGCTCACAGAAATATTTAATAAGTAACAAGTGGTGGTTTGGTCAGGTAAGCTGTAGTGGTAAATAAGCTCCATGCAAGGATATATTTAATTAGACACAGGTGGTCTTTCCTTAAGACAAAAAGATGGAAAATATTTTCTTTATTTAGTACAGTATTACAAAAAGTCTTAGCAGGTGCTACTTTCTGCTCCTTAAATGTCTAGCCAGACACTGTACCTCTGAACTCTTACCTACTCCAGAAGGGAGGGATCCAACATAAAATTATAGTACACAGCTCCAACCCTGAGAGATCTCTGGCCTACAGGATTACATCCAAGATTACAAACATCAGGACAAAGCCTAGTAACTATCAAGATTATCCACAGACCTCACTTTCCTACCTGTCAACTTGCCTGGGAGGACCAACAAGCTGACAAGTGCCTTGTGTCCAATCTCATGCCCAGCTGGAACACAGATGAACATTACCACCAAGTACCCTTAACAAGCTAAAAAGGGAATTAGAAACCTGGATTTTTTTGACCTGGATTGTAGAGCATGCACCCTTTCTCAGGTGTGCTGAACTTTGCATTTAGACTATCCCAAGAGTAGTCACAGTTTAGCCAAGGCCAGGGTCTGTGTATCTTAGGCTGTCCAGTGAAAACCAACTTGCCCTTTGAAACAACAGAAATGCCTGTCAGTAAGTTGCATCAAGAATTTGAATTGTCTCTGAGCCGATACCTGCACATAAATAAAATTAGTGACTCTGAGAAAACAAAGCTGCTCAGGAAGCTGTCACAAGTTTGCATTGCAGCCCTTCTTCAGGGCCAAATGTCTGCTTAACTTTGCTGTGCATGACATGGAGTTACACAGCCAAGTGCTGGAGTTATAGTCCAACTTTGGACAGCCAGAACGAGAGGAAAGAAGATGCTGCAGGAGTGAGTTTCCTGGTGGTTTCTCAGCACAGATTGTCCAAACAGAAAGCCTTTTTAGTATGAAGAGTTACTGAAATGGCTCTCACTGTATCTGAGAGATTGCAAGTTCAGTCAACAGCATCAGCACTCCAGGCAGGTATTGGCTGTGTAGAATCTACAAGAAAGAGAAAAAAGCCTGTCAAAACAACAATTGCAGTTGCCAGATTTCCACACCCTGAAACCCTGGTTGGAAGGAAACTACCAGGTGTTCTGTGTGTTTATTCAGCTGCTCTGTTGTTACTTTTCAGGTACCTACACTTTTCCCATACTGAATATATATGACTTGAACTCTATCCCATTATGAAAAGCCGTAACTGAATTTATGCAACACCCATTCCACAAGAGTACCCTTCAGAAAGCCTTTTCATACTTACCTGCAACAGAAAAAGTTGTTTCAGACAGTTTTAAGCTATTACAGATAAAAACAAGCAGTGTAAC
Source organism: Monarcha castaneiventris obscurior (assembly GCA_026261815.1). Lineage (NCBI taxonomy): Eukaryota > Metazoa > Chordata > Aves > Passeriformes > Monarchidae > Monarcha > Monarcha castaneiventris. The sequence continues at coordinate 6,077,171 of JAMPIT010000476.1, forward strand.
ACTACCAGGTGCCAAGGCTCATCATAGGGTAAATTTAAACAACTGCATTTACACAAACTGTTCTTTAACTCAGAAGAAAACATTGTGTTGCTTGAAGGATTAATTTTCTATGGTTTTAAGGATATTATATATACCTCTGCAGAAAGACCAGCACCTTTATGAAAAGGGCTATGTGTGAAGGAGTGTTCTGCCTGTGTCTTAATGACTACAATACTAGAAAGCTAGTGAACTTTTTTAAAGTTTGGGATCTTTTTGAGTCCAAAAGAAGATTTTTTATGGCCTAAGAAACTTTCCTGTTCATACCACAGCTAAAATACCTATTTCTGGTCCAACAAGTAGCTTCTGCTGCAACACAGTAGTAAAATCCTGTACTGGCAGCTGCCCCCACTCCAGAGCTAAGTATGACTATAAAAGCTGAGGAGTTTAACAACTCCTTGTAGGAAATCATGCAAAAGAAACATGAGACCTTCAGGTACAGCTATTTTATTTGGCCATTATTAGGACAACCTGCCACTTAGAGCCTCACCTTTACAATCCCATCACAGTGTGCCGAGGCAACCGCTGTCGAAACCTTCACCAGCTTTGCAGCTGACAAGTGGATCTTGAAGTGCCTGTGGAAGTGGGCGTAAAGGCAGTCCATGAAGACATCCACCTCCTCTTGGGTGATCTCTCCTGGTGTTTTTTGGACTGTGTCCCACAGAGCTTTAGCATCCTCTGGGTGGATGGCATATGAAATATCCAGGGGCTGGGACAGGTGAGGCACGGAGAATACAAGTTCCACGGCAGAGGCGGCTCTGTCCAGTTTGCAGCCAGCCCACATGGCCACCATCCAGCTGAGGTTCAGGGGGCTGATGGCCAGGCGGCGGAAGCAGCAGTCGAAAGTCTTCTGGAACCAGCTTCCAACCATGGACGTGTAGCTTTCAGCCCCGTGGGTCAGGAACAAGGGCAAAGAGGTAAAGTCCTCCGGCACATTCTCAGAAAGGTCATCTCCGTACACAGAGCAAAACAAGCCCAACCACACCAGTTTGTCTTCAGAGTTCCTGGAGGAAGCTTGTGACCTCAAAGAGAGCTGGGATGGAGAGAAGAAGCATTTGAATGCTGTACAGCTAGTATTGCGGGTTTTTTTCTTCAGCTAAAAATAGGTTTTGATTTATAGTTTTAAGTGTTTGGTAGAAGTGTTTTTTTTTTCTTAGGACCTTACATGCAACACTGTTTTCTGTCAAACACATACAGTTATTCAGTCTATCCACTACATCCCTAAAAGTTGAATACAATTCTGTTGAAAACAGCAGAAAAAGCACTTTTAACTTCCTTAGGAACAGTCCTGAGATCTGAGTTTATGGTGGTTAACTCCTATGGTACATCCTACAACCATTGCTACAATAAACTTGACATTTCAGTAGCATATTTCACTTGAGGCAAAGCAGTATAGAAGTATTAATTAAACCTGAGCTCTGGCCAGGAAGTGGGATTATGCCAGCTTTATGCAGGAAGTTAAATAACCCGTCCAAGTCCTGGAAGTACATTGACTGCTGAACTAAAACATCAGACAGAGATTGCTCTGTATAGTCTTACTTTGATGCTGTTAAAAAGTTGAACTCAAACTTGCAATTAACTGTATGCATTGCTTAGGGGATCACAGAATCAATTAGGTTGGAAAAGACCTCTGAGGTCATTAAGTCCAGCCTGTGGCCAAACACCACCTTGTCATTAGACCAGGGTTTTGACTGAGTCACATCTCGTCTTTCCTTAAACACCTCCAGGGACGGTGATTCCACCACCTCCCAGGGCAGCCAATTCCAATGTCTAATCATCCTTTTTGTGAAGAAATTCTTCCTAATGTCCAACCTAAACCTCTCCTGGCACAGCTTAAGACTATAAATATTATAGTTAAAAATAGAAAGGATTCAGTTTTATTAAATCACAGTGGATGCTACAGTAGCTATTCCATACAGCTAGGTTTAATTTTGTGGTTTTCTTTCAAGACAGCGTTTTATCAGAGCAAAACCAGCCCATAAAACGCCAGTCTCGATGACCAAAGCCGGTGGGCAGCCCCCTCACCTGCACGAGGACGGCAGCCTGGTCCTGCTCGCTGCCCCTAAGGTCGGCAAGGCTGGACACGGCCACCTTGATGTCCAGCTCGACGCCCACCTCCACCGCCAGCCCCTTCTGCTTCTCGGCGGCGATGAAAGCGCTGAGCAGCCGCGCGTAGTCCCTGAGGCGGGCGCGGTGGAAGCGGTACAGGGGGGTCACGCTGTACAGCGTCCAGGCTTTGCGCAGCAGAAACGCTGTTTTCTGCGGATCGACGTTTTCCTAGGGAGAAAGGGAAGGGAAGGGGAAAAAGGAAAAAGAAAATAAGGTTAAAGCCCGCTTTTCCCGCGCGCGGAGAGCGGGACAGCGCCGCTGAGAGGACACCGCCGCCCTGTCTCCCCGGCCATGCCGTACCTGCGAGCACGACGCCGGCACAATGAGGCGACCACTGGGGCTGATCCCGAGGCGACCATAGATCCGTCCGAAGGGCAGAGCCCGGGAGAGCCGCCTGAGGCTGGGCAGAGTCCGCGCCGCACCATCCTCCGTCGGCTCCTCCGCCATGGCAGCCATCACCCGCCTGCGCCGTTCAAACTTCCTTCCCGTCGGCCCCCGCGCGAGGGGCGCGCCCCCTCCACCATCTTTGAGGCGGGTAACAGGGAGGGAAGGAGTTGGTGGCGGCTGAGGTGGTTTCCTCTTTTCCTCTCCAGAGCCCTTATTTTTCCCTTTACGCAGGTCTGTGGCGCTCCTCCCGTTTTTCTGGCTGAGGGGCGGCTGCGGGATGGCGCTTCCCCGGTTGCTGGCGCGGGCGCTGCACCGGGCGGCCTCTGCCGCCGCACCCGCGGCTCCAGGTGAGGAGGGAGCTCTGATCTTATCCCCTCGGGATTTGGATTCCTTTTCTCCCGGGATACAGGTCAGGGTAGTCCACACAGTCGGTTAATATCACACTTGCGGCAAGGTTTTTTCCCTGTATCACTTTATTAAGTGTCTTCTCTAAACGTCTTTTGATTCTAAAGGCTGTGATGAAAGTAGTGAGAGTGGCTCGTAGAATTATTTATGTATGTCTAGGCAATGGCATCCTTCAGGCTTCTCCTTACAAGCTGAACCTCTTGCACATTCTGTAAATGGTGGGCTTGGTTCTATAACTTCAGCCACGATTACAGGTATACGGGAGTCTGTGTAAAGCTTTCTGTAATTGTGGTTCAGGCCTTTTTCCAGTTGTTTCAGGCAGGAAATGTTCAATTTACACCTGCATGGTGGGTGTCTGTTCCGTGTGTGTTTCAGTCTTGGTTTGTTAAGCCCTGTTCTGCTGTGTCTCCACTAGGAACTGCAGTGACAGAACAAGGGGGAATGGCTTCGAACCGAAAGAGGGCAGGTTTAGATGGGATATTGGGAAGAAATTTTTCCCTGTGAAGGTGGTGAGGCCCTGGCACAGTTGCCCTGGGAAGCTGTGGCTGCCCCATACCTGGAAGTGTTGAAGGCCAGGCTGTATGGGGCTCTGAACAACCTGGTCTAGTGGAAGGTGTCCCTGCCCATGGTAGGGGGGGGTGGAATGAGATGAGATTGAAGATCCTTCAAACCCAAACTATTTTATGATTCTAGATTTAAATGTGAAATTGTCAGCATCCCTTAGGATTGATCTGTGACTTTTCCTTCTCTTGCTCCTGAAATTTGCAGAGCAGCAGTTTGCAGCAAGGCTGTGTTCAAGTATCTTTATGAAAGTTTGACTAAGAAACATAAATAATCCCTGATTAAAATACATTCAGACTTAGCTTCATTTCATGTTTATGGCATAGTATCTTACTGCAGATCTATATATGAAGTAATTTCTCTGTATATGTATAAATTGCATTGATTGTATTGGGAGGGGAAGCTCTACTAATTATTCTGTCTCATCTGCAAAAGCCATGAGAATTTGTTTTTATTTTTTAATTTAAGACTTCAACAGTTTTGTCACTCGGACCAACACGTGTGGAGAGCTGTGTTCTGCTCATGTGGGACAGAAGGTGACCCTTTATGGATGGGTTCAATATCAAAGGTAAGTACAAACCATGATGAAAATGAAGATAATTATCACCAGATCCAGTATAAGCTGTTTTTCATCCAGCATTGCTCTCCAGTGATGGTCTGCATGGGGTCTTTTGATTTTAAGAAGTTCTGAGCATCTCATCTTTGAGCAATTGTGGATAAGGATCCAGGAAAAGGAGTTAGTATTATTGCAATGTGATCATTGTGATCTTGTTTTTAAGGACACCAGAGCATGTCCCATTGGACAGTTTTTTGATGGATAAAGTACAATGGCAGCTGTCTCTACTGCAGCTAAAGAGATCAAGATTTATGGTTCTGGGTCTGGCAGTGTGGATTTTTCATGTGGAACTTTTTATGGGACAGGTGTTCTTCTTGACTTATGATTGAATTTTTTTTGTTGTTTTTATTCCACATGAGCTTTAGCTTTACTGCTCATTTAATTGTTCTTAGCTGAATGCGTGCATTATAGTTCAAGTTAAAATCCTTCCTCTCCTGGTTATTTGCACATTGTCTGAGGCTGGTCACAATGTGAAACAAATTGCTCAGGTTAGGTTCAGGTGTGGGAAAAGTGTCTGTACATTCAGTACTTGGAATGCTTTGAGATGAATTGCAGGGTACTGAAAGTAGCCAGGTGCCATATGCTTTAAGAAGTAGAAACTACTAAATTTGTGAAAAAAATGTTTCTCCTTTTGTGTTTTTTATGGATCAGACAAGGCCTGTTTCTGGTTTTGAGGGATTTCCAGGGACTGACCCAGATCATCATTCCTCAGGATGAGGTGAGTGCTACCAAAATATGAGTCCGTTTTTTTATTTTTGCCTTGGTAGCTTGGCTCCAGCAGACACAGAGAGAAGGAAGGACTTTGTCAAACAGAGTGCTCTGACTCTCAAGTAGATTGAAGTGTCATGAGAGCCCTGACCAGACACTGCAACAGAAACATCAGTGCTGTTTCCTCTGGCTTCAGGGTGATTTTGAATTGAGGTGCTTGGCCACAGTGCATTTGTCCTGTTCTTTGAATTTCTGTGAGACTGTCATCTCCCTACAGGCGCATTCCCATGTGAAGGAGCTCCTGTCCAATGCCCCAGTGGAGTCTGTGGTGCGAGTGACTGGGATAGTGTCCCCTCGGCCCCTGGGGCAGGAGAATCCGGTGAGGATGGTGGGCGGCTCTCTGGGCTTTTATTCCTTGGAGGAAATAGCGCTGGATGGTGGGATTATGGTGGGGTTTGTGTCAGAGCATTGCCACGGGTTCTGGTTATGTGACAGCCCATTCTCAGTGTGGGGTGACTGCTATGTCATATAACTTAGCAGAACCTCAAAGCACGTTGCAGGCACCCACAAATTAAACTGGATTCTAGCCCTTTGCAAGGATAATGCTGCCTTTTCCAGGCTTTTGAAGTGTAGGTGGGAATTTCTTTAGCTTGAAAATAAATATTGTCATTTCAAGTTCCACAGCATGTGATGACCTCTTTGTTGTGCAAATAGATTTTGCTGGTCTCCTTGTATAGGAAACAGAGGTTGAATAATTCTTTAATGTTCTGCATTCCTTAGCTGTCATTGTAATCAGCTGTAGATTGATCTTTCAGGTTTGTACATGTATCTGGCAGGTCTAAGCAGAGGACTTGTATTTATGGTCATAACTCCTTTTGCTCTGAGCACTTGTAGATGTCCACTTGAAATCCAGGCTTCAAGCAATGCCTTTATTTCTTTTATTCGTTTATCATTTTGTTGGAAGGTTGTATGTCCTTTCCCCTGGTAAATAGCAAGACTCCTGCAGGATCAAGTGAACTTTGCTGTGCCTCAGTGCTGTGTGAGGGGAGCTGTCTGCCTCCCTTGGGACAGAGTCAAAAGAAGACCAGTTCTGAGAACTGGTATTTAGAACTGGAAGTTCTGAGAAGTTCCTCATAATTTGCCTTTTTTGACTCATATTAAGGAGTGTTGCTGATTATGCTCACTGAAACCTACACTGTGTGGTTTTACTGAGGGTAATGTGATTAGAGACCAGTATGCTACTGGAAAAGAACCTGCCATCTTTGCTGAGGGGACGTGTTTTTCTGAGCAGAAGGGAAATCTAGGATAAATCTGTCTTTGGGAGAAGCTCTCTGATTTATACGTTGTGTTAGAAGGCAGGGATGGTAATTGCATTGTTTCTTTTTTTTCCCCCTTGACCATCTTTGAAATACCTTCATCCAGCTGTTTTGAGTTTAGTTCTTTTCTTGCCTTTTTGTTCTAGAAAATGCCAACAGGGGATATTGAAGTGAAGGCAGAGACTGCAGAGATCCTAAACTCCTGCAAGAAGCTGCCTTTTGAAATCAAGGATTTTATCAAGGTGTCTGTGTTTTTCTTTTCTTTTTCTTATCAAAGTGGTGGCTTTTCATTAAATTTGTTCTTTTCCCAGGGTGCTCAGGTGGCAAAACATCTGAGAGCTGTCTGGTTCTCCTCACTTCACTTTGGGGGATGGTATTTAAAATAGGGGTGCTGTTTTTTTGCTGTGAGGATGTATTTCCAATTAGAGCTAAGCAGAAAACAAGACTTGAATGATTCCAGTTTCAAATACCACTGGAAGAACTGATGGTGAAGGGAAGAGTGAAAGAAATGGGGCTATGCTGGGTTTTTTGAGTGCGAAACAAGGCTGTTTTATTTGACTCGTGGAATCACAGAATGGTTTGGGTTGGGAAGAACCTTAAAGATGGTCTTGTTCCAAACCCCCTCCTATGGGTAGGGATTCCACCCACTGGACCAGATTGCTCAGAGCTCCATCTGACCTGGCCTTGAACACTTCCAGGGATGGGGCAGCCACAACTTTTTTGGGCAGTTTGGTTTTTTGTTTAAAGTGATTGCTGTATTTGTGTGGGTTGTGGGTAATGGACAAATTGTGACAACCGAACACCATCCCCTTTTAGCTTCTCCCTTTTTTCCTGTGGCTTTAGGAGCACCTTCAATGGATATGCAGTTTTAATTTTGTTTCTTAATCCTAATTCTCGCTCCTCTCCAGAAGTCAGAGGCCCTACGGATGCAGTATCGGTACCTGGACTTGCGCAGCTTCCGGCTGCAGTCCAACCTGCGGCTGAGGTCTCGCATGGTGATGAGGATGCGGGAGTACCTCTGCAATCTCCATGGTGAGGGAACTGCTTTGGGGATAGCGTGCAGCAAACAACATTTCAGCTCTCCCTGCTGCTGTTTCCTAGGGCTGGGAGAGATTCCTAACCAACTTGCTACTCCATACTGGTCCGACTTAATAAGGACATCTCTGCTTGTGGTGGGGTCTTTAGTGGGATGTTGTCACTCCTGAAGAACAAACTATGTTGAAATTTCTTGGCATGCTACAAGCCAGTTGTTTCAAATTAGCTCATTCCAATGAGAAAAGACTCTTTGCAGGTAGTTTCCCTCTTTTGGTCACCCAGTTGAGGCATGTCAGAGGGATGGATTTTGATGTCTATATAACTCAGGTCACAACAACAAAGTGCTTACATAGCCTGAGATACAAGGTATCTATGGAACCTTAATATCAATATAACCCAAATCATGACTTTTTATCAATATAACTTGAAGAATATTAATATAACCTGAAGCATAGCCTTCTATACTTATATAGCCTAAATCATAGCTTTTACTTATGTAGCGTGAATCATAACTTCTATACCTATAACCTGATGCTTGTAACCTGAATCATAACTTTTGATATCCGTATAATCTATATAGATAGATATTACATTATGCAATGTAATGGCTAATATATAGTTAACTAGTTGCTTATATGCAGAATAGAGAAAAAAGAGATAAAAACTTACCAGGTGTATAGCTTTAGAGATAAATAAGTATAGTACTAATGAGAAATTGGCAAGCTGAAGCCAATTATCCACAAAATAAAGAATTTAGGCCAGTTAAGACCAGATAGACTGAAGAGCATCACAACTGCACATGCCTCGAAGACAAAGTTGAAAAGATGAAGTGTGAAGAAGACTTCAGAAGCCTTCATCAAAGACCCCCGAAGACCCTCGAATTGGGGAAGTACACACGCAGTGCAAAGAATTATCTAATAACCATGAGATCATGCTGTGTAAATTAGTTCCGGCGTGTATGTGATGATGCTGTAATGACATAGCAACATTAAGCAAAATGTACTGTGTAAATATACCACCGCAGTTGAGAAAAGGCGGGTGAGTTAGGAGGAGAATCCCCCTCACCACCAGTGCTACAATAAACAAGTACCTGCTCTATAGACATCGGTCTATTGAGATTTATTTCCAGCCAATCTTTCAGGCATCAGTTTCTTTTAGGGCTTTTGCTTCTGTTAAAATCAGGAAGTGCTTTTTGGAAAATCAGTGCCTACTTCAGAATGGATAGAGAATTAACACATTTTCAGCCTGTTTGGAGTCCTCTGTCATCAACAGTTCTGGCAGGACATCAGGGTAACTCAGAGCCTTTAGATCTGTCATTACAGGAACAATGTTATAAGTAGTAAAGTGTGTAAGTTTTGGAGAGGCTCCATGGTGTGCTAGATGACCCGTTTTGCTGACTAACCCTACTGTAGCCTACTCATACTAGTTTTTCCTCCTCTCAGCATGTTCTGTGTTTGTTCCCCAGGGTTTGTGGATGTAGAAACTCCAACTCTGTTTAAAAGAACCCCAGGGGTATGTATGTGATGCTTTTTGGCCTCCTGCAGCTGCACAGTCAGGGCTGAATCATTTTCATTTGCCACTCAGCTTTCCTTGCTTTTCCCTTGGTAAATAATAGATTGTGGAACTTCTGATATGATCCATGGATCCTTTTAAAAGTAGAGGGAGAGAAAGGGGGGAGGTGATAACTTATATCTTAATTTTGAACCTTCGAACAAAATAAGCTTCTGCCTTGTAGAGCATATGTTGAATGTAAGTCTGTCCTGGGATTATAAACCCAAGAAACTTTGAAGCACTGTGTTTTCAGCATTTATGTCTTAACCAGTAGGTTATTGTAGAGGTCCTACTCAAGTAAATTTAATTTCTGATCTTATATTCCTTTCTTTCACTTCAAAAATAGTCAGAGAGAAGAGAGCTGTAGCAGAGGAGTTGTTGATGCAGCTATCCTGGAGTTCTTGCATTTAAACCCTTGTCTTGGATGGTGTATTATGCATTAGTCTTTCAGAGAAGGTAGAGACTTCTCCTTTGGGATATTTTGGACCAAGTTGGTTAAGAAATTCTAAGTGTAGTGTACAAACAGCCATTTCCTCACAAGTGGGATTTCATAATGGGGAAAATAGGTCCTTTGCTCTTGCACTTCCAGTGTGTGTTCTGTCAGGAATTGGGGCCACTTACTTGGGTAACTCTGTAAGTTTTCTTTCTGATGCCAGGGAGCCAAAGAATTCCTTGTGCCCTCGAGGGAAGTGGGCAAATTCTACTCTCTGCCACAGAGTCCTCAGCAGTTCAAGCAGCTTCTCATGGTTGGAGGCCTGGACAGGTAAGAGTTTCTTGGATTGCTGTTCTCTGCATGTCCTGTCTAGGGTTTGATTGCATTATCTGTGAAATTTTAGATAATTCCCCAAAAAAACTTGCTGCCAAGGGTTTGTGTTTTGAAGAGGGATCCTTAAATACTTGGGACTTTATAGTCAGATGAAATGTATTCTTTTGGAAAGCTGAAATCTTCACTGCTGTTTTAAATGCAAACCTGATCTGCCTGAAGGGCAGACAATCTAATGTGTGGTAAAAGCTTCTCCAGCAGTAGCCTACAGAACTAGTTGAGGTGAGGCTGGGCAGCTGAGCATGACTGAAGCAAGGAAAAGCATGTCAGGGTGCTCAAGTGCAAAGCTTTTAACTGGGCTTACTTCACCAAATCAAATGGGTGAACAGAGAGACAGACAATTATTCACACGGTGAACTGCAGGCCAGGTCTTTGTGTGAGAATTTTGCATGGCTGTTAGTAGAGTCCTAGAGTGGAGTGGAAGGTGGGAAAAAGAATTGAGTGTGCTGCCCTTGGGGGACAGCTCACCTGGCAGTCTCCATGTGCCTCTGGAAGATACGGCTGGAGATGGATACAGCTGCTGATAGAGTTGGTTCCACAATTACATTCTTTTGAAGGGACGGGAACAAAGATCATCTGCTGTGGGAATGGAGCACTCTCTCTGGTTTACTTCTTTTTTCCTTATCTTTTGTATGATCAATTCTATAGCCACAGTTCAATTCAGGGTACTTTAAGTTGTTATTTAAGTCAAAGTGTTACTGCAGGTACTTCCAGGTCGCTCGCTGCTACCGGGATGAGGGTTCACGGCCTGACAGGCAGCCAGAATTCACCCAGGTAACTAGCCTGTGCTGCCTTTCTCCCTGCTTCTCAACCCAAGTGACTTGTAGCTGTTTTGCCTTCTGGAGGCTTAGTCTGTGCTAGTCTGGTGCTGCTTGGGGGTACAGAGTTGTTTGGTGTGTGTTTTACAGACACAGCCCTTGGAAATTGGTATGGGATTGACTGGTAAATTCCTGTCCTTGGCTGTGCAGTGTCACAGGTGTAGCTGTGGTAATTGCGTTGCAGCAGTGATTTTACTTTGATGATACAATCTCCCGTCCTGCTAGGTCAAGCATCCCATTCCTCAGCCTTGAGATCCCAGGCTGAGTTAGCCTGGTTCACTCAAGGCTGCTTCTTGCGTCCTTGTCATCACTACCTCATTCACTCTCTGAGTAGGCTGTTGCCTGAGTCATCAGGCTGGAGGGTGATCTAAGCATGTTCCCAGCCTGATGAAGTCATTCTGTGATGTCATTTCATGTATTGTTTCTTGTTTTGCTGGCTTTGTACTCACCAGTAGCAGCAGTGTGAAAGCAAAACCTGTAGCTAATGTGGAATTCCCTCCCTTGTTCTCTGTTTTAAGATAGATATAGAGATGTCATTTGTAGATCAGGCTGGGATCCAGAGGCTGATAGAGGGCCTCCTGCAACATTCCTGGCCTGAGGAAAGAGCCTTGATTATGACTCCTTTCCCTTCCATGACATACGAGGAGGCACTGGCTGAGTATGGGACTGATAAACCAGACACTCGCTTTGGGATGAAGGTGAGGGTTTGCCCATTGGAAACTTGCTTTCAGCTTTTCCTTTCAGTCAATGTTTTAATAACCTTTGGATCATAGATACATGGTTGGCTTGAGTTCTGAGTGCTGTAATTTACCCAAGGTGTCTCTCCCATCATTGCTGCTTTGTGCAGTCTGTTGAAGAAGAGAGGATTTGATCAGCTGACTGTGAAAAATGTATGTTCTAATAAAATTTTATTTTAAAGATAATGTAGGCAATGCGTCTTGACTGTTTAAGGAGCAAAAGCTTCTAAAACGGAATAGTGTTGAAGGTGTTAAGACACAGGCGCGGGATTTTTGTTTTGTATGCCTACCGCCAGTGCTTTTTCCTGTGCTCTTACCTTTCTCAGATCATGGATGTCAGCGATGTTTTACGAGGATCAGACATTCGCTTTGTGCAGAATGCCCTCAGTTACCCACATGGCTCCATCAAAGCCATTTGTATCCCTCAGGGAGTGGTAAGTGATGCTCTTACAACCTGTTTATGTGGAATAAATAAAATGCCAATTTGAATTCCTTTGTTGGTATGGAAAGGTTCCTTGCTATTACTGGTGTTCTCAAGGGAACTTGGGATTGGTTGTAATCCGTATCAGGTTGGGCTGAGTAATGTTAGAATGATAAGACAACAGGAAGAGTATTTTATCCTTAGGAAGAGAAGGAAAAGAATGGAGCTGCAAGATCCTATGAGGATAGGGAGCCCTCTTGGGGTTTCACCGTACTTTTTGTCACCTTTTTGATGTGCATCTCAGTAATAAATTGTGCCTGGTGACAGGAGACTGAAACAGGGCTGGGTATGGCACAGCTCTGGGATAGGCAGAGAAGGGTCAGGTACTGCCATGTCCTTCTCCTGTTTGCTTTACCCTGCATTTTTGGGTACAATTCATGTCTTGTAATGAGAATGTCATGGACCAAATCCAAGGCTGACAATAAGTGTGGAAGATCTTTGACGCAGCCGTTCATTTTGGCAAGGAAACAGATTTAATTCTGGCTGTAGGTGTGTTTGTAGCTTGGACAATATGGAAAAAACAAATTCTCTAAATACTGAGTTTTATTTGGGGACCAGGACTTTGCGGCCATGGTATCTCTTGGGATTCCTTTCATTTTGGCACAAAGTGCAAGTTAGTGGCTTCCCACGAGAGGGCACTGAGGTGTGTGTTTGAGCAACACAAAAGTGGCATCCTAAAACTCCACCCTAAACACTGGAGTAGATGAAAAAAATCAAGATCTTGATGCAGGCCCTCATTTGCTGCATGGCTTTGCATGCGAGAGTCAGCCCAGTTGATTTTTCTCTGTTCTTTCTCCAGATTGAGCTCTGACTTCCCCATCAGCAGTGTGGTGGTGGAACCTTGTTTCTGCAGGCTGGAGGCAGTGATCTGACCCTGCTGACCAGCTGCATTTATCTGTGAGCGGGGGAAAGAAATGTAGACCTAGAGGGGTCTCTTCCTGAAAGGAGCCCTCAGAGCAGGCACCCAGTTACTGCCCAGTGCTGAGGACCCTGTCCTGTTCCACAGCCCTCATAAGAACTTGAACTAGAAACAGAGGAATTTGAGAAGTTCGGAAACAGCTTAGTCAGTAGATTTGATACCCAGTCAAGTTTTCCAGGCTGATCTTTGCTGTGTCTTCTCTTGCTCTTTCCCCAGAGGTATCTTACAAATAAAGACTTGGAGTCATTAAAGGAGTCTGCAAAATCCCAATTTAACCAGGTGAGACAGAAACTCCTGGGGCATTGGAAAGGGTGAGCGACAAAGTGTGATAAAGGCAGAGGAAGGTAGAAGAGCAGTTTTTATTAGCTGAGAGTCACTGCCTGAGCATGATGCTTCAAGGCAAGAGAGGGCAGTACTGCACTGAACATACTCGTACCTTTCTCTAGGAAATAATGGAAATTATCCACAGACCTGATGGAAGCTTGAAGTCTCTGCTTACCAAGTTCCTTGGTGAGAAGGAGCAATCAGAGCTTATCCAAGCACTGAACACCCAGGAGGATGATGTGGTGCTGCTGGCAGCTGGAGAACACAAGCAAGTGGTAGGAGGCATTTCTTGGGTGGCTGTGTGAGTTGAATGTTGCTGATGATGGTTTTGATGTTATCTGACCTTAGTCTGATTCTTATTAAATAGGTCATCATCTAATTTTCTGTTTCTCTGGAGCAGCAGCTATAGCAACAGCAAATAAAGCATGAAATGTACTTATTACTTTTATCGCCCTCAGTCAAGTTCTGGGCAGGACTTGTAACTGAAATGAAGGCTGAAATACAAAAATCCCTGCAACAAATCAGTGCCTTCTTTTCTCTGAACTTCATTGTTAAAGTATCAAACAGATTGAAAAATGAGGTCAGCTAGGTAATTGTGTCTCCCATAAGTGGATGACTTACTAGCAGCAGTGGCGGGAGATTCTATCCCTACCCTTCTCTCTATTCTTGCCAGCAGATGTTGCCTTCCAGGCATTGTTTTATTATAAGGTGTCACGCTTTGCTTGATAGCCAAAATTTTGTTGTATTCTCTTCTGTGCCTTCATTTCTCTGTTTGCAAAGTGTGGATCTTACATGGCTTCCCCCAGTTAATCCGCATGTGTGGAGCTGGAGGTTAGTCTAAGAAAGTTCTGAAGATGAAATAGCTGGAGAAAAATGGACTTTCAAGCTCCTTACTTGGTCTCTGTCAAACCCTGGCACTGCTGCTGCCTCCACAGGAAGGTGATATATTTCAGGATATCAGGCAAAAGTGTTCAAGGCAACAATGCATTACAGCTGATACTGTTTGTGGTACTTCTTTATGGAACACTTTCCCTAGTTGGTGTTTGAGTGACTTCCCTGATGTTAAAATCACCCTGTCTCATCTCTCCCTTCTCTGTTGTAGTGCTCTGCATTAGGAGCCCTGCGGTTGTTTAGTGCCAACCTCCTGGAGGCAGCTGGGCTGGCACTCCGTGATCCTACAGCCTTTCACTTTCTCTGGGTGGTGGATTTCCCCCTTTTCCTCCCGAAGGCCAAGAATCCCACTGAACTGGAATCTGCTCATCACCCCTTCACTGCCCCTCATCCTTCAGATGCCAGCCTCCTGTATTCTGATCCCACAAAGGTAACCAACTTCATGCCTGCCATGCTGATTCTTTTACAGCTGCTCACATGGAAAACCAGGCAAGCAGCAGCTGAATTCAGTGTAAGAAGAGATGTTGTTTCATGGGACTGACTAACTGCACGAGGAAGACAGAGATCTGTTGGAATGAGTCCAGAGGAGGCTGCTAAGATGATCAAAGGGTTGGAGCACTTCTGCTATGATGAAAGGCTGAAGGAGCTGAAGTTGTTCAGCCTGGAGAAGAAAAGGCTCAGGAGCAACATTAGAGCCCCTTCCAGTGCCTAAAGAGGCTACAAGAGAGCTGGGGAGGGATGTTTTGCAGGAGCAAGCAGTGACAGGATAAGGGGAAATGGTTTTAAACTGAATGAGGGTAGACTTAGATTGGTATTAGGAAAAAAGCCATCCCTGTGAGGCTCTGGCACAGGTTGCCCAGAGCAGCTGTGGCTGCCCCATCCCTGATAGTGTTCAAGGCTAGGTTGGATGGGGCTTGGAGCAACCTGGGGTAGTGGAGGGTGTCCCTGCCCACGGCAGAGAGTTGGAACTAGAGGATCTTTAAGGTCCCTTCCAACCCAAACCATTGTGTGATTCTATGATCGTGTACATGTCTGGAAGAGATGGCTTCCTGATTGCTGCAAATAGCAAGTATTCACGTGTGCCCCAACAAAAGGAACTTATAGGAAACAGAAATCTTACATTCCGACCCATCCCATTTGCTTCAGGTTTGATGAACTTTTCAAAAGGATTTGTACTCCTCCCACATCAGTCAGAGGTAGTCCATGCCTCCAGCAGGACTGGTACCTGAATTGGAATGTACCCCTGAGAGAAGAGTTTTATAGAGTTTCATGGCTTCATTCCCAGTGCCTTTGCCATTTTGTGCAGGTTGTTTTTAGGTGGAGCTGAGCGCCTCAGCCTCACCAAGGTGCCTGTTCCTGTCTCTGCAGGTCCGTAGCCAGCACTACGACCTTGTGCTGAACGGCAGTGAGGTTGGAGGTGGCTCCATCAGAATTCACAGTGCAGAACAACAGCGTTTTGTTCTGGAGAAAGTGCTGAAGGTAACACCTACAGATGCCTCTAACGTTCTCTTGGAGATTTAAAAGCACTAATTAATTTAAATATTAATTGCATATTTTGAAAGAAACACTCACGTGCTTCTCAGATAGAGACATAACTCCTAGCCCTGACCAATGGATGATTTCATTGTACCTTCATCTTGTGTTGCTAATAGGAAGAGCATTGCTTGTCCAGTGACACCGCTTAATGTAATTTTGCAGGAGGATTCAGAGGTGCTTTCCCATCTGATTGAGGCTTTGGAATTTGGAGCTCCACCTCATGGAGGAATTGCTTTAGGTGAGCGGTCTGTAGCTCTGCAGATGCAGGTGTTTAGTGTTTTGGTTTTTTTTTTTTTTTTTGTGCATACTAAATCCTGGGAACAAGGCTCGTGATTGTTAGGAAAAGATTTGCAGCAGCTTTGTGGAAAGAAACAGAGGTCTGGTCACCAAGTACAGAAAGTTGGGGTGTTCCTCCCCAGAGTCACAGTGGGATTTAGGTCTTACGCAAGGACATTGGTGGCTCTAAGGATGGTCCTTATCTGCTGATCTGCAAACCCTGTGTTCAGGAAGGTTAGGTCAGCTTTGTTCCCATTCCCGTGCAGCCAGAGCACGAGCCCTGTGCTGCTTTCCTGGAGGCATGGGACAGCATGGGACTTTGTGTTTCACATCCTTTCCCTCTACTGCAGTCTCACTTCCCTTCGTCCTCATCTCTTCTGCTCACTAATTCAGGTAATGTCAGGGTTTGGGTTTTTCCCTAGAACCATGCAAGTTTGTGGTTTAAAGAAAGAGGGGAAAAAAATCCAACCAACCAACAACACCCTCCCTACACTCACCAAAATAAAAAAGCCTACAAAAAACAAAGGTATTTTAACCAGTGATCTTCCAGTTTGACTTTCCTCCATTCAGTCACCCAGAGGCTTTTGTTCCTCTTGAATTCTTCTTAGTGGTTGTAATCCTTCCAAACTTGTTAATGCAAAGCTCTGAGCTGTAAAGCAGAACCCTGCCAGTGTCCTGCCATTCAGCTGCCCAGGTTTTGTTATGCTGTATTTGCTGTCTGTGTCCTGCAGCCCTTGGTGTATTACAGAACTTCCTGCAATATTGAAAAGCTTTATTTTGGTAGACATTTCTGCTCTTGAGGCAAATCTGTTTCTCTGCTACCAGCTGAGATTAATTTTTTTTTGTCCCTTACTTGCTTCAGTCTTTTTCTTCAAGCTCAGTGATATTACCTCCTCAATCTTTCTGATTTTTCGGACTCAGGGGAGGTAATACAGAGCCATAACTCAAGTGTTTCACCTATCTGTTTTCCGCTTGTAGGACTTGACAGGCTGATCTCTCTCATCGTTGACGCTCCAAGTATCCGGGATGTCATAGCCTTTCCAAAATCCTTCAGGGGACGAGACCTGATGGGCAATGCTCCAGACTATGTCACTCCAGAGGAACTAGAGCCGTATCACATTCAGGTTTCCTGGCCTCTTGAAGAAAAAGAGGCAAAGGAAAACTGACCTCAAGCCAGTGATGTAAGCTGATCTGATCAACCAGAGGTAGTTACAGCTTCTAAAGGCCAGGATTTAGTTCAGAAAGTATCAGCTGTTGTGGCAGGATGAGGGACAGTCCAACACTACTGTACTGTGGCAGTTTCAGGATTGAGTGGGAAGTAGATAAGGGGTCTTCCTGGTAGGAATTCACCTTTGGGAGGTAATACGAAGGAGATGTAAAAAAGCAAAAGAAAAGAATGTCATTTTAGCATAGGATATTGAAACTGTTTGCTTTAGGGTGTCATATTGGAGGGAAGATGGGTTTTTCCAACCCTCACTTCTTACATGTCCTTTGTAAAGTATTCCTCCTCCCATCTGGAGGAGATAGTCAGCTTCCCTGGCAGGGTGGTTTGTATTCCTGATGATCATTAAGTCATGTCACCTGAGGACTGTGACAATAAAACTGTGCTGGACCAGGAGCTCTGGGCACTGCACAGCCAAACTTGAGTGCAGCCAGGTACTTGCCTCATGTTAGAGGGTACCAGATCATGCAGAACTTTGCCATGGGGAGTTCACATTCAGCTGTTTTCTCTTCAGAGGAGAAGGGAGAGAAGCATCGATGATGTTTGCAACATCCTCATAAAACTCGTCAAAGAGGTGTTGATCTCTCTTTGGGGGCCTGTGGTCCTGGTGCTTTCAGCACAGTCATTCAGGAGTTTGTATGTTTATAAATAAAGTTTACCTGGCAGTTTTGGCTGAGTGTAGCTTTGGGCTTTCTGTACAACAGCAAGCTGCCAGTTTTTCTTTGTGACCCCTGGTCCCTCCAGGAGATGCGAAGAAATCTGTGGCATCATAGCAGGGTTCCCAGTCTTCTGTGACCTCTGCCTGTCCTGCAAACCTGCTGCTGCAATGGTGAGGGATGCAGCAGCAAGTTCCTCCCAGGCTTGTTCATCCCTATCCCACACCAGAACATCCACAGGGCAGGGGTGACTGTTCTGAGGAGAGGTGAAGAAGCTGAGGAGAAGAGATTACTTGATGAGAAGATGGTGCCAGAAAAGGGAGAGCTCCTGTGTCCCAGCTGGGAAGGACAGCAGGAGCACCAGGGGAAGTGCTCGAGAACAGAAGGAAGACTGCAGTTCTTGTCTGAGCTGATACTGAGCTCTAGCCTTCTGCTAGAGAGCCTGTCGTGAAGATTCTGTCAGATTCTCATCTGCTCTAAGGGTTAGCCACTATTTCAGTCTCCACATCATGGGATAACATTTCATGGTGGTGTACACAGTTGTTTTTTAAATACTGAACTGTTCTGCTGGTAAGAACCTTAAGGGTGGGTTTTGGGGTTTTTTTGAGTACCATCCATAGAAGTTGACACTAGGGCTGACTTGCTGCTGCTTTGCAGATTATAAGATGATGGAGTTACATGTGTAAAAGAAACTCTTTGTTTCTGGCATGATTGTTATTTTCAGTCTCAGAGCTGGGTAAATATTATTTAAAACAGAACAATCCTGGATTTGTATTCACATTCATTTTAGCCAAACACTGAATTCCTTCATTTTTTCCTCATATGGGCTATTCATTCTCACTTTAAATCAATTCACCTGTAGTGTACCATTTTTTTTCCCCCTGAATAGAAGCTATCAGTAATGGAGTGAGGATCAGTTTTCAGAGAGCATCTGACCTGAAAAATGGATCCCTAAGCAGATCCATGGTAAACTTTATGATCCTCTTGGGTCCTTTGCAACTCAGGACATTCTGCGATTTTAAAAACAATTATTTAGCTTTTGTTGTTGTTTTTGCAGGGAGGAGAGTCACCCTGGTGCAGTTATACTGGATGTTTTTGTTCTCCTTAGTTGTCACTGGTGATACAAAATACAGCCACTTCAGGCTATGTGTTGATTCACACTGCTGGTTTAGAGAATGCTGGATTTTCTGATTTAGTTTCTTTGCTTGTAGTTTGATTAAGATTTGCATGGAGTTTGCTTGAGGATCGTCTATGTTCCCAAAGCAGGGGTGTCATAGGCTTGTTCAAGCTCATGGAACATAGCAAGTAAGTCACCCTCAAAAGTTCTTCACTCCCCCCAGACTATTATTTATAGTAACTGTAAACAAAATGTGCTGAATTTTGCTTTTTAATTGTGAAATCAGGAGTAGTGTGTCACTTGCTTAGTACCTGCTTGCAAAGGCAAATGCTGTTTACCTCTGATGAGTCCCAAATTAGGATTATCAAGTGTTCAAGGGGAAGCTGATGCTCTGGGAGGCTTAGGCAGAAACGTAACCCTGCCTGGAACATTCTTTTTGAGAGCACTTGTTAAAACATGTGAGTGAGCTGTCTCCCAGCTGTGCACATCCCCCTCTTGTGCAAGCAGGTTTGTGTGCTGGTTATTCACCCACTGCTAGATTAGAGACTCCCTGCAGTTAGAAGTGTGTGACACAGCTGCAAGGGGAAACAAAATTGCAACAAACACCTTGTCTGAGCTGCTGCTGTTCTGCCACAATTAGGTTAAATGTTAGAGGGTGTGTCCCAAATCCAGGCAAGCCATTTGTACTTGGATTCGTGAATGAAGGTGGTTTCCAAGACAAGTGTGAGTTTGCCAGGGTTGTGTGAATGTTGCCACAGAGAAGATGGTATTTTTTTTTAGTTTTGTAGAGCACTGTATGTGATTTTGCTTGGGTTTATGGAAGCCAAATCTACAGAAAATCCCTGAAACCACAATCTGGTTGACACACTTAGCTGCATATTTTGGTAGGAGCAAGAGTAGACAGTCATTACAAAGAAATCCTTGGAAATCAGGGCTGGTCATATCGCTGATCAGTATCTCCTGCTTGCTGGAGGAAAGCTGCTGGCCTATGATCCTGGAAAGAGATGATGAGACAGGGTTGGATGTAAGGCATCTGTACTCCTTTTACCCCACCTCTTACTGATTTTCTTCTGTTGGATCTGAACAAAACACTGGTAAAACGGGGGGAACAGTTTGTTCCCCACCTGTAGGAGAATCTACTCTGTGTATGTTTCAGTAGATTTGACCAGAACAACCCTTTAGTAAATTTATACTACCTCTTTGTAGAAGCAGAGATAAATTTCTGGTGTGTT
Source organism: Monarcha castaneiventris obscurior (assembly GCA_026261815.1). Taxonomy (NCBI): domain Eukaryota; kingdom Metazoa; phylum Chordata; class Aves; order Passeriformes; family Monarchidae; genus Monarcha; species Monarcha castaneiventris. Next base: position 6,096,927 of record JAMPIT010000476.1, read on the forward strand.
TCAGTATATATTTCCCCCCTTCAGACCAGGAATGTAGCATGCTGGTGGGATTCTCAGCAGTCAAAGTGTGAGGGGTTCTTTTATTTTTTAAATTTTTTTTCTTAAAAGATTTCCAAGCCTGTCCAGAATATTTCAGGTTGGGCCAACTGGGGAGAAATTGCACCCTTTGATTTCAGCCATCCGAGGTGGTTTGGGTGAATTTAGCTGTAAGGGTTTTGTATAAAGTGCCACAAAGACAGAAAGCATTCCCAGAATTTAAGATGGAATTTAATCCTGTATTTTGCTGGTATCTCTCTTGAGACTAGCTAAATTACAATGTAATTTACTGAATTGAAATAATACAGCAGCTTTGTGTAATCCTGTGATGCAGATACCTAGAGGTTCAGAGTGCTGATTAATTCCCAGTTCTGCTGAATACAGACCACTGCTATATGAAAATATTATCACTTGTAACAAGTCAGCTGAAATACTCAAAGAGCTGGATTTGTACCCGCTAGTTTATCCTGAGTGTGAGCAGGAGGTGGGGTTTTGTACATTGCCAATCTCAGGAATGACTCTGCTGCTCTGGATTCTACCAGTGCCTCTCCTGCTGTGCAAGGAATGGAGCAGTGATGCTGCACTGAATGCAGGCAGCCTCAGAAAATGAGTCTATATTGGTGAAAGCAGAAGGATAAAGAGAATTTATGTTCTCAAATGTATGGATTTCTATTTTTCCCCAGTTATTTCTTACCTTTGCTTGCATAGCGATGTGTTTGGAACACTCTTGGTGTGGTGAGGATCCTTGGTGCATTCTTGAGCCCCTGTGCTCACAGCAGCAGAACAGGCAAGACAGCCACCTAAACGGTGCCAGATGGGAATCCCCCATGTCAGCTTCACGTGACTTTACCTCTAAATATTTGGGCTCTGATTCTAGCCTCATTGTTCAAGTTTGTTGTGTTCCTTTGGAAGCATTGTTTTCTGTAATTAAAAAATTATGATTACATGCAGTCACCAGCTGTGCCAGCCACAATTTTACAGCGAGCAGAGTTCCGTGACAGATACGTTCAGATGGATTGGTCACATTTGCATCTAATAACCCATCAGGAGCCATCTTGCTCGTTACATTGTGATAGTCTTGGTGCTTACTGCAGAGCTGAAGAAAAGCACTGTGGATGGTTGCCCCATTAATTTGGTCATATTTTAACCATATTTGTATTTCATAGAATCATAGACTCCAAGAATGGTTTGGGTTGGGAGGGGTCTTAAAGACCATCTAGTTTCACCCCCTGCCATGGGCAGGAACATGTTCCACTATGCCAGGTGGCTCCAAGCCCCATCCAACCTGGCCTTGGACACTTCCAGGGAACCAGAGGCAACCCCAGCTTCTCTGGGCACCCTGTGCCAGGACCTCCCCACTGTCACAGTGAAACCTTTCTAATACCCAATCTAAACCTGCTCTCTGTCACTTTAAACTTATATCCCCTTGTCCTGTCACTACATGCCCTTGCAAAAAGTACCTCCCCCTCTTTATTGTAGACTGCCTTCTGTATTTCTATAGCCTTCAGTTCTGTTAAATTACGTGGTGTTCTAAAAACTACTTCCTCGTGCTTAGTCTAAACCTCTCACCTGATCATTCCACAAGGCACTTTCCCATGTAGCTTATAGAAGGAATGATATTGAAATTTCTTATGTATTTTATGTTCTGCTTACCACTTCATTAATTAATATCTGTTGCTATCCTGGAGACCATTGCTAGTGTGGATAATTCTGAGTGGGTCAATTTCTCATCAAACGATTCTGTCCCTGAGGACAGATCAAAGGAGACCTCCGAGGACAAGGAGCCCACACCCTGAGACTGTCACTCACACCAGTCTCTGTCCCCTGTTACAAGAGCTACCAATGATCACAGGCTCTGGCAAGCTAGCGTGGTTTGAAATTCCCTCTATCTGTGCTGTTATTTGTTAGAGATAAGATGTTCCTCCCCTGAGATGTTACTATTGGATCTTTTGTCATGTACCCTTACCTTGTATTGGTCATGTCCTGATATCTACCTCAGTTTGTAAAATCCTTAAAAGCCAGTCCCTAGGGGCGAGTAACCATCACTGCTCCGGCTCCCTTCGAGCTAACATCTCTCTGCCCCCGGGGCAGAAGAAATAAAACTCGGACTAAAGCCAAGCGGTGTCCATTCTCTCATCTTTGCTCTCGCTGCTGCCCTGCAACAGCCAAGAACTGCCTGCTGCGAACGGCTATCTGGCCTGAGGGGACGGAGTCAACCAGCCCTGACCACTCTAGCCGACATCGCTGTACAACGAGGGGGCTACGAACCCCACAGCCGGCCTGACCCAGGCAAAGGCAGCCGTGGCAAATACCCTCTCTTTTTTTCATTTACATCTATTTTAAGCTGTACATTTTTGAGCAATTTCACCTACTTTCCTGGGGAAATCCCTGCATGCCTTCTGTGCAGTGACTTCATACACCCATGGACAGCTGGATGGCCAAAGCTGAATGCTCTTGCTGGTTCTTTTGGTGCCTTTTTTTCCCCACATCTTGCTCTTAGTATTTACCAACCTTCAGTTTCAGTGACTAGGTACTTTTTTGGTGCAAAAACTAGTACTAAATGACATACTTAAATATTTTGTAAAAATATTAACTGCTCAAAAAGATCCCAATGTACCTGAGAAAGCAAGAAGCAAGTTTTGACAACACTTTCTACTTGCCCAAGCAGCAAAGCGAACAGTATAAAAACATTTCTGAGAAGAGTTGGTACAAGGGCCCTGTTTGGTGGCAGTTTTCTCTGGAACAGCAATCACAGTGTACTCTTGGATTTTTTAATATTGCCCTCTACTTGGAGAGTGATAGATTTAAAACACTCTCAGTCCTGAGAATTTTACTTGTTTACTTGAGCAATTTGAAGGGAATTGAAGTCCTCAGCTCCTTGATGGTGTCCCTTGAAATGCAGGCTCCTTGTTTGTCATCTATTCAATTTACCTTGTCATTGTTTTTATTTGTATGTAAAGGAAAAAGACATCCAGGGCGGTTCTGGGAAAGAAAAGCCTTCAATATATTTTTCCTGCAGCACGAACAGAACTAATTTGACAGCAATTACAGCACTGGGGCTCTGAGGAGAGGAACTGACTGACTCCCATCCTTTCATACAGCATCACTTCACTATGAGTGGCAAAACAATGTCCAGAGCCAAACACTGCCCAGAGCTTTATCAAGGAGTTTTATCAAGGTTGATACAGCCCCTGGTAACTGTGGAATTGCCCTTCTTTTGCAGCTCTGTACAAACGTACCAGAGAATCATGAAGAGGTGCGGGTGGATGACAGGCTGAGTAGCTCAAGGTGGCACAGGGTATTGTCCCAGAGGGCGCATCCCAGCTCCCTGGGGAGCCTAGGGAACAGACCTCATTGTGGCCTTACAGTACCTTCTTCCCTGTGAGGCTGGTGAGGCCCTGGCACAGCGTGCCCAGAGAAGCTGTGAATGCCCCATCTTTGGAAGTGTTCAAGGCCAGGTTGGGCGGGGCTTTGAGCAACCTGGGATAGTGGAAGATGTCCTGCCCACAGCAGGGGGGTGGAATGAGATGGTCTCTAAGGTCCCTCCCAACCCAAACCATTCCATGCTTCTCTGAGTACTTTAAAGCTCACAGAGGAAGCTCACTCATCTCTAACTTCCCATGCTTCTTTCCAAGCAAAGAATGCCAGAATTTAAATAAAAGGTACCCTGTCATATTCACAGTAAAAGATTAAAAAAGCAATTATGGAAGGCGAGAGCTTGATTTGGATGTTTAAGATGTCTTGTAAAAATCCCAAGAATTTTCTAAATAGAATTTAAACTGAAATCATATGAAGCCATGAATTCTCAGCTCCTATTTTTACTGTTAATACTGTATAACTAAAGCCAGATCCAGCAAAAAAAAGGATTCTTTTAACAGGAGGAGCATAATTTTAGCACAGCTGCCCCAGAAATACACAGGGGCAAGCCCTGCCCACAGTTGCCTCTGGAGATAGCTGGGTTTAATGCATTTGCAGGAGCCATGTGGAGAAAATCTCTGGCATGCTGTTAATAATTTCATTTGTGGAAGATGAGATAAATATTAATGAATATAAACACATTAAATGTAGACTTGCCAGTTAAATAACTGTGCTGACTGAATTAATGTGCAGATAGGTACTTTGTAGTCAGGATGATGTTCAGCTGGAAGGATGCTTTTTGAAAGGCAATTTCTGCGAGTTTATAATTTTGTCAATGCTACCTGAAAAACCTTCTGTTGAAGTTGTGAGCTTGCAGACATTTTTTCTTCACATCAAGATCATTTCTATCCCTTTTTTTCTGCTCCTTGCTGCTTCCTTGGCAATACTGATCAAAGTGTCTGAGGGGTGCCTGGTGAGCAGCCTTTCATTATTTCAACTAGGACCAGATTTTGGACCCAGAACACTGCATGGCCTCCTAAACAGCTGCTGGAGCCCTGGTGAGGAACAGGAATAAATAAGTGAGGCTTGGAGGATATAGAAAGTAGCTGACAGAAATAAAATAATGTGCAGCTAATTCATGCTTCCTCCCCATGGCTCCTGCTTAAAAAGATTTTAAAATACTGAAAAATGTCAAAATAATCAATCTATTATGCAACAGTAGGAAATACTGAAGCTCTTCTTTAAATAGCCAGTGACACAGAAGATTTTTGTGTGCTTTCCTGGGAGTTACTGTTCCTTTAAAAATAATGAAATAGGTTGCTGCTTTATTCCTTAGCCTTTCACAGTAGTGGGAACTAAAAGCTGGAGGTACACATTGTGTGTAGATATATAAATTCTGTGATACTATGCATCTTATAGTGAAGAATAGGCATCATATTATGTGCAGTTACAGAAAACTGTAGGCATTCTAACAAATTCATAATCAGAAAATGTCATTTATCATGGAAGTCAATGTATAGTGCTCCTTTATTTATTAAGTATATTATATTATTAAGTATACTAGGAGGATAATACTGTAGAACAGTATTAAGTCAGTGACAAAGAGTCAGGAAGGGTATTTGCTTGCAATTCCGGCAGGAGGACTTTATTGCATTTTCACTGTCGGAGGGTGTATAGGCAAATACCAAGAGCACGGCTAACTCCGGCCAGGGGAAAGTTGGGACCAGGGAGTGGGGACCAATGGGAGAGCTCTGGGGGAGTGACCAGGCTGACAGACAGCCGGGGAATTCAAACCAGGGTAGTCCATCACAAAGAGCAATGCCCCTCAGGGGGAGCCTTCCGGTCACCTCAACACAATATATGTTCACCGGCCACCACAGGAGGATAGGGAAAATTGGGGATGACAAGTCTGCCGGAGGCTGTGTCCATCATAAAAGAGGATTAACTAAGTGGGTGCTCAGGCAGGTGAGTTGCTTCACTCACCTTGCTCTCAACAGACAGGAGTTGAACCTGATGCTGTAAAAACAGTGGGATGTTTCTAATTGAGCTAAATACTTCTATGACCTCTTTGGCAGTTCTTGTATTTCACTTGGCTTTGCTTTTAAATTGCTGCAGGTTTGTTTCGGGGTTTTTCTGCCCCCCCCCCCCGAGCTGGAGTTACAAACTTGCCTTATAACATTTCATGATAGATGGAGTGTTGGACTGTTGGGAACGAGCTTTTGGTGACACTGACCTAAGGTACCACTACTCAGTGAATAACAACACTTCTCCCTTTTAAACCCTGGGCTTAGTTTATTTTCTAAACCTGCAGGAAAAATGCATTTTGGTTCATCATGCTCCATTAACATAAGAAATACTTGTTCTGACTGTGACATCCTATGGATGCTGAAAAAGCCTCAGCAGAGAATTTCTTCAGCTCTCTGCTGTAGTTTGTGAGAGCTCTGCCTTTCTCATGCTGAACTATGCAAAACATGATAAGGCTTCTGTAAACCGAGTCTGCTATCTTGCACCTGCAAATATAATTAGAATTGTTATAGTTTTGACTAGGAGAATGAACAATGTGAGAATTGACCAGTCACTCTGGTAGGTAGTTAGCAAGAGGTCCAATAATCTCTTGCCATTTAGGTAGACACTAAGAGAACTAAACACATAAAAACCTGTCCTTTGTTAATTAGATAATTCCATCCATTCTCTTGACTGCATTCCTGTCTCTGAGTCTTTCTTGCTCGCCGGCCGGCAACTTCAACAACATCCCTTCCTTTCAGTGGTCCTGGTAATCACAACAAATTAGGTCAGCATTTCCCTTGGTCCTCCTCACACTGTTAATGTCCATGTGGGATAATCATGGGGACAGAAAGACGTATCAAAAATGTCAAGAAGCCAAAATGTTTATTTTTCATAGTTGTCATTGTTGGAAAGTTCAAGAGAAAGAAGTGCTGAGTAGTATTGCTGGTGATAATGACAAATAGTGGTGTCTCTGCTTAGAATGGAGGAGAAAAATTGCATTCAAGAGGGCTCTTGGGAAATCAGGTGGTCTCAAGCTGGCTGGGTGGCAGGAATTTTAATAAAGAGCTGTGAAGTGATTTCAGAATAGTTTGTGGTGATTTCTGATAAATTTGGGTGGATAGGTGAAGAACCTGGCTGCTGTAAAACTCATTCAGTACCTGTCTGTAGAAGGAAGAAAGGTGACCTGGGTAATTGCAGATCAGTTTAATTTTCATTTGCAGGAGGAAAAAAATCCTGAACAAAAAGCACAGGTCTGGAAGATACTGAACAGGTAAAACCATGTGGTTGTTGGGGGAAGTGTCATCTCAAACCAGAGTAATGTCATCCTCTGACAAGATAAAAAGTTTTTATTGCTAGGGCAGAGACACTATGTGACAAATACCAACTTTTTTGGGCATGGTCATACTATGCCAGACTCAGGATGAAACTGAGTGCAAAATGGTTGGACGATCATAGAATCATGGAATGGTTTGGGCTGGAAGGCACCTTAAAGATAGTCTTATTCCGACCCCTCTGCCACAGGCAAGGACACCTTCCACTAGACCAGGTTCCTTAGGGCCCCATCCAGCCTGGCCTTGAACGCTTCCAGGGATGGGGCAGCCTGTGCCAGGGCCTCACCACCCTCACTGGGAAGAATTCCTTCTTAATATCTGATCTAAATTTATCTTCCTTCATCTTAAAGCCCTTCTCCATTGTCCTGTCACCACATGCTGGTGTGAAAAGTCTCTCTCCAACCTTCTTGTAAGCCCCTTTTAGGTACTGGAAGGCTGCTATAAGGTAAATTAAATGGGTGTTTTCAGGTCCCAGGAACATTTAACTCAGTCTGGGATGGTGAATAGAAAATGTTTCCTATATTTGTGATCAGACTACAAATTTGAGAATCTGTACAGGGAGAGGTTTCAAGCCTTGATAAATTGAGAAATGGTCATGGAAAACCTGGGAAAAGCATGCAATTAGTGTGAGATGCTGTATTTGGAGGAAGCAGCCCTGCAGTCAGCAGCAGACACCGGCTGTTGTGCCAGCAGAAGCTGCTGCTGCTGACGCTGGGTCACAAGCTGAACACGAGTCAACAAACTCAGCCTATTGTGCAAAGGCTAACATCACGCTGTGGTGTAAACTGTCATTCAGACAGCAAAACACACACTGCTGACTCCTCCTGCAGCTCTCACCCACAATACCCAATTTGGGAGTTTGGAGCAGTGTTCCTGAGGAGACCCTGCGTGCTGCTGTAATCCCAGTTTGTGCTGGCCAGCCAAGAGCAGAGCTGTTCACCTGCTGCCTTGTGACCCGGCTGCTGAGTGGGTCTGTCTGATGCAGAAAAGCTGCTTCCTCCTGCCTGCCAGCAGGGAAGTCAGAGACTGATGTGAGAGAGCAGTGGGGTGAATAAATGGGGTTCTCTTTTGGGTGCTGTGTGTGGTCCTGCCCTGCCCCACAGAGAGGTGACCTGGTATGCCAGTGTGCTGTGACAGTCTGTGACCACTCCAGCTTCTTTAGCAGGTGTCCATGTTTTCCAAGATGAAGAGATGCTCATACTCAGGTAGTTGTGGAAGTCCATTATTATTCTTTTTCTTGATCTCATTGCATATTTCTCTTAGTTTTAACCATACAGTCCCAGAGGATGACCCTGTTCCTGGGAATTGCATCCACACTGTCTTTGCAGTCAGTCTGAGCTCAGAATGAGTCTGGATCAACTCCTCTTGTCCATGCAGCTATGGGGTCTCAGGAATATCTCGTTTACCTGCTGCCCGGAAAACAGTGTCTCTGCAAAGGCAGGTGATGGAACATCCTGAAATATAACCCCCTCTCTGTGGGTCACCTTGTTTGGACATATTTGGTCATGTATAAGGGGACTGCAAGATATGCAGAATTTGGGCAATAAATACAGATTTATGGCTTTAAACCACAGCGAGGACAGGTAGGTTTTAACAAGATACTATGCCAGGCTTTAGAATGCTTCTGCCTTCCTCTCCTTAAGACATCCAAAGAATCTTTTCTGGCTTTGTAGCATTGCCAGGAGCAGAAGGGTTGGTCTCCAATGCTCCCCGCAGCATATCCTTAACAGTGCTCAGTTGCTGTCTTCTGCCTCCATGAGTATTTCCTGGAGAATTTTAAGACCTTCCCAACTCATGGCTATTTATAAGGGACTTTCTGCTGGCTCCCAGCTTGGCTCTGGGTTTTGCTGGGCTGCACTGATGGAAATGTGAAAGATAAATTAACCTGCAGGTGCTTAGTCAGAGCTGGCATATGGTTTTCCAGGCATGGGAGCCAATTCTCAGGGTCAAAGTGTCTGTGCTGTGTTAGGCCAAGTGTCTGGATGGTGGCCAGTGTCATGAGAGCAGTTAATTACAGCAGTCTGGGCAGTGGACAGGCATCACTTGCTTCTTGGCTTCTTGTTCTTTGCCAAATGGTGCTGGGGTCACACCAACTTCCACAGGGGGGAAAGACACACGTCCTTTCTTCAAGTGCACTGCTCTTTGAACAGAGGCTCAGCAGCATTCCCAGATGTTAGTTTAGCAATGCAAGGGCTAAACAAACAGCAGCAGATGGGATGACCCCTGTTGTTGTGCTCCACAAAGCCGCAATACAACTCCAGAACACACTTTGCAGAGTTGCTTCTCACAGCGGGTTGGTTTGAGTGATCCGGGAGGAAATGAGGGAGCAGTAGGGTGGCTGTTGTATCCTTCTCAGTTCTGATTAGGAAGGAGCACTGGAAGATGACGGCTCACCTCTGAGCTCTGTGTGCTGCTGCTGCAGCAAGGGTAAATACAGAATCAATAGCAGGTTTTAGAACACTTTTTTTCCCCAAAAAAATGTTTTGCCAAGACTGTTGCTCCCAGTGGCATTTATTTTAGGAGAGAGGTTATCTCAGGAGTAATTTCCCAAGAGACTTCTCTTTTATGTGATGTTTTAGCAAGAAAGACCTTCTCCAGAGACTGAGCTTTCTCTCAGGGGATTAATGTTTTGCAGAACATTTCCTTGCGAAAAAACCAAGTTCTGTACCCATTTATTTGAAAACAACTCCTCTTATCAGTTGTAGTCTTTGGTCTGTGATGTGGTGGCCTCCCTCACCTTCCAGGCTGGACTTCAAGTGGACAGGAGTCCTCCTGCTCTCTGCAGCCAGTGCCTGTGATCAGTGCTGCCCTTGCCTTGGGCTCTGCTACAGGTACTCAAAGCCCTGGGTCACCATGCTTTCTGGAAGTCTCATCCCTTGCTGCTTTAGGATAAATGTCCAGGAATACGGCCCCAGGCTCAGGGAACAGTGGAGCCAGAGCTCACAGAAGCATCCACAATTAAGTCCTATTTCTCTTGGTTTCCCCACGGGAATGACTTTGCCTTTGCTGCCATTTGTAAGCCCAGTTTAGCCATTAAAGGGCTTTCCCAGAGTCCCAGGGTGGCAAATTCAAAACCAAAGAAGGAGCAGTGTCGTGCTGTTTCCCACCAGCACTGCCACATGATGATTTCTGGAGCTGAAAGACCTCTAAAGTGCAGGGTTGTCTGAAAACCCCGGAGTGACTGGCTCTGGGGTTTCTATTTCCAAGGCTGGGGATTGCTGGATTCACAACCTTGTTTAAGTAGGGCAGAGAATGTGAGTGGAAGGGGAAAGAAATATCACAGGCCAGCTGTCACAGGGGAACCTGTCTGCCCCTGCAGGGGCCGGACTTCCTGAGGTGGATCCAAGCCATCAGGCTTCACAGCCAGGACAAGCTGCTAATTTCAGTCATGGCACTGCCCCAGCTGCCCTGCTTGGAAAAACGCTTGGGTTTTGTTTGTGCACAAGGGAGTCGTGTTTGAGGGTGCCCCGTCCACCACAGGGGATGTCTCTGTGAGCGGAGGGCCAGCACTAATGCCATCCTGTGTGGCTGGGAATGAATTCACCCTTTATTCCATGCTCTCCATCCCTGCTGGGCCCAGAGCCCTGCCCCGCTCACAGGCAGGCAGAGATGCTGCCATTTGCAGCTCCACACCCTGGTGCCTCTAATCCGGGATGAAACCCAGGCCATGGAACAGCAAACACAACAAGACCTCTGTTCTTAGCCTGGAAAGCCTAAAAGCTGGTTCTTTGGGGTGTGGGGCGATGAATATGCAATTGCTGGAGCTCTCACAAAGCCCTGAGCTGGGAGCAGATGCTCCTCTCCCATTGGATCTGTAGCCTTCGCTGCAGCTTTTCACAGTTACATAAATATGGCCTATTTTCCCCTCACAATTTAACATCTTGCTTGCTAAGTTTAGGCTTTTGCATGCATACAAAACAAACCTACTTTTTCACATGCAGCTGGAAATCCCGGGTCACCCAGGGAGAAGCTGTCCCTGCCCCTATAAAGCTGGGGGCACCTTCACAGTGATGACAGACAGTGGCACTGACAGTGTCCCCCTGCAAGTCCTGGACAGCACACTGCAAATCATCTGAGGGGCCTTGCCCTTTTTTCTTCCCTCTGAGAGAGTCAGACCCCAGCCTACAAGGCTGCCAGAGGGTCTGTCCTCCTGCAGACAGGAATTTTGGCTGCATGCCTTGGGGCACAGAGCACACAGCTCCTCACTCCCCACAAGACAGAGATGTGGGGATTATTTTCCCCAAAGATGGTTCTTGCCCCCCCCCCCCACCAATGTAATGGTAGATGGCACTGCAGTGTATCCGTATTAAAAACAGCCCTACAGATAATGGATGTCACTTGGAAATCTCCCAGCCCTGGGGTGTAGGAAAGCTGTGCATCCTCACAGACTCCTGACAGCTTTGTTAGTGATTTAAGTAATACAGATGCAGAGAGCTGCAAGAGAGACGCCCACACCCCCCTTTGCAGTGATATTGCTCCAGATTTTAACATCCTAAAGGGATCCAGCTCCCCAGCACCACTGGGATCTCTCTGGGATGGAGAAGCAATCATGATCTTGCTATAGCATCATACCTCAGCTTCTCGCTTCTCTTGTGGTGGGAATAAGGATGGGATACCTGCTTATAGGCCCTGAAGTGATCATCCCTTGGGTCTTGTATGTGCTGCTCCAGGCAAAGGAGCCATCCACAGCTATGGGTCCACAGCGAGACCTTTTCTGTTGCAGGGCTGATGGAATGCTGAGACTTGAAATATGTTCTGACAGCTCCTGGCAGAGTGACCCGTGAGGGGGAGGTTTCCTGGAGCTGGGTAACATCTGCTCCATCCTGAGGCCAGTGGAGCAGGCAGGCAGTCAGGGTACTGGATTTTGGCTCAGTAGGACTGATCCTATCCTCTGCTGTAGGAATGTATGTGTTCCCAGGTGAGTCTTGAAGGTGTGTTACTGAACACAGCCACTCAGAGATGGGGATGGGCCTGGTGTGCTGCCAGGTTAACTGCTGGGGAGGGTATTGACTTCAAAATTCTGCACTTGTAATTCCATGCATCACCCATTGATTTCTATTAACAGCAGCCCTGTGGCTAGAAATCCATGTGTCTGCAAACAACAGTGGGAAACCTTGGAGTAAAACGGGTGACTGGGGGTTTTGGGGTGGGTATAATACCTCAAGCATCTGACTTGACTTTCATTTTAATCCTTCTGACAGAACTGAGCTTCCCCAGGCAAGACCCAGACCCTCTGAGTGGCAAAGCACTGGAGGAGGGGAAGAGGTTTTGGAGCTTTCAAAAAGCTGAAAAAGGCATGAGGTACAAAGCTCTCACTTCCTTCCAGAGGGGCACATGCTACTAGCATGTGATGCTTTAGAAAAATAAAATCTGTGGAGTGAGGAATTGGTGCCCGTTTAGGAAGGATTCTGGCTGGATCTCTGGATCCCACTGTTTTGGGTCTGTCATTTGCAGCAGATCAGCAGTGTCAGGGACTGAAGGCAGCTCTGCCAGCAGCTTCCTGACAGGATCCAAAGGGGAGTTGTCATGGCTGGAGTGTCTTTCAACCCCCTCAAACAGCCCTGCCAGCCCTTTGGATCTGTATCAGCACAACCCAGATAATGGGGATGAGGGGGAGGTTGAGCTTTATGCAGTGCTGGTGCGTTGGGGATGTGCAACCCACTTTCTGTCCATCTCCATGTAACACTGTCTTTCAGAGCTCTGGGTCAGGCTAGTCCAGTGCCATCCCTTGGTGTCCCTGGGGAGCACCCGGCTTGGGGATTTTGTTATATTCAAAGGAAGAAATGAGTCATCCATGAAAAGCTGAACTCTCCATCACTGCAATCCCTTCCTGCCCTCTAGCACAGCTCTTCTGCTCCCAGGTAAAAGCAAACAAAGACCACGGAGTCCCCCATGCCCAGGCAGTCACTTTCCTTGCTCCAATGGTGCATGAGGCCCTAATCTCTTTCCTGTCCCTTTCCCCCATGCCCGTGGTCAGCAGCAGATGCTGGCGAGTTCTGCATGGGTAGCAGCCAGCCTGCGGCAATAATGAGAGCAAGTCAGGCAGTGCCATCCTATACAAGCCTCTGTCTGCTTTGTGTGTGTGCATCTGCAAGAGCTCCTGCTCTCCCTTCTCCCCCTTCCCTTTCTTTCCTAGCCCCCCTCCTTCCACCAGCTCTTGTTCTTTTCATGAGATGCAGGGCTGGGGAGCTGGGGAAAGTGGCACATTGCTGCTGCTCCTGGGGAGATAACCATGGCCAGGACGGGTCCATCGCCCTCCCTGATGCACTGGGACTCCGCAGTTTCTCAGGGCCCCAACCAACCAGCAATGTCCATCAAGCACCAAAAGCCACGTAGCTTCAACACAGGTAAGAGCCAGGAGGGCTTTTGGAGGGTGATGAAAGGCCCGGTGGTCCTTCCCTTGCCTACATCTCTGGGGGAGGAGGGACTTTGACTTGCTCCTGCCCCAGTTTCCTATGGGGAAGGAGGACTCTTCAGGCAAAGTGGGAGGGGAAGGGTGCTGCTCAGATGTCACCCCTGTTAATGCCACTGCAGGGCTTCTCCCCATGCTTTAATCTTCCCGTGGCATCTTATGAATGGTCAAAGGGACACAGACACGGCTTATATTTAATTAGCAGGCAGGGAAAGAACAGCGTTTCTTAGGCTCAGCCCAGACCTGACTGGGGAGGAGCAGGAATGGTTCTAGGATGATCTCCGTTGCAATGGGATTAGCACTAGGCCTTTGGTGCTGGGAGAAAACATCAGCCTGTGCTTGTGCCTGCACCTCTGAGATTTTAACGATCTTGGCATCTTCCCCCCCTGCTTTTCTATTGTTGTTTAAAATGGTGGATTGTGTTTGCTTTGAATATTTGGGTATCTGTGACATTGTGACTAATGCCTGGGCTGAGCAATGGGGCTGAGCTGGTTAAAAATAATACTAATTGGAGCAAAAAGAGACCGTGTTGGAGGCAAGAGAGAGCTGCACTGATCCAAGGCTGGAGCGAAAACTTGCAGATGGCACAGGCATGTGCACTCTTTGGGGGAAGAACCAGCTAAACTGGGGAGGCTCATTTTCCTGCTGCTGTGATGGTGGGGCTGCTGTGACTCATGGAGACCCCCACAGTGGTGAGGATCAGCTCTTTGATCTCCCGTGCGTGGGACAAATAAACCGGTTTTTGGCACAGCTGACAAAGGGGCCTGTTGTGTTGACATCTTCTCCCTGTGCCTGATCCCGGCTGCTGTGTCCCATCCCAACGGAATGCCGTTGCATTCTTCCATCTGGGGAGCCCTCAGGTTGCATAATGAATGGGCAGAGCTTCCTCTGTCCTGCTGTGCTGCCCTTCTCTCATCCCTGCAGCCCCGAGAGCAGCGCTGGGACAAGCCTAGCCTCTTGCCCTGCCCCCCTTCCATGCGGCTCTGGGGATATTGCCCGGGCCTTAGGGCTAGGCTGGCTCAGGCTTTGGCAGAGCTCAGGGAGCATCTTTCTCCAGCCTGGCAGGACACGGGCACTGATGGCAGCCACTCTCCCGAGGAATAATTAGTGCTGGATGCAGCAGACATTTTTGTGAGAGAACCACTGTCTGCTGGAGAAAGAGGACGAGCTCATCTCCCTCATCTCATTTATATTTTAGTTAAGGCTATAGCAGCAGCCTCCAGAGATGAAAGAGAAATCCCAGCTCACCTTTGTGGCTAACTCTGTTTGCATTTGATCCTACAAATACCCATTCAGCCGCTTGTGCGTTTAAAGTTAAGCACGTGCTCAGGTGTTTTGCTGTGGTGGGAGTGACCTCCCCGTGGCACATGGAGCAGTTAATTGCCCCAGGAAATCTTTGCTGTGGGACCTGGATGCCCTGCAAGCCTCAGTCTTTGGAATAACAGCGATAAGAGCAGAGCAGCATTGACCTTGTCCATCATAAATTAATTTGGGACTGCAACCCCGAGGTCTCAGGGCTGATTTTTAACATTCAATAAACAGCTATTGTGCAGTATTCAGCTCACGAAATGCAGGCTGCTTGCAAGCACCTCGGATGATATCCCAGCAGAAAATTAACCCTATCTGTCAGCAAGCCTCGCTCCCTGACCTGTGCCGAGCATCAGAGCGCAATCAAACCCTGAGAGGGACAGAGAATCCGTGGCAAAGAATCATTGTGTAGCTCTGTCTGTCGGGGTGGATCTGTCCCAGCTTCCCAGCCATGCACAGAGCTGCGTTCCAGCCACTGCCATATTGACAGCAGCCGCGATGCTGAAAGCTGGGAGGGCTCCAAGGCTGCACAGAGCAGCTCTGTGTCAACTCCAATCCTTTCTGCCTCCCTGCTCCATGCTCACAGCATCCTCCACAGCACACAGGCAGAGCCATGGTTTGTTCCTTTCCATGGAGCTGCTCCTGGGCATGGCAGCACATTTCCTCAGAGAACAATTATGAAATGGTAATAAAGTGCTTTAAAGGGGAAATTCTTCCCTTTGATTCCTGCCTGCCCTTCACAGCCTGGAGCTTCCTGCCCTGCTTTGCTGTTGGTTTTGCGTCCTACCTGCCCGGAGGAATTTGGGAGGGAGCAGGGAGCACAGGCCAGGAGCCATCTTGCAGCAGAAGCATCTGTTTTGCTGCAGCAATTGCTGTGCCCAGGAGCCAAAAACACAGCCAGGAGACAGTTTTATCATTGACACAGGAGAATTGAAATAGCTGCCATGGTCTCGAGCGAAGCCACAGACACAACTGTGGGTCTCTCACTTTATGTAACTAATTTTTATTTTTGAACATATTATTTCATTTTCAAGGGGAGTTTGATTCAGAAGGAATTTGCTATAAACCTACTGCACAGAAGCTTTCTAAAATATTACCCTGTAAAAACTCCATAATTCTCTTTATCTGCAATTTAATTGCCTTGCCTTGTGGAGCACGTGCCGTGGCTTCCCCGATCAATCCCCCATCCAGCTGCTTGGTCTCCTTACCTGTCCCTGAAACTCTGGCTCCTCCTGTTTCACCTTTTAGGATTTCCTCCCTGCCAGGCCTTGATTTATTAAAATATGGATATAGATCTAGTATCAATATCCACCTGAGACAGACAAAGACTCTCTAACTTGTTAGGGTTAGAAAGTGTCTGTTTATTTCAGTGCTGGGAAGCTGTAGGGATAGCTTCCAAACATACAGCTCCAAGGTTACAATACAATACAGAACTATTTATCTAAAACAGTAATGCATATTTAAAATACAAATACATATTCATAACATAGACACCTCCCATTCCCTGCTTCGTATGGAAATCAGCAAAAAGTCATTAAGCATGTGCAATTCTTGCAATGGAATTGAGTTGGTGGTCCTGAAAATGAGGAGGGGGGCTGTTCTGGTGAAGTAAGGCTGGTCTTCCTCACTTTGACTTTTTTGCCTCTCTGGTTTTTAAAGTACACTTGACCTTGGAAGACTCCCAGTTCCCTCCTTTATTGCTTTTGAATAAGCTGCAGATAGGAGAATTTGTAATTGTCTAGGCCTTCCTTTGAATTTCTCCTTCTAAGATTATTAATTACCTATTATAAACACAGCTAAACAAATATCAGACAATCAAAGCCTATCCTGTACTTAACTTCCTGACTAATCATTAATTTCCTTAATTAACTCTAGCTCAGTTCTGTGTCTTTTCTCTATTCTAGTTAACTCTAGCAAAACTAGCTTTTATTTAAAATCTCTATATTTAAGTGTTCAAAAGAAAACCCTGTGTTTCAGCCTGACGTGGAGAATTATTTGAGGTTTAAGATGAATAGATAAATTGACTCCTTAAAAACATTCTGAGCTTCATCTGTGAATATTTCCTGGTGCTACCGGAGATCTTTTTTTAGAACGTTTGCAGTTAGGGTAAGTGTGTGGTTTGTTCTGTAGTTTAGCAAGTGATCTACACCAGCCATAATTCCTTCCTTCCAAGGCAGTCACCTTGTGCTGGACCAAGTGTGTTTTCAGACAAGACAGCAGGGCAGCCTGGCACAGTGAACAGTTGGATGAAAGTTACAAGTAATTTCCTTCCAGGTTTAATTGCAAATGGTAGTGGAGAACAGCAGTCTCTGAAGACTGATTAATTAATTGCTAATCTGAATTCCTATGGGGCTGGGCCCATATAGATACCATTCTGGATTATGGATAAATTTTGAATGACTATGAAGGAGATCAAATGACACTTTATTCCTTTCAGTAGTCCAGCAAAAGCCCCAGATCCCCCTGGGTTGCAGCAGTGTGGCTGCAGTTTTGTGGTTGAGCTTAAGGCAGGCTTTGCCGCTCACCTGGATTCCCGGAGCCAAGACTACTGTCGGAGGTAGCCAGCCTCCTGTGATTGGCATTTTGCAGTCACAGAGCCTACACAAAATCCCAGAATAGTTTAGATTGGAAGGAACCTTAAAGTTCATCAAGTTCCAGCCTCCTGCCAAGGGCAGGGACACCTTCCACTAGTTGCTGAGCATCCTCTGGAGGGATCTCGGAGGCAGCGGGATCTCATGAAAACACATCAGGGAATGATTTCACCTGTGGGGATGTAGCTGCCCAGCATCACAGCAGAGTGAAGAAGTGCTTTTCTTGGCAGGAGAGAAAATCCTCTTGGACCAGCAGGTTGTGAAAGCTCACCTCTTGAATGAGTCCCTTGGAGCATGGTACCAACAAGGAGAGATGCTGCCATAGACCCAAGAAAAATCATGAAGTAAAAGGAAGCACAACCCAAAGAAGTTCAAAGTGTGGCAGGGATCACTGTAAATATGGCAAGGCCATTAATTTGGAAATGAGAAGTGGAAGCAACAGCGGCAGGCTCAGTGTGACAGCTTATCAAACATAAAGTAATGGCACGCCAGAGGGGCAGCAAACCCCCAAGGATACAGAACAAGGGTGAGAGGACAGGAGAAGTCTACTTAAATGTCAAGGTAAAGGGGTTAATTTAAGGCAAACCCACAGCCAAGCAAATGAGCCAGTTAGTGTACGCATGATCTGATCTTCCTGCTCCAAATAGAGAAGGGTGCTCGGCTTCCAGCCCCGGGAAGAGCATCCCTGCATGTGGAGAGGCAAAAGCCACATCGTCACCAGCCAGAGCTGCCTTCCTGGTCCTGCTGGATGTGCCAGGACAGCTGAGGTGTCTTCAGGCCACACAATTATCTCTCATTTGAGTGGTAGAAACTGGGATCAACTGAAGCTGGTGGAGCTGTTTGGTCTGGACAAGGTTTTTGGATGAAAACCATTTGAGTAATGATCAATGGTCAAAACAACTGGATTAGGCAGGGAGGCATTGAAAAGAATGGGGAGGGTGAAAAGGACCCTGGAGAGGGAGGTTAACATGTAGGGAACAGGCTGGCAAATTCCCTTCTGCCCTCCACAGTGACAGCCAACACTTCCAATACTGCATGTGTTCACTGCTTGTGTGTTTGCTGCTGCCAGGTCAGGAGGAAATTGTTTTGGAGCAATTTTTGGAGAGATTTAAATTTTTGGATGGGATTCAAGCCTAATATCAAAATGAGTTATTTTATTAAAAGCATTTAAATAAAAACTACAGAGTGGTCAGAAGCAGGAGGGCTATTTTAGAAGGAATTTTCTATAAACCTACTGCACAGAAGCTTTCTAAAATATTACCCTGTAAAAACCCCATAATTCTCTTTATCTGCAATTTAATTACATTTCCCATAGTGCCTTTGTCAGAACAGTTCACTTATTCTTGTTCTCTATTAACTCACACCTGCCCCAGGAAACTAGAAAGAAAAATTGTTGGCATTCAGAGTAATTTGTGTGTTATTCAGGATCTCACTGAGCTCAGAAAAACGGTCTATTGAGGTACTGGAGAAATAGGAATTGGGGGTCTCATACTGATGATGGCTATGAGATGGCAATATCTAAAACTGGTGTAAAACCAGAGGGAGAAGTGGAAGCCACTCCCGTGATCCAGTGATTTGTCCCATCCAGTGTTAGTGGACCAGAGTTTGATCTGTTTGGGACTGCAGCAAAGTCTCAGAGTATCTGAATAATGGAGCAGAATCATCCAGAGCTCTTTATATTGAACATTTTAGTGACCTCCTCCAGCCCACAATGTGTGTGTTGTGAATGAGAGCTGAGGGATGTCCTGGGACTGTTATGAAAACCTTGTCACTTGTGACCCCCTGCAGTGCCCAGAGGGAACCCGGGAGCATGGAAATAACATATTAAACCAAAAATGACATGTTAGAAGTTAAATTTGGCTTGGGTTTTGGGGCAAGGGCTGCAGCTGCCTGTTTTTAACTTTCGCAAACCAGCCTGTGGTAGCAGAGGCAGAGGATGAGCCTCAACCTTTGACTGTGGTTTAGAGGAGGTTTTGCTGGCCACAGCATTTTTTCAGTGCTTGTTTTCTGATAACTGGAGATGTGATTAATCGCAGTCAGGATGACCTGGGCTTTGCCATGAGAGGATAAGAACAAGGCAAACATTTCCATGCCATGCTGAGCTGTGAAGGAGGGGTCCCAAGCTGATGGAGAGCTGGGATCTTTGCTGCAGTGCTGCTAAACCCTATGTTTTTGTACGAGGTTTTGCAGGACTCTGCCTCTCCCCAGGGATGGTGCCTGGTGATAATGTGCTATATCAAGGCATGCTTCCTGCTAATAGCACCAGGATGCCAAAGCCTGCAGTGTTTTAGCAGAGAGAAAAGTGACTACAAGTTTCCAGGGAAAAGGCAATGACTTGTTAAACTGCAGAGGACTTTATTTTTATGGTAACTTTTTTTTTTTTAGTCAATCGGCTTTGTCACGATCAAAAAAGCAATGGAGATCCCACAGCTTGAGCCCTCAGTGAGCTCCCAGTGATCCCCATCAGTGCCTGTGCAACACCAGGTGTTGTCACTGGTGGCTGTGCTGAGCCCAGAGCTGGGGGGCTGTTGGTGCCATGGGTTAGGCTGTTGTTAGAGCCACCGGGGTGCCCTGGACATCCCATACATATTCTCTGGAGGATGAAGGTAGGTGCAGGAGAAAAAAGGGGGATTGGAGTCCATACACTGGGCAGGGATGTACACACCAGGTGAGAGAAGGGAAGATGGGTTCAGGGGGTCTGCCACATCACTGGGTGGATTTTTGATCCTGTCATCCTGTGCCCAGCAATAAGGTTCTTCTTTGCCTTGCGCCAAAATCTTCCTTGGCCCTGCTGACACCTGGACTCTTTAATGAAATTCTTCCATCCCTTCTGTCTGTGACAACTCCTGGAGATGAGCGATCTGAGGGCAGCAACCTTCCCTAAAGCTCCGAGCAGCCGCTCACAGCGAGACGGGCGGGTGCTTTATTCCAACGCAGCGAGGGTGACAGCAGCGAGCGCTTTCGCAGGCATCCCCCCTCCCCGCCCCCAGATGCTCCCCGGCAGCCTTTGGCATCCTCTGCCCGTGCGCGGCGGTCCCCCGTCCCCTCGCGGGGAGAAGCTGGGCTTCTGCTGCCAGGTGGGTGAGGCGGGGATGCGCTGGGGTGCGCTGGGCTTCGGAGCAGAGCCGGCGCTGGGAGCCGGCTGCGCAGCCGGGCTTGGGCTGATGAGAGAGCGGCTGAGCTGCGCTGCTGCTGCTGCTGCCGCTGCTGCTGCCCGGGGAGAGGTGGGGAAGGGAGGGGTGTCGAGGTGTGACTGTCACCCCGAGCAGGGGGCTGTCTCTGAAGAAGACCGCTCTGTTCTCTCCCCAGAGCCTCTCTGACCACGCTGTCGGCACAGACCCCCAGGCAGAGAGGACAGGTCAAAGGCAGTGAGTATCTTTTTCGCGGTGTCTGTCTGTCTGCAGTGCCTCTGTGTTCGTTTTTTTCTTGGCTTTCTCTGCATGTGAATAGATGGTCTTCATCTCCTGAACCCCATGAGAGATCTCATGGTTTGCTGGTTTGTTTGTTTGTTTGTTTTACCTTCGTGCTGCTTATTTTTTTTGTACTGGGATGGCTTCTTTATCTTTGCTCAGGTGGCTTGATATCCTGAACGTCCTAATTGCACCCCTCCCTTTCTGTCTCTCAAGGACAAACACCCAAAACGCATCCATGAGGAGGCTGGCAATTCTCCTTGACCGGGTTCCTTTCATAGAAGGGGGAGGTAGGATGAAGGATGGAGCAGGAGGAAAATCCCCTCACCAGGACCTTTATTGCAATGCCTTTACCAGACACCACAGCTTACATTTTAAAGTCATAACTGACTGGCTTTATTTGCAAACAGAGGAAACATCCGTGGGTATGTCAGCCAAGCAATGGGATTGCCTTCATGGAAAACATAGGTCCTGGCACCCATGAAGTTGGATGGACTTTGGGATTGCAGGGAAGTTGGGTGCTGCTCAGCAGTGCAGGTGGTTACTGTGGGGGCTGAATGGGTGGGAGTGGGGGCGAGCAGAAGGCTCTTTCATAACAATACCCCAAAATTCAGGCTGCTGGAGGAGACTGCAAGGGAGAGAGCACCCAGCTCCGCTTCCAGCTGTCACTTTGGAGCAGCAGTGGGAAAGAGGAGCAGGAGCTGCTGGACTCTAGGAAGTCGTATGCTGTGGCCCCACATGCGGGTGAGGCTGTTAATGAGGAAATTTAAAGGGGCTTAAGGAATTACAAGGATTGATTTCAGTTAGAGCGCAACGAAGCAGCCGGTCAGGGTGAGGATTAAGGAAATGCACTCACTGGCAATGCAGCACAATCCCGGTTCCAATAATTTAGTGGGGAAGAGGCTTAGTGCGTTTTTAATGTAATCATGTTTTAAGAGGGATGTTGCATTGGGCAGCCCAAGTGCCAGGGTCTCCCCGGGCCCCAGCAGAGCAGGATCCTGACTCCTTGCACACCCTCTCAGCTCTCATCAGCTCCTTAGTCTCCTCCTTGGTTGTTCCCAGTGGGCAGGAGGACATGACATGGAGGGTACCTGGAGCTTGGCTCTGTCCTGGCAGATCAGAAACCTTTGCCTTTGCTCATCATAGAGTCCTGTTCTCTGTCCCCTGGCTCTCCTGCCTGGTGGATCTCACCTTCACTCTCTGTTGATGTGAGAGTTGTCAACCAGTTGCTCCCCAGTATGCCAAGGCTCACGAGGACCCCGCCATCTCCAATCTCCCTCTCTCCTTCCCTCCCCTTTGCAGGCTGTGCATCTCCTTGGTGGCTCCCCACAGGCTCCCACCACCCCAAGGAGTTGCTTGCTTTGAGTTATTTTTGTGTGAGTGCTTGAGCCTGTGGTGGTGAAAGGAGCAGCACCTGCAGATGCGTGAAGTCCTCCTGTTATTCTGTTTGCAGTGCCAGCTTTTCCATGATGCCTGGCCAGTAACATCAGCCATGACCTGGAGGGAGAGGCACAAGAGGTAGTTTGGTCTTCTTAGCAAGGTCAGCCCAGAGCTCTGCCCGCTGAGGAGAGACCTTCGGAGGTGTTGGAGGATGAGTGGGATAATGCCAACTGCTGCTTCTCCCTGGTGAGCTGGGACACCAAACTCAAACCACTTTAGACTTGAAGCTGGACTTTACCTGCAGTCCTGGTCTTAGAAGGAAATGCTGTCTCTCCTCTGTGACCATCCCTCAACTCTCAACGTCTTCAATTGAACAATTGACTTTCCATGCTAGGAGGCAAGGATCAAATGGGTTGAGGACAACTGGCCCTTCTTGGCTTTGGCAAAGAGCATTCTTTGGTATATTTTTAAGTGCCAGGACATGAAACAGTAAATCCCTTCTTCTTGCATTCCTGCCTCCTGCAAGCAGCCCCAACTGCGGTCCAAGCCAGCCAGTTAAAGGATTAACCATAACTGGATGCCTGAATGGCTGCCTTACTGATCCCACGGAGGTAACTGGAAAGACGTGGTGCATCCCTCACCCCTGCCCATCCTGTCGCTGTCTGCCTCGTCCAGGAAGCCCTTCAGCTCACTGCAGTGTCCCCTCTTCCCTCCTGCCCTTCCCTTGCCTCTCCACCTCCTGCAGACCCAATTTCTTTCCCTCTCTCTCTCTTCCATATCCTGTCTTGGAAGTCCTCGCCGAGAGAAGGGTGTTCCATGAGGAACCAACTCCCTGCCCATGGTACAGCAGCTCTACGCCCCCACCTGCTCTAATTCCCTGCTGCAGTCCCTTGATCTTAGGCATCAGAGGGGGATCTGAGCAGTACTGCAGTAATGCCTGTCACACCTCTTGCTGGGAAATTTGTGAGCAAACAGAGCAGGGAACAGAAAGGTGGGGTGTAGGAGGCATCAGGAGAGGTACCAGAAGGATCCTGTGGTGGGCTCAGTGTCCACTCGAACACAGCAAGTCCAGCGGGGAGCGTGGCACTCCCTGTGCTCTCATCTGGAGTTTGTGGAGTGTAGCGTCATGGGCCCATGGCCATGGGTCTGCAGTTGGAGGCTGTGCAACAATTCCCATGACTGAAGAGCTCCTGGTTTTTGTGCTTGTTAAATGCTGCAAGCTGCCTGTGTTGCACCAGGGAGACACTCAGTGCATTTAATTAACATTTAATTTGCTTTAAGATTACATTAAAATGTGCAATAATAGAAGCTCTCCGAAGGGCGGGAGGAGAAGGGGGAAACAGGCTCACTACAGATTGGCTCAGGCACTGGTGCTGAAGTGTTCTGCAAGAATTACAGATGGAAGGGAAAAAATGCTGTACTTCTGCAGTCACAGAAAGTATTCAGCATCTGTTTGGCAGCCGGGCTTGGAGAAGGACTTTCAGCTGCTCCAAAATAGGTCCAGCAGCTGAGAAGTGGAGACAGGGTCACTAAATGCTCCTCCAGTGGTCCGGAGGAGAGAACGGCATAGTTTGATGTCAAGGGAATCTCAGAGAGGAGATGCCCTTGGGCTGGAGAGGGAGATCACGGAGCCCATGCAAACCCATTAAGCAGCCCGTACATGTTTTTGGGGAGAAGGTGATGCCAGTCCCATGTAATGCATGTGTGTGTTCCATTTCCCTGTCCCTCTGTGTCCCTGCCCATCCTGGGTTATGTAATGAAGGATGCTGCAGCTGCTGTCCTGGGAAGGGGATAGGCAAGGACGCCAGGGACTAGCGGAGGATTGAAGGCTCTGGGGCTGGGCTGAAATTTAGAGGAAAAAAGCAATAAAGCCATTTTCTGCCTGGGTAAGCGTGTCAGGAAACAGGCAGTTTGATCCTGCTTATGTAATCCTGAGTCTAAAGAAGACGCTTGGGATCAATCCTGGCCGGGAACTCATGGTTCTGCAGCACAGGCTCACCTTGCAGGTGCCTTATTACCCCTCTCCTTCCTCTAGCCCTCTCCTGCCCTCCAACTCTGGTGTTTGTGCTGTTTCTGGTGCTGCTGGAACGTGGTGACTGATTTCTTGTACTGCTGCCCATTGCTCTCCTCCCACACCTGACCAGAGCAGGACTTTCCAAGAAACCATCCCAAAGTGCAGCCTTTCAAAGCCATTTTGCCAGCCAAGGCAGCTGAACACCTGGTCTGGGTGAGCCTTCAGCTGCTCTGGTGCTGTGTTCATCCTTAGCATCTGCCTGGAGATGTCTCAGGGTCCCTCTCACACATGAGGGAACCAAGGACACAGATCTGGCACAGAGCCACTGAGGTTTTCTTGGGTTTGTTCTTTTTTCTTTTGCCAAGCTGGCTAGACTTATAATCATCCTCTTCTTTGGTTTTCCCCTGCTAACACCCCTGCTTCCCCACCTCGACCACAGGAACAGAGGGATGAGGACTCGCCTGGGCTGCCTGTCTCACAAATCAGACTCATATAATGATTTCACAGCTATTCTTCCGGACAAGCCCAACCGGGCTTTGAAGTGAGTATAGCTGTAGCATCCCACCCCAACCCCACTCCTGTCCTTCCCTTCCCCACCCACCCCCTTCTCCAGTATTGTCTTCCTTTAGTTGTACTTTGTATAAGCTGTGACTACTTCCACAAGGAAAACAAACTGGCACTGATCCATCAGGAACAGCCTCAGGAAGTACCTGGATCTTTGACACGAGCTCTGCCATGAGACAGGACACGCTCACAGTCCCTACTGCTGTGTGTGTGGGATATGTCTGCACCTATTTGGGGATGTAATCTACACCTCTGTCATCACAAATCAAAGCCTGAGCAGTTGGCTTGGTGTAAGAGGTGACCAGCAATTTCAGGTCATCTTCAGCTCAGCCTTATATTTTAACACTGCCAAAATTTGGGTGAGGGTTTACACAATGCTTGAGGGAGATGTTTCAGACCCTCCAGAATCCTGATTTGAGACATGTGGGATGGGACTTATCTGATCATAAGTCCCTGCTTACACCTGAGCTAAGATCCCCTGAAAGGCAGGCAAGAGAAATACACTTCTGCAGGGCTGAGTTTCATTTCGCCTGACTTTTGGCTTTTACAATGTAAATGTCTGCATCTGAGCTTGTTCCCTGGGCCTCTGCTTAGAGTCAATGAGGAAAAATTGGTCCCTTTTTGGGTATGATTCATCTGGCCTATTTTACCTGCCTGCCTGGTGATGTGAGATGAGCAGAGATGAGTCCCTGCAGGTGCCTTGGTATCTCCTCACTGATTCTAAAGGGAGCCCAAGGTCACTTGGCTCAGTTCTACACTCTATACCTCCAAAATCAGGCAAGAAGAATTCCAGCCTTCCTTGGTGTCCTCATCAAATAGATCCAGAAGGGATGAGCAGCCATGGCTTGCCTGTAACTTGCCCCATCTTTTCCTTACAGAAGACTGTCAACAGAAGAAGCAACAAGATGGGCAGACTCTTTTGATGTCCTTTTGTCCCATAAATGTGAGTAGAGATCAAATTCTACCTTTTTTTTCCTCGTCTGCCCTTAACCCCTGTTGTAGTTAGGGCAGAATGTCTGTTGCGTAACAGGGACATGGTCCCTCAGGTCTGCGCACTCCCCAGCAGTCACCATCCTTTATAGGCACTAATTGCCCTCTGGAAAAAAGCGTTTTGTGTGTTCCCTTCGTGGCTTTTCTCCTGACCACAGCTGCTAAAGCCATCAGCCCAAGGTGCTGCCTCTTCCAGCTCAGTGCCCTTGATTGACTTGCCCTGCCCTGTCGCAGAGGAATCATCCACAGTCCCCCTGGGCAGAGCCTGATTTGTGGTTATCACAGCAAACCTGAATATTTCACATCCAGAGACCTTATGCCAACCCATAAGCAGCACCCCCTACTCTGCTCAACAGATTAATCCTATGAGTTCTGTTCAGCAAATATTGCTCTGCTTCCCCAGCATTTTCACACTGAGAAATTGTAAACAAGACAGCGAATTTCCCAGTATGGGTTCATTCATGGGCTTCTATTTGAGAATAAAACCCTAGCGAGTCAAGGTTGGGGAAAAGTCAACGTGGGTGGTGAACTGTTTTATGGCAATAAGGAGCTGTCTGGCTTGCTTAGAGACTCAGGTTTTCCTTACATTTTAAAATATAAGTGTAGAATTATATTATTAAGTGAAGGGTGATTTTGCTAGGTTTCTACTGAGATAACAACAGTTTTAGCAGGGAATTAAGTGACAACTTCAAACAGGCTGGCTGACCAAGGCAGGAAAAGCAGTATGTAATTTTAGCAGAAGTCTCTAGTTGAGATCATTGCTCTTGCAACCAATAGGGGAAAAAATATATGGTGTAGCTGGGTATGACTAAAAAGGAAAATTTCTTTTGTGGAAATTCAGAACAAGAAGGGGAAAATGCAAGGAGATTATAGGGTGCCTGTAGGATGGGAAGAGGAGAGGGCAAGGATATTCACATCCCTGTTACTATCCTGAACTCAAACCCATTTCTTCTTCACCAGAGTAAAAGTAGAAGTTTTCTTTATTAGATACTTTATTAGACTGCAGAAAAAGTGCTTGTATTACAAACCCCACTGAATTTACCCACTTATGTCCTGATGTTATATACGTCCGTCTTCAGCTGACTTGTATAAATGCTAAATCAAGCCTTAGTTCATAGGTAGAATTATTTTGTCCAGCAACCTCCAAAAGGGTGTCTGGTTTTATTAATAAATGAGCCTTTTGGAGTGATAAATGAATTATCAGGATTTTTCCCATCTCTTAGAATGGAAAGTAATTCTGATAACTCTCTGGCACTGATGAAACATTCAGTTTCTAATGAAAAATATTCAGTTCCTAATAGCAACAGAAGGTGATCTTCGAAATTTAAATTAATCTTTTTTTATCGGCAGTCACAGTGACATTGCCTGGTGATAGGTGACAAAAAATATTATTGTTTAATAAACTACTTTCTAAAGGAATATTTTATAACAGCTCTGCACCTGAAGTTTCTGGAATTCCCAGCCTGGCAGTCAAGGGTTATAATGATGCAAATACAAAAAGTTCTGTTGAAACAGAAGTGTTATTTTAGTTACACTGGTTTAAAGGCGAGAAGAGCACATATTGCTAGAATTAATTATATTGTATGAGCTGCATTTTTGCTGTTAGGATGTGCTGATGTTAGACAGGTAAGGGAGCCTTATGCCTTAAGTGGCCAAAATCTGGGAGTAAATAAAGCTGTACCTGGCCTGCTGGCATCTGTCTGTAGGGGAGCTGTCAGCAAATATTCTGCTTTTAGTGCCAAGAGGAGGACAGAGTTGTCCCGGTCTAATTTCCCTGTGACTGCTCAGGTGAACAGCATTAGCCAGGGAAAATTGGAATTCATGCCTGGGGGCATGGGCTAAGCACCACCTGAGCTTGGGAGAATTCCCCCCGGGGCTCACAGCATCCACAGGTAGAACCCTTCTGCTTGACACATCTGTCAGAAACTGTCTTCACTAGATGGACAGTTCATTTATTTTGGAAAGAGGATTGTGATTTCAGGGGCTTGTGTGGTGCTTTCTGCTGCATCAGATGGTTTTGGTCCCTTCCAGCCAAAGAGTTCTCAAGGGAAAATAAACCCCAAAGTCCTCAAGTGGGACTGAGTAGCTGGAATGAGCAGCTGCAAATGGGGCAGACCTTGTGGGCAGTATTGCAAGGGGTTGGACAATTGGTAAAATTACTCCAAGGAGCAGAAAGTGGATCAGAGCTCCCCTAAGAGGTTCTCCAAAGTGCCCAGGGGAGCAGGCTGCCCTCATTCATGCAGGAGGCTCATAGGGCTTCAGTACTCTGTGAGATGGGAAAACCACTTCTTCTCTTTCCTATTTTCATGAGACTCCAAAAGGTTTCTGAATGGAAGTGACCTGAGCAGGTGCCATGCATTACACAGACTCTATGGAGAGTGTCATTATGCCAGGCTGGCTGGGGATTTGAGCCACCTGGTCTAGTGGGAGGTGTCCTTGCCCATGGCAGAGGGGTTGGAATGAGATTACTTTTAAGGTTCCTTCCAGCCCAAACCATTCCGTGATTCTATGGTCACCTTTGCCAGATGGCCCTTGAAGTGTGATGGCCCTGTGGAGCTCTCCCTGATGTCCCCTCACCCTTCTAATGAATGACCTGTGCAGGTAATATTTGATCCCGACCTGCTGCTGTGGGGCAGCACCGCGAGTGGAGGATTGAAATCCCCTGGGATTTGAAGCAATTGTTTCTCTTGGGAGATTCCCAGGCTGGGTAATGCCCTCTGCATAGAGTGGTCTGATTTGGATTCATTCCCCAGCCATTCAAAGGATAATTTGAGTTGACTTTAACAAGAGATTGTGAGTAGGAAATGCAGGAGGGCTTTCCCCACCTCGCTTTTGCACTGGCCCTGGGACTCAGTTCCCTCATCCCTCCTGCCCCGCTGGCAGCCCCAGATGCATAGGTCAGTGCAATGATATCCTAATTGCTTTTGCTAATGGGTGAAGCAAAAAAATCAACTTAGAAACCCTGGAATCAGGCAGACAATCCCTATTTTACATCAGGAGCCTTGTCTGAGCTCACTGCCAGATGCAAGCACAGCGTAGCCGTGTTCAATGGGGTCAGCACTTCTGAGCAAGCAACCGGAGAGGGGAGTCTAATCCTGCTCTTGTCAGGGAATTGAGAGAGTAAGAGGCAGACTGTATGCAGTATTTCCTTGGGTGCCCAGGGAGAAAGAGCAGTGTTTTAAACATGCATTTCGATTCTGGCATCTTTTCCCATTTTGTGCCAGCATGAAGGCTCCCAGGGAAGCAAGCTCAGCGTTGTCCCCAGAGTGTGAGTACATGCATGTGAGTAACTGAGGAGTACTCTCCTCACTGTGCCCGTGCCCAGGAGGCACAGGCTGGCCAGCCAAATGAGAATTTCTTGTGACAGGCTGCTGGAGGGAAATACAACCAATAGCATGTCTCATTCTGCATCCCTCATGGGGCTGGACACATGGCTTATCATTTGTCCAGCATCCAGCAGGACAGTCTGTCCTCAACCGTTAGTCACTTTTCAACAAAGCACCCAACACCATGCTGAATTCCCACCAACTTTCATGCTGAATTCCCACTTTTATCTCAAGGGTGCTTTTTTTCCAGATTTTTTGTGATCTTCGTGCTCTTCTGCCCAAACTTTATTGTTGTTCTTCCCCTGTTGTCTACACATTCCTTCACTTCCTACACAGCACAGGAATATCCCAGCCTACTCCCAGTTCTTTCTAAGTCAGAACAGTATTAGCATTGTGCTGGTGACAGACAGCTGAGATTAAGGGGGGCACTGCTCAGCAGCAGTGAGAGCTTGTTTGTGTGCTATGCAGAGCACTGTGACTCTCCAGCCCTGGACCCAACACGTTCCATGAAGCCAATCCATCCACCCACCAGCCACAGGGATTCTACTTTTACTCCCTGCATGAAGTTTTGTTGCTGATGGGGTGAAACACATGTATTAAATAAATGACCGTTGATTGCTTTCTTGTTCTGACAGTGGCAGGTGCTTGGTTATTAGGCTGCGACTAATCTGGTCTCTTCCTCAAGATGCTGGATACTGATTTAGTTAAGACCTGTCTTGTGTTTTCTGCTCCCCACTTCAGTCCCTTCCTCCACAGCCCTTCTTGCTGGAAAGGATCCACTCTCCATCTCCTCAATGGGATTTCAGGAGTCCCTGTCCTCACATGGTCATTGAAGTGCCTGGCACTGCCCATTCATAAAACACAAATTCCTGTCATTGCCTAACTCACAGGTGACCTGCAAGATCTTGAGTAATGTCTGAGCACTTAACATTCCCACCTGGCAATGCTCTTGTCCTTTCCTCAGTCAGTCTGAACAGAGAGCAGGGCATTTTGAAGCTCATATCTACACTGCAAAAGTAAAATAGCAAATGTCTGCTGCTTCTCCCTCAGACTCTTGACACTCAGTAAAGAGCTGTTTCTTTGCCTTCAACTTACCTGCTCCATCAGTATCAATTTCCTCCTTTGGCTTCCTGAATAATTGTTCAATAGTTGTCTTGAAGGGCTGTGCACCTACACCAGCATATCCTGTGACCCTGAGTGGCCATGCCTTTGGGCCACAGGTTAGGGATTATCCCGTGCTGCTGCATCCGCAGACTTCTAATCCTGCTTTTAATTCCTGTGCTTTCTCTGTAAAGTATCCCTTTGGAATTGCACTCTGGGATATTTCAGGAGGTGAAATCTCTCTCCTGCTCATATCACACTGCACTCCAGTGCTGGTTGCCCCAAGAAAAAAGATGTCCAGTTGGGCAGGATGAGCTTTGAAATGCTGATCATTCATGAGTGATCATTCCTTGATAGCCTTCATGTGCTGTGGAGGAGGAGATTGAAGGCAACATCTAAGTGAAATTTCAGCTCAGGTGGTGGTAGTTCCCATGCCTACTTGTCCTCCTGCCCTTTCAATCAGATTTGTCATTGTCCCACGACAAACTTCTGGCAGTGATTCCCCAAACCTGGCTGTCAGGCACAGCTGGAAAGGCTGGCAGGCAGTCAAGGGCTAAAGATGAAAACTATGGAAAACCAGGCAGTCAAGAATGACTGCATCCAAAGCATCCTGTGCAAGGTCCTCACAGGTTCAGCCTCATCACTTGCAGCTCCTCGAAGGCTGTGAGGAGTGCATGACAGGAGTGTATAAAAAAAACAGAGAACAGCCAGACACTATTATTTATCCATTCACTGTCTAAACTTATTTCAGGATAAAAAGGAGCTGATTGACATTAGAGCAGAAGGCAGAGCTCATGGAAACCTCCTGGTCCCAGGGGAACCTGCTGCAGCTGCTCTCTGGGGCAGGACTGTAGCAAATGCCTTTCTCTCCTTGTCAGTAATGACATTCCCTTCTTTTAGCAGACATTATATTTTGCAGGTATTACATTTTTCAGATATTGTATTTTGCAGCGATGATATTTTGCAGATATGGTATTTTGCAGCGATGATATTTTGCAGATATGGTACTTCCGTGCAACTCTGCTTTTCCTGCAAGTGATCCGCTGTCAGTGCTGGGCCTCTGGGTCTGTTGTAGAGGAAAAGACAGGAAAAAAAGACCAGGACAGAGACAGGGGAGCAAGACCTCAGCAGGGACACAGCAGAGACTGCAGAGGCATAGCAGTGTGCTTGGGTGCTGCAATATTTAATGTCAAGCATCCTAGGAGATGATGATATATAAAATTACATAGATCTTGAGGAACTGGAACTTTCTCCCTGTTTTATTTCCTTCTTTCTGAAAACTGTCAACCTGCAAAGATTCCCTGCCCTGTTCTCCGGTCCTTCCCTTGCTCTCACACAGGCCCTGTGAATTTTATA
Source organism: Monarcha castaneiventris obscurior (assembly GCA_026261815.1). NCBI lineage: Eukaryota > Metazoa > Chordata > Aves > Passeriformes > Monarchidae > Monarcha > Monarcha castaneiventris. The sequence continues at coordinate 6,128,110 of JAMPIT010000476.1, forward strand.
GGCACTAAGGAGGACACAGGTTTTGGAAAATGTTTCTGTGTCCCAGATTTCAGGAAGGGCAGCAGCCCTAAAACACCCCTCACCATGTTTGTCTACCCACGGAGATGCTCAAAGCAGCCACAGGCAAGGTGATCCTGACAGGTGCCCTGCTCCTGGAGAAATCTTTGGCATTCTGCTCTGCGGGCTTCTCTGGGGCTGATGTTACAGTATTGCCCCAGGCTTGGACCCACAATTTGCACTGTTACTTGGTCAGGAACCCCAGTTTTGTCCACCCTAGCGGTGCAAAGCCCTGATCTCCTCCTAAAGTTGCTTGAATTAAGAAGTATCAGGACAAGCTGGAATAATACAGCTGTTTCTGGGGCTGACAGGAGGAGGAAGCATGGCTGAGATGGGATGGATCCATTTTTATTGCTGATAGCAGACTGCTGATGTAGCAGTCAGTGCACAGAGCCTGCTAATGAAGGAGCTTTGAGAAGCCCAATGCAGAGAGGTTTAGCCTCCAGTTTGGGCTTGTCTGGCCTAATATCTCTTCTGCCTTTCCTTTTGAGGATCTGGGCAGTCAGACATCTCCTTTGACTGACACGCAGACAGAAATAGGATTGTTTGTTGCTGTTCAATGCCCGGGGCCATTGTCTTAGGGCTTGAGGCTTCAGCAGGAGCTGGAAAATATCTCCATGTCCTAAGTAATTGCCAGAAACAAAAAAAGAAGGAAGAAGTCTAGGACATGCAAGGGAGATGCAGAGCAGTGTTACATTGCTATAGATCTGTAGCATGCATAGCATATACATAAATACAACATATAGGTAGCATATAAATAACATATATGTTATATATAGCGTACAGATTATATACAGCATATAGAAGGAACTGTCTGAATAGCCTGTTTGAAAGATGCTAGGATTACACACAGGGATCTGGACAAGCTTGAGAAATGGGCCCGTGGAAATCTCATGAGGTTTAATAAGACCAAGTGCAAGGTGCTGCATGTGGATCAGGGCAATCACCAATATCAATCCAGGCTGAGGGATGAACAGATCAAGAGCAGCCCTGCCCAGAAGGACTTGAAGATGCCGGTGGATGAGAGGCTGGAGATGCCTTGTCCTTGCTCCCTTTATCCCTTCAAGGAGTCTGACCTTGCCAAGTGCATCCCCAGTTCCATCAATACTTTTAGACAGTTGCTGGGAAGTAGCCAGTGCTGACTCAAGAGCTTTCCAATCATGAACTACAAAAACCCAGATCCTATTGCAAAAGACCAGGAAGAGTTAGAAACATGTTACTGGAAGAAAAAAAAACCCAACTAAACAAGAAAAAAAAAAAAAAACCACCACCAAAAAACCCCCACAACCAACATGAGAACCTAAATTTATCCCAAGGAGAAAGGCTATGTGTGAAGCCTTCAGTTACTTCAACTCCACTGGTGCCATTCAGGGAAAGGAAATAAAAAACAATGGCTGTGTCCATAAATAGGCCCAGGCAGGGGTGTAAGAGGACACAGATTGCCTAATAAATCTTTCCATATTTCTAATCTGCCCCGGCTGACTCAGATTGCATTACTGAAATGTCACAATTGCTGAGCATTAGCAAGTGCTAAGCACACTTTTACCACTGACTAGACAAGCCCTAATTATGCTGCATCCTTTCTGTCTACCCTTTATTGGAGCTGTAAGAGACTCTCCAAGAGCTTTCCTCTGTTTAATTCAGAACTAAAAACGGCACAAGGCAATAAGGCAAAGTGACAGAAAACATAGGAGACAAGTCCACAGCAGCCATGTTTTATTAAAGGTTTTTCTTAATGACAGGGTGTTATAAAGTGTTGCATTAACATGTACAAGATGCAAAGAGTTGAAGCTTGATAATTCCAAAAGTAACTTTCCAAAGGGTGGGTGTCCCAGTCTTGAGGAAAGTCTTTTGCTGTGTTAGCTGGAAAACAGTTTTCAGAGTTACATCAAGTGATGGTTGGCTTTCTGGCAGCTCATGAGAGCCCCGTGGTGTAAGTTATGGACACATGCTGGGATTGCAGACCTTGGGAGAAAAATCAAATGGTCTTTGGTAGGCAGGGGTGGATGGAGGGGTGTCTGTGAAAGGAACACCTCCCTGCCTTCTTTCTCCTCCCTTTGTAACTCCCTGTGTCTCTCCTGCAGATGGGCTGGCCGCTTTCCGTGCTTTCCTGAAGACGGAGTTCAGTGAGGAAAACCTGGAGTTCTGGCTGGCCTGCGAGGACTTCAAGAAGACGCGCTCGGCAGCCAAGCTGGCCTCCAAGGCCCAGCGCATCTTTGAGGAGTTCATCGACGTGCAGGCCCCTCGGGAGGTGGGTATGCAGCACCCCGGCATGGCACAGCATCCCCGCGGGCACTGAGCAGGGCCATCACCCCCAGCTGGGCCCGGGGGTGCTCTCCCTCCCTTCCTTCCCTCTCAGAGAGTAGCTAAGGAGGGTGGGAATGCCATCCTGCCTGCTACAGCTGCCTCTGCTCACGGTGACTCACCCCTGATGAGGGCAACTACTTTGATGATACTAAATTAGTCACGGCCAGGGAGTTCACTGGCAACCTCAACCTACATTTCCTAACCTCTCCAAGCTTCCCAAGAGCATTTCACAGCGCTCCTCTCATTTACTGTCAACCCTTGAGCAGGTTGCTGGACTCATTCCTCAGAAGATGCTTTGCATAGGACCATCCCACCAGTGAGTAACTTGTTGGCTTCCCAGGGAGGAGAGTTTATCTGCTGATTAACTCCCACCTCACTGAGACCTCTTGAGAGGTGCGAACAATACCTCTGAGCTGAACAAAAAGTGCAGTCACAACCCAGAGCCCGGGATTGTTAAATCGTCTTTCAAGCACTGACAGGCTGATGGCACTGTCAGATCCTGTGTAGTGAAGATTCTGGGTTGTGTTACTGCAATCACAGCACAACCGGGATGGCTCTAACTGCACCCAGCCCCTCCTGCTCCACTGCATGGGTGCCTGTCACTATACAGCTGTCTGTCAGGGACCCCAAAAAGGGCTCATTTTACTACCTCTCCCAGCTAGGAAGGCCATTGCAAGGCTACTGGGAAGGACCCAGATTCACACCAAGGTGTGTGGGTATCTCAATGCCCACTGCTCTCCAGTGAGCATCTTCCCACTGTTCTTCAGGAAGCTAGGTGAGATTTTAAGGACTGGAGGGCTGAATCTTGATTAGAAATGGGAATGCAGGTAGGATGGGGTCTTTCCTAAAATTTGGTTCTGTGGTGAAGTTTCCTTAGCACTGTTATATAATTTTGGCATGCTAGAATAAGAAATTATTAAGCAATGCAGAGAGCTAATCCATATTGCTGACCATCCACATTAAGGTGGACAGCTTTACTTTCTAGGCTCCTTCAAGTTTGGATACTGAGTTAATAACAACAAATTTCAGCTGTTTTTTCTTCCAGTCAATAACCCTAACAAATGCTGATTGCTCTGCTAGGGAAGGAAAACAGGAAAACTCCATAGGCTGGCTTTGCAAACAAATGGCAGTCATAACATTATAGGGTGGTTTATTTTTTCAAGCCTCTCCTCGAGATATTGTAATGTGAAGCTGCTATGGGAAAAATCAAACCATTTATTTTAGATCAAGAGAGTTTAGAAACATTTAATAAGAATGTACCAATAGTTTAAACCCAGTTAAAAGTTCATTCACCCATATATTGGGCATGTAGTAAAGATTGAAGGGAATAGAAAAATTATGGTTGACAGGAGAGAAGTTAGGTTGAGTCAGCAGTTTTAGGTGATGTGCTGCCTGAGAGTCTGAATAAAAGTAATTTGATTGCAGAAGTGCTCAGATCACTATAAATCCAACTTTTCCAGGCTTGGGGTAGGATTCGTAGCCCTGCATCACTAAACTCCCCAGAGCTGTGGGGGCTGTGCAGGCATGGACAAAGGTAGGACCTTGGTTCTGCTGCTGTTTTACAACCATGGCTGAGAGGGAATGTGCCATTTGAAGGAGGCCAGCTGGACACTCAGTGCCAAACTCTCTTCTGCTGCTTTTTCCCAGGTGAACATAGACTTCCAGACACGGGAGCTGACAAGAAGAAATGTGCAGGAGCCCTCCCTCTCTTGCTTTGACCAAGCTCAGGGGAAGGTGCACAGCCTGATGGAGAAAGACTCGTATCCCAGGTTCCTGAGATCCAAAATTTACACAGACCTGCTGTCTCAGACCCAGAGAAGGCTCAGCTAGAGCAGCAATGGGGCCCTCAGAAACCATGTGCTTCCCACAACAGCCAAAACCCATGTCTAAATGTGAAACTTTCTTGATGTTAAAAGGAGTGGGAATGGGAAAAGAGGAAGAAGGGGCAGAGGAAGCTTCCAGAGAGTGATCCAGGCATGATATTAAGACTCTTCGACTTTCTGTGGTTTTTTTTTTTTGGTTAGCAGTAGCACCTTGCAGTTGTTGCCTCTAGCACAAACCCACAACCCTCTTGAGTCACGGGGTCATCTGTTGGCAAGGCAGGTTTCCTTTAAAATTACTGTGTTGGTTTGTGTGTAAATAACACCTTTCCATTCTTCCACACATCTCCCTGTCCCCCACCTCTCCCTTGTGCTTGGAAGGGCCCCAGGGGCAATTCTGACACTTGTGAAGCCACATCCAGCCCACGTCTCCCATGTTGGCAGCTGGGGTCTGGACCCAGAGACCAAAGGGAAGGAGAGAGGAGACAAAGGCACAGGACTCATTCCCCTTCCCAGAGTGGAAACCATCAGCAAACTCAGCTCACCTCCCCATTTTGGTTGCACACCTTATGACACAGCTGCTACCCTGTCACTGCCCCTTACCTTTCAGGGATGGAGACTAAGTATTTTCCATAGGACTGTCGAGTTTTCATCATGAGGAAGGTAATCCCAAAAGCTCTCACTAGGCCTGGGCAGGCAAGTCTTCTAATGTGAATGATTGTTTTTCATGACTATTATTTATTTGTGTGGTAGTTCAGCCTCAGGGTCCCAGTCATCATTTGGGCTCTGTTGTGCTGGGCACTATACCAATACCTAGTACAAAGGGGCTCCTGGCTGCCACAGGCTTGGTGGCTCCTCAGGAATGTCCTATTGGGAGACAGTGGAGAGAAGGAATGTCCCCTCTGCCACTTGCTGAGGTGTAAGAAAAGCACAAGACCCGTCTGCCACAGCAGATGGCATTTTTCATGTGGTACCTGAGCAGCACATGGCAACATGAAAAATCACAACTCTATTTTTGTTATTTCCTGATTACTGACTGTTCCTACCTACCGATTGTGGGTTCAATGCCTTGCAAAGAACTCCCCAAGACACAGACCCTGCTGCAGGGTGCTTGCTTCCAGCAGGACACGGAGAGCTTGGAGTGAGCAGAATGGGTGTCAGGGTGTGCAATGGGGTGTGAGGTGTTCCCATAGCCTGGATGGCCACTGCAGGAGAAGACTGTGCAGATGTCAGTGGTGTAGTACCTCCTCTGGGCTGTGCAATAATTCCTACCATCTGACGACCCTATTTCCATGGCATTGCTGTTCCAGCTTGGCAGATTCTTGCAATATTTTCTAGGGGAGAAGCAGACAGCCTGTCTGTGGATTTGAGCAGACAGACCAGAGGTCTGTTTTCTTAACTTAATGAAGGCCTGGAAAGTGACCTGATGGGTCTTTTCCTTCTCTCAGTCATCCCCAGACCAGAGGCTGTAAACCTCTGCTCTAGCCAACAGTGGTGGGTGGGTTTGATACATCAGAAAGCTGCTGATAAAGATTTAGTGTAATGTGGTATAAATGAGTAAGTAACAATTAAGTAGTAAACAGTTTTCTGAGGCTTTTTGTAAGGTTTATGTGCAGTATAGTTGGATGAATAGGTTAGGATCAAGACAGAGGTGGTTTAGATGTTGCATTTATTCTGGAGGTGTATTCCTGTGGTCTCTAAGACACCGAAGTCTACATACAGTGCAAGGGCAAACTTTATGTTCAGTAGGGAAACCTGCTTTTTGGTACCTGGTTGGTCAGCAGCAGAATTCTCCAGGTCTTTGGAAAGCGAATACCATATCCAGTTAAATTTCTGTGAAGAATGGCCAGAAAGAGCAGCAGTGACCCAGCATTCCTGGCTGTCCTCTGCCCCTGCAAGGACCCCTGAGGAGCAGGGGCTGGCATGTGGTGACAGATGTGGCATTCTGCAGCCATGCCCAGGCTCGGTGACACAGCTCCTGGAACTGTTGAGGCATGGGAGGTCCCTCATGCCCTGTATCCAGAGACACAAAGCTCAAGGTCTGGACTTGCCAGTTTCACACAAACTTTTTGCTGCTTGCTTGAAAGTGGGAGCAATTAGAGACATCTGGAAAATGCCTCAGATTTGCCATGATTTATCCAAGGGGACCAGGTCATGCAGTACCTCAATGTCCCAGAGCTTTATGGCAAGCAAGGTACAGTGAAACAGGTGTCTGGGGAACCTGTGCAATGCGTGGAAGGAATCAGAGATAGAAGCAAAGGATACAGAGCCATGCATCCAGTGGCTGTCCCTGGTGGTATCTGACCTGCAGGAAGGAGTAGGTCACATCACCTCCACAGCCTCTTCCTGGGATAGGGAGTGAGGAGGACACACACTGCAGTGAAATACTTGTGCTTGACCTGCAAGGGGGGACACAAAGCTTCCCTCTCTGGCTGTGAGGAGAGGCTGGAAGAAGTCCCTTTTCTCAGAGACACTGTCTACCATGCCTGTTTAACACAGGGCAGACTGGGATCTCCCAGGGGCACAGGCTACTTTGGCTGAAGTAGTTTCCCTTGGGATGGCCTGTGGTCCCAGTTTTACCTAGTGATCCCACTGCTGCCAAAAGGCAGCTCAGCTCCCCAACACTGTGGCACCAAACAAGTGTTGCAAGTGGTGAAGGGATGCCACCTTGTCTGGCCCTGCCTTCCACCCTTCCACCCTTCTCTTGCCTGCACATGCAAAAAGCATCCCAGAGCTGCCCAGGATGCGAGAGTCAGCAGCAGGAGGCTTGAGCAGTCACGGCTTTTAAGGAGAAGGCAGAAGGCCAGGATAACTGCCTTGTGGTACTTCTCTCCAGACAGACCTTCTGAATGGGTTTGGGTTACGTCTAGTGACGTCTAGTGTCAGCTGAGGCACCCCAGACAAGGCTCGGCAGCACCCTGGGGAGGGTCACAGAGACAGCCAGGCGAGGGACACAGTAGGAATGAGATGCTTGTGTCAAGGAATGTAACAGGGGACAATCCCCAGGCCCCCCTGGTGGCTACAAAGCCTGGTCCTGTTCAGAGTGTGACTGCATCTCTCTACAAACTCCTCCAGCGCTGGTGCTGTTGACTTTTCATTTTATGTCAGAACTCATGGAAAAACTTCAAAGTGGCCAATACCCTGTAAATTCAAGCTCCCTTCTCTCCTGCATCCACCTGGGGAATTGTTTGGAGCAGGGCACATCTGGAGATGCCATTGCTGCATTGGTGACAGGAGCTGGAATCGGGCTGGTTGATGCAGGAGAAGTGTTTTCCCCATTAAATTGGTGCCAGATAACGCCCTCCATGGGAAACAGCATGCTAGAACACAGAGTGGAGCAAAAGTATTGTCTGAGGCATGTGAATCTACCACATTTTTGTTGCTGCTTTTGCAGTTCGTCTCTCTTGAAGGAAAGCAGACTCATTTAAAGTAAAATTCTATTTTTCTTGAACAAGAAAATGGCACCAGCTGCTTCTTTTATGCCAAATGCCATTCTGAAGTGAATCAAAATAGGCAGCTTGTAGCTCTACCCCTTAAACCAGGGGTTTACCAAGGAAATAATGACTGAGCCAAAGCTTTGAAAAGAACTGGGTGGTGACTAATCCCCACCAAGGACAAACATCCTATCCTTGCCTGGTATGAAAGGGATATTCACAATCTACAAACCCATTTCCCCTCTCCACAAGCACACGCCTCCAAAATTTTCCTCCTGTTTGGAGTAGCATGAAAGTGTGCCATCATATGAAGAGAGGGGAAAAATTGGTTCACTCAGTTCTTTTTATTCTGTTTTCTGGCACAAATCCAGTCAGCTCCCAGGTATTTTGATGGCAGAAGGGAAAAGAGTTTACAAATTTCCTTTCCCTTTTCTATGAGCTTCAGGTGGTGTTAACTCCAGGAGCAGATGCAGAACTCTATTCTATCTAAAGTTTCTCCTGCTTTGATCCATCAGCCAGGCTTGGGATGATTTCCATGTCCCCTTTTAGTGGACTTATTAATGCATCAAGGGGGTGTCCATGCTGGGAGGTGTGAAGGGCAAAGTCTTGCCAGTATAAGCAGGGAAGGGGGAAATTGATGTGTGTGTCCGGGGGTGTGGATGGATGAGAGTGCATGTGACTTCTTCTGTATCTCATTTAGTGTCCTCTACTAGAGAAGCTTTTCTGAGACATAGATATGCATGTTTAAATAGGAGAATTAGGCATAAATGACATAAACTGAAATCTTTAGCCAGTGTTGTGTTTGCCTCGTGTATAAGTCTGAATAGTAGTAAGAGATGTAAAACTCTGTTAGGCTTCCAGTTACCCCTAAGAGCACATGTACCAAATGGAACTGAATATTCACTGACGGACACAAAACCAAAATGTTTACAGCATTCAGAGCAATAGTAAAGCATACCTCATGCCAGTCCTGGAGTGCCTCTCACCCATCAGTGCAAGCTCTCCCCTCCCTGGCTCTCCCCTCCCTCCCCTCCTCTGGCTTCTCCCTCCAAACCCCTCTCTCATTCTCTGTCCTGTTCTGGTGGTCTTCCCTCCTCTTCCTCCTCCTTGAAGCACTCCAAACCTTCCTGTCCACCAGCACTGTTTGTCCTCATCTATCTGAGCCTGAGACTTCCATTACCTCCCCATTTGCCTATCCTCCATTCCCATGCATCCCTCCTCCCTTCTTTGCGTTTTCCTTCCCCAGACACTCTGGTCATGCCATCTTCCTCCTACACACCTCCTACTGCCACTGTAAAGCTCCTAGGAGCTCTTCCTTGCCTGTTACATAAGAACAAAACGTTTCACATCATTTCTGCATTATCTTTCATTCCTGGGGCTGCTGCAGTTGTCTCCTTCCTTGGTGCTGTGCTCTCTCCAGCATTGTAGCATTATATCCCAGAACTGGAATTAAAGTTCATTTTGCTGCTAGACCAGAATGCTTCTCTCTACCACGCACCCCTTGGGCTTTGCAGAAGCTCGTCTTGTCCCCAAGTCTTTTGCCTTCCTTCTTTTTCTCCTCCTTTCGTGCACGCTGCACATGCAGTGCTTGTGGCAGGGGCTGGCTAGGGGAAAGGGCAGCTGTGCTGGGGTCACTCACAGCTGGGCTCCCCTGTGGCTCTCTGGTTTTATAAAAATAGTCTCAATAAAGGTGTGTGGGTTGTATTTGCTTGGCAAAGTCAGTCGTTGTACTCTGTGCCTCCTCCTGGCTTTACAGGAGGATGTGTCTCTAATCTGCGACTGTGGTGAACTCAACAGGAGTTCAGGGAACTGAGGCCGTGGGAGGGAGGTGGCAGAGGGGGATGAGTTTGTTACCAAAAACATCCAACATTGCTGGCAAAAAGGCACAGGAGAAAAGGCAGTGCCTGCTTCTGGAGGGACCTGGTGTACCAGGGAGCTATGGGGAGCAGCTGTGCTGTGAATTGTTTGTCTCAAGTAGCCCCACACCTTCCAGTTTGCCTCATGTGCTGCATGCCCCAGGCTGGATCTAAAACATGAGAGATGAGGAGCTGCTTGGCTTTGCATTTCCAGTGTAGATAACAGTGTTATCCTGAGAGAAATGTCTTCATGTTGCTTTATCAGTACCTGCAGCCACCAGCTGAAAAGCAGTGAGGGGAAGGAGGCACCTTCTGCTGTGTTTACTCCCGCAGACCTCTATGGGAATCCTGTCAATGAAGAGAGCAGGGTACAAGCACACCCTGGAGTAGACCCCCTTCCTTAAGAACCACATTTGAAGATCTCATCTTCTTATAACCTCTCCCCCCAACTCCTCTGTGAGCTACCCAAATCAGAGTTCAGATTTGTCTTTAAACTTGCTAGCACCTCCACTTTGGTGGGATGGCAGTGTCCCCTTGAGGACCTGACTGCAAACCCAAGCACCCGGTAAGGCTGCTCGAAATAACAGAGATGTCTTGTTCCTGTGGAAATAAACTTGTGGGTGGCTCAGAAGAGACTGAGGATGGCTCTGCTGTACACAGTGAACTCAGAGGTGAGCCACCAGGAAGAAAGACCAGCCCAAAAGTGCTTCCCTCTGCCACATTTTTATTTTCATGAGATCCTGCTGCTGCAGCTGCCTCCGCAGTGTCCGGGTGCAACTAGTGTGGGGAGATATCAGCAGGAGCAGTTTGGGCAGGCCATGCAAGCTATTCAGTCTGATCCCTTCCTGCTCAGCTCCCGGGGTTCCCCCTGCATTAGTTGCTTGTTTGCTAGGCTCCCCTTCCCTGGGAGGCTGGAGAAGCTCCTCAGCCACGCCACATGTCCCACCAGTGACAATACCCCACTGAGTTGTCATCACGTTGTGCAGTGTTACCCAACTCTTCTGCATAGAGACCCTGAGGACATAATAAACAGCCTGAGACTATTTGTTCTCTGCCTGAGTATCTGAGCTGCGAGTTGGGAACTGCAATCCCAGGGATGGAGGGGTGTCTCCCAGCCAAATTGCTGAGGAGGAAGAGGATGGGAGAAGCTGTTTCTCCTCAGACCCTGGTTGCACTGGTGCAGACATGCTGGATGGGGCAGCAGAGTCGGGATGTGTTGGCTCCAAGCAGTCGATTGCTCGGAGCAATTTAGAACCAGGCTCCTTGGAGGTACAGTTTGGGGAGATGAGCCAGAAATGTGTCAGTAGGACCTGCATGGAAGGAAAATCTTAAGAGCCTTCCAGCAGCACACTGCTGTCCTTCTCTGGGTACACCTCACTTCTGCCTGGGATGGATTCCCTGCCCCAAACCCCAAACTGAATCTGCAGGACTTTCCCGGAGGGGTCTGGCTCTTTCCCTGCTGGGAGCGTGGCAGGGGGACACGGGGCTGCAGAGGCAGTAGGTGGGCTCTGTCTCTAACACACATCCTGCCTTCAGGCCAGGAGAAGCCGTGATGGCTCCGGAGCACATGCTCTTTATCAGCCCATTAACCTCCAGTCACGAAGTCAGAAGTGGCTGTGGCAAAGGTGGCAGAGCTGGGGCATCATCTTTGAAGTGGCACTGCTTTCACCAGTCCCTCTGTCTGCCTTTCCATCGCACTCCTCTATGGCCAGAGGTGGAGACAAGTGCTGAGCCTTCTCCCTGCAGCAGGGTGGGGGATGCACAAGCTCTTGGGAAAGGGAGCAAAGTGAATGGATCAAGCACAATCAGGTCACAAAGAGCAAACAACAAATGAAGAGCTTTTTCCAGACCAAAAAAAAAAGAAACCCTGGGCTCCAGCAGGCAGCCCACACCCAGGTCTCAGCTTGCTTTATCCTTATGGGATAAACCAGGAAGGGATGAGCAGGAACAGGGTGAGAGTCACCAGCCAGTCATAGACCAGTTTAGGGAGTCTGGAGGAGCCTGGGATTGCTGGGGAAGGGTCAGGCAGCAGCTGAGGGCAATCCTGGGTAAGAAGGTGGGAAGGGGAGGCATTAGCAGGGGAGGGATCAGGGCAGTTGAGGGGAGCTTAGGTTTCAGTGGCAGATTGCATGGTGAGAGACTTATTGCAGAAACCCTGCAGTGGGGTTTCAGTGAGATCTTTCTGCTGAGGCCAAGCAGAGCATCTCCTGAGCAGGTCTGCCCAGCAGGAAGAGCAGTGACCTGGATCTCATCTGGCCCTGGGCACAATGAGGGCTCTCCTTGCCTGGTGCACAACCCACCCTCCCTGCAAAAGGTGAGTGTTTGCTCTGTGGTCTGCACAGGGTTGCATTTAAAAGCAAAATTAAACGGGCTTGTTTTCCTCTGGAAATGGGTACAGTGGAATTTAGTAGTCCCTCTGGCTTCTTTCTATCCCCCTTATTCTTTCCCCTAAATCCCTTCTTTTATTGTTTTTCCTTTCATTCTGCAGCTTCTTCCCTCAGCCTGTCTCTGAGCCAAACCAATTTGGATGCATTCAAGGAAGGATCTGCCATTAGTGCTGCTCTGTCTCTCCTCTTAGTTAGGATATATTTAGCCATCATCTTTAGCTTTTTTTTCTGGCTGTTCAGTGGCTTTAAAAAGCAGGTGCCAGGAATGGAAAGAGAAGATTAAACGTACCTGCTGTCAGCTACCTCTCCCTGTGCAGCTGTGCAAAGCAAGCACGTGAGCAGAATGGATAACAGCTGCCCCTCGAAAACCTCATTTGTAATTCTAATTTTTTTTTTCCAATAATCTCTTTCCGCACTGCTACAAATTTCCAGAGCAGCTATTTCCTCCTGTGCTGCATATGAATGCGGCATGTTGGGAATCCATCAAATGCCCCGTGGGTGAGGGTGAAGGATCCTACATGAGCAGCTGCCTGTCCTGGGATTGGCTGGGCAGGCACAGATGGAGCCAAGCTCACCTGCAACCACACGGATACGGCATCCCACAGCAGCCCCTGACTGTCCCTGTCCCATAAGTTGTGCCCATGGCTGAGACCCAGCTGCAATGTGGCTGCTTGGGGACCACTTGCAAATGCCTGGCTGCTGTCTCAGCCGTGGTAGCTTCCCTGTTCCCCCCCAGCACTATCACAGAATTGCTCAGGATGGAAAAGACCTCTAGAATCATCAAGTCTAACCATTAACACAGCGCTGCCAAGCCCACCACTAAACCCTGTCCCCATCACCGCACTCCTGCCAGCACACCACCAATCTCCATCCCATTCCCATCTCCTTTGTTTGCTTCCCTCCTTAAAGACATCCAGAGCTTATCAACAGCTTGCAGGTAGAGGAAAGGGCTATGCAACATGAGCAGGGCCTTTAAACCTCCCATTCCTGCTCCTTTGCACTTAGCATCTCCCTGATTTCATGCCAGGCTCTGCGGGAATGCTGCAGGGAGCACGCGGTGCTTCAGGTTTGACCATTCCTGATTGCCACCTCTGTGGTTCCCCACAGGTTTAGGAGAAATCAGGGACAGACTCCTTGGTGAGTCTGCCTGGTGATGCAGTGAGACCCCAACAGCACAGCTCACTCTGGCTCTTCCTCTCCTCCTCCTTCCTGCCTCCCCTTCCCATCTACTTCTGTATCTTCCCCTTATTCCACTCAAAACAGTGTAAAAATACAAAAATACTGCTGCCAGAAACTCAGAGCTTGACTGTGCATTGGAGCACATATGCAAGGGCACTTTGCATCCTGCTTTCCTATTCCCCACCCCATCTCTGTAGTTCGGGGCTGAAACCTTTATTTTCATATTTTCCAAAGTTGCTGGTGTTTTGCAAATACCAACCCAGAAACACCAGCAGCAGTCTCTGGGGCTGATGGTGTGTGTGTTGTTTTGCTGATGAAGGTGAAGCCAGTCAGTGGCTGTACCCCCCAAGTGCTTGCAAAGAGTGGCCGTGGATGCAGCAGGTGCCTTCACAGCCCAGCCACCTCCCAGCCTCAGCGGGCAGGAACCCCTCCTGGGTTGCCAGGACCTTCCTTGTGAAAGTGAAACTGGCCTCTATGGATGGGAAATGGATTGGTGCTGGCGAGGCTGTGGCACGGTTCTGGGAAGGGAGCCTGGTCCCAGGGGGTGCAACACATGAGTTTTTGTGCTCCAAAACAAGGACTGAAACTGGAGGCAATGGAGCCAGAGCTGCGGGAGGCTGCTAAGCTAAGTGAGATAGGAAGCATGTAATTAAATTAGATACAGAACAGCATGAAGACATCTGAGTACACATACATGGCTGGGCTGAGACGCTATTGCATAACCCTAGGAAGAGCTCTGCAATATGAAATATCTCACCTAGTGCAGCCCATGCTGGTGAGCTGCCTGTCCTTGAATAGCATCTCCTGCCCCATCAAAGGGGAGAGGCAGAAAAGCTGCCCAAGGGAGCAGAAGAGTCAGATGGTGGCTTGTGCAGGGGCCTGGTGGCTGTGGCACTGTGGGCAGAGGGTCTGTCCTGGACTTAGTGAGGAGGATTTTGCTGGAACAGCCCAATCCCACTCCTGTGCCTGGACTTAGACCTGCACACATGGATCTGGCACTGCCCTGTGTCCTAGAGCCACACTCTGGATCAAATACCCCGGTATGAGCGTGGCATTTTCTGTGGCTTTGTGTCTCTTCTGGCTGAGCCACTGTAGTGCCCAAAAAGATGAAGCCTTTGACTGACTCCTTCCCTGCCACTGGGATTGTACAGGGCCCTCTGTCTCTCACCATGGACAGTTCCTCACCTCTGCTTCACTGTCAGTTTAGCCTCACCTGAGCCAAGAGCTTCAAAAGCTGCCACAAGGGACAAAGTAAAACCACACACACACTTGTCCAATGAACTTTATTTCTCTCGGAAAAAGCAGCAGGGAGACAGGGACTAAAGCAAAGAGTGGTGGTGGCGGGGGGTGGGGGGGAGCAGTCAGCAGGCTGTAATCTCAAGGCAGAGAGGTGAAGAGTTTCTCTGCTCTGGGTCACATCCCCCTCACCAGTTACTGTTGCTGCCATCCCAGCTGTGTTTTTGCCATAGTTGCATTTTTCTGGCTGCTTCAAGGAGCACATGGTTCCTGGCACAGTGGCTGTGCCAGGCACCATGGAGTTGCAGCCAGAAATCATCTGTCCCATGTGCCTGCAACACGTGTCCAGGCTCCTGGAGGTTTTTCCTCTTGGCATGACCTGCTCAGATGATGCCTCAAACACCAGTGAGAGTTACCACAGCATCCTGTGACTTTGAAGATCTGCAGGTGGGAGGATGGGCTGCAGTTTTAGGGGGGGGGGGGAAAAAAGAGGGGAATTCCTGCTTAACATCAGGCATGCCCCAAAATGATGAGGCTGAGCACAGCATTTGCGTGGAAAACCAGGGAGGAGATGGAGATGTAGGTGATGAGGAGAAGGGGCATTGCCATCTGTCTTGAGGTGACTTTATGATGTGTATCCCCTACCACTGCTCTATTGCCCAGAAATTAATTTTGTGCCTTTTCTGTGCTTTTAAACTGAGCCTGAGAGGGAAAAGAGAAAAAAACCAAAACCCAGCAAACTTTCAAAGCAATTTGTTTCAAGGACAGATTTTTTTTCCTCTTTGTTCAGGCTGCAGCAGCAAGGGGGGAGGTAAACACCCTTGATGCTTCTCTCAGCCATATTTTTTCTTGGGAGAGAGAAATGGAGAGTTGAACTTTGTTTTCTTGGGACTTTGGTGTTTCCCTTCTTCTCTTCTGGACTGTTTCAACAACATCGGGTGCGCCCACCCCCACACCCATGCCCATGCCAGCTCTAAGAAGGAGGGACCACACCTACAGGACTCTAAATTCTTCCCAGGTTTTCTCTCTGTAGCGAGGGGTTTTACTATTTAGCATTATTATCCTTTTCCTGTGTGTTCGTTAATAAATAGGTTTTATCTCTTTCACTTTCCTTCGAAGAAAAAATTTTTTCCTGAACCTGTGGGGGGTGGGGTGATTGTAACCTGCTTTCTACCAGAGGGTATTTTCCTCCAAAGTTGTCCAAACCGAAACACCATCCTAAACTCTCTGGTCACCTGCTGCAGCTGGGTGGCAAGTGCCAACCTACTTTAGCAGGGGGTTGGACTGGGTGATCTGCAGATCTCCTTTCCAACCCTGACCGTTCTGTGACTGTGTGGAACAGCTGAATGTGGCTCTGCCCTGTGGGTACCAGGAGCCTATGCCCACATCATCATGGCACTGCTGCTGTAACACCAGTGCTCCCAGCACGGTGCTAAAGTGGGGTGGAGCACCAGGCTGGTGTGGCCAAGCACTTCAAAAACTTAGATCAAGTACTATCCACGCTGTGGGTGTGCACAGACCTTCTCAGCAGCTGTACAGGCAAAAGCAACCTTACAGCCCTCTCACCTTTACTCTTCCTTTTCTTCCCTTAAATCCACAGCAAGGATCACAGCTCTAATCATGGTTTTAAGGAACAGAAAATACATGAATAAGAGCTTTGTGTAGCTCCAGTCATTTATCTGTAGCTGAATATTCACTAAGCAAGAAGGCTTAAACTTGATTATTCAAGTGAAAAACCCCAGAGCCATTGGGAAAAGAGGCTGCTCTTACATTAGAGCTGAGACAGGAGCTAAGTTTGTGTTCAGCCATTAGTCCTGATGTATCTTTCCTGTCTGTCCGTGAGCAAGACAATTCTATGGCTTTTTCGAAGTAATGAGAGAAAGACAGGACTCACCTTTACAGCTCAAGGGAGCTGAGGTGCCTCATGCTCTTCCCAAAGTCTCCCATCCAGATATCCTCATGCTCCTGCACCCAAAGGCAGCTTGAGAGGAGCCTTTCTCGTAGGCCCAGGGCCAAGATGGCTTTGTCCTGCCACCCTCCTGGCACAGTTCATCTCTTCTGGGAAAGATGCTCTGGCAATGGGAAAGATGCTTTGGCAATGTGCTGTGTGTGATGAATGCAGGCAGCAAGGGGGGGAAGCAACCTGAGCTCTGGAAACATGCCTGAGCTGGGATAGCAGGGATGAAGTAGGGAGGAAGGGAGAGGATGAGGAGTGGAAGTGGCAGCTCTGGCCTTGCCCTGGGCTGGCCATGAACAGGGGGGTTTGAGGTCACTCCCTTCCAGAGCCATTGAGGTGGGAAATTGCAGGGAGGGCAGCTCTCTGGGATCCTCTGTGAGCCTGACCTCAGCACAGGGGACCTGTTGGTTGTCATGGACCTCTGGTGCTTGTAGCACCAGACCCTGGGGTTTGCTGGTGTGCAGTCTCTGACACTGGTTTAACCACTTCTCTTCATCTTTCTGTTTTGCTGGCTCAGTCCTTCCCCTCCAGTTTCCAGCCTCTCCCTGGTTTTTAATCTTTCAATTTTCAGATCTCATCAGGATCTTCCATTACCAGATGCTTTCCCAGGCTCTGGAATTCTTTGATGTGCATCCCTTCCCTTCCTTTCTCTCACCATACACCCAACAGGGAATTTGTGATGAAGTGCAACTTCAGCCAGCACATGAGGCCAGACACTGTCCTTATATATTCCACCTGTGAACCGGCAGTGCCATTAAGGGGGAAGTGGAAACATTACACCCTTCTGCTCTATCTATATCGTATTGCCCCAGGAAGCACAAACCCTCCTGCTCCTGGGATGCTGCCTGACTCTGCTGGGGACTGGCATCCCCTGCTTAAACCTCTTGGGCAAAGCCCAACTGCACAACTCGCCTGCTGCTGTGATGCTGGAAGTGCGGGGAGGTTTGGAAGCCCTCGGGCAGCAGGATGGAGCAGCAGGATGGAGCTGACGACTCTCGCTGTGCGCTACAGCGTCTGTCCTGTCCCTCGCTCTCCCACCCGAGCTCTCACCCGCCGGCGGTTACTCGGCAGGCTCCACACGTCGGTGGAAACAAGCCTGTTTTTTCCTGTTCTCGAGGAAGCAGCTACGACTGTGATGCTCAAGGACAAGCCTGGGCCTCCCACTCCCCCTCCCTTACCAGCACACGCAAACTTACCTAAGCTGTTACTTCACGGGCGCTGCCTGAGCAGCTTTTGGTTGGCTGGAGACTAGAGCGATGCTGGGTCCCCCTCCCCGCTCTCCCGCCTCCCATCCGATATAAAGCGCGG
Source organism: Monarcha castaneiventris obscurior (assembly GCA_026261815.1). Taxonomy (NCBI): domain Eukaryota; kingdom Metazoa; phylum Chordata; class Aves; order Passeriformes; family Monarchidae; genus Monarcha; species Monarcha castaneiventris. The sequence continues at coordinate 6,145,651 of JAMPIT010000476.1, forward strand.
CTCCGCGCCGCTGTTTCAGCCGCCAGCACACGACCGCGGGGCAGGTGGTGCTGCAACCGCCTGTCGCACCCTCCTGCCATCCCCGTAAGGACCCGATGAGTTGCTGGCTGCCTGGGTGTCCAGCTCTCAGCATGTGCCGGGGCTTAGCCGCGCTCCCCATCACTTGCCTGGAAAGGTAAGGCTCTTCTGGGATGCAGAGGGTTCCCTGGAAAAGATGCACCTGGACCAACCTCTGCTGCTGCGGATGTGATGTTAGGGTAGAAACTGGGGTGCAGACCTCAAGGAAACACGCAGCGAAGTGATTTGTTGTGGCTGCATCCTTTCTACTCCCCGGGAGGGGAACACGGAGGTAAAACATGCGGAGGAACAGAGGGCTGGACAGGGTTGCCCGGCGCGTGTCGGGCTGAACAAACACACCGGGGTTTCTCTGGCTCTGTCTCTGCACAACTTGCTTCGAGTGGCCAGCAGCAGGAGTATTTTTGTCAACACTGTTGAACTGTTAAGTGACATGTTGCTCCTCCTGCCAACCACGGCTGCAAAGCCCCACGCTGCCGGTTTGACATTTAAACCCTTATTTTTGTATTGGGCGCCTTGGGACGCCTGAACGAGCCGCGGCACACAAATAGCAGAGGGGCCACAGGCCTCGGGAGCACCCTGGGAGCAGAAGCCTCTTCTCCTGCCCTGCTGCCTCAGAGACCTCCCGGTAGGGAGGTGCCTCCTCCGTGCCCTCGCCGCGGAGCCGTGGGTACAGGCAGGAGCATCCCAGCCTCCGGGCACAGGAGCATCGTACTGCCGCTGGCTCCTAAAGGCATGGGGTAGGTGGATGGCGCTGCTGCGGAGCGCAACCCTCTCCACGGCCTGGTGACAGGCTCCTGGAGACGCAGGGGCACCCCAAAAAGAGAGCAGGGGAGCAGCAGCCTGGCAGCAGGGAGATGCTCCCCCTCTGCCGAGCGGAAAGGAATTGCTGTGTTTTTCCAGTGGTTTGGGAGCAGCGGAGAGCTGCCAGGAGAGTGGGATAGGAAAAGGAGCCAGGTTAGCTCCGGGGAGCTGGCGGGGGACTCCAGCTGGGCACTTAGCAGCTGCTCTGTTACCTGCCCCACAGGAAAGAGCTCGTCGTGCTTTATATTCCATGTATCTCTACCTGGGAAGTGGGCAGGAGAAAACCCCCAGGTTTAATGCGCTGCTGAGCCAGGGTTGCCAGGGAGCAGGAAAAGCAAGGGGGGAGCATTTATTTCATACACCAGAGAGTAAAGAAGTGGCTGAAGCTGGGGAGCGAGGGCTGTCCCCCCGAGCCCGTGGGGTGCAGCCCCTGTGAGGGGAGGGGGTGGTGGCAGCAGTCTGATGGTCCAGCGATCCCACCTGTCCCCTTCCTTCTTCCCTTCCAGAGCCAAGGATCTGAAGACCCGCTTAGGGATCCTGCTTCATAAACCCGAGCTAGGACACAAGGCTGGGAGCTCCAGCAAGCTGCAGCTGAACTCCAGGCGGAGGTAAGCCGAGCACTGCTCTGTCCCAGATTCAGCCCAGGCCGGGTCCCCACAGATCAGGCTTTCCCGAGGGATGCTCCTGCCCATCTGCGCAGTAGAGAGCACAGAGCACAGCTCCCCCGTCCCCATAGTCCCACCCAGGCAGACCGGGAAGGCGGATCACTTCCCAGCTCCAGCGGTTATAAAATCCAACTGGAGAATAGAAGCTCTGGCATTAGGCACAGAGAGCAGGGCCTTGGCAAGAGGCAAGAAACCCGCAGGGCTCCCGCACCTCCTGGTGTCTCACACCAGTGGCTGGGATCCCTAGGGAATGCAGGCAGCATTAAACACAAAACACTAAATATTGCTGCTGAGGGTAGGGGGTCTTCTTGAAGAGGATGCTCTGCTGGACTGGCACCAGCAGAAAAGGGCTCTTCTGAGCATTCCCTAGAGAACTTGCTGGACTGGTATCAGAGGAAAGGGTTTTTCTGAGCATTCCCTAGGGAACCTCCTGGTCAGCATGGAGCTGAGGTCGGGTGAGCCATCAGGGAAGGTAAAAGAAAGGGAGGAGAGAGGAAAGAGAGCCCACAGGTAATGGATATTGGTCTCTTGCTTTGGTTTCCTGCTGAGTGCCACTGTATCCCATTGATAGAGCTACACAACTGAAGTGCTCCCATCCCTCGTCACTGGACAGCAAGCCTTATATCCTTTTGTCTTTTCCAGAGACTCCTCCCGAGAGGTGCTGGAATGGAGGGAGTCCTTTGACCAGCTCCTCAAGAGCAAAAGTGAGTAGCATCTTGTTTTTTTCTCTTGGTGAGAGCGTGTAGGACAAATGTACTCTTAGTGAGCTGTACCCCTGAAGTCAGTGTATGATGAAATCTCACCTCCTCCTCCAATGAGGTGCTTTAGGATTTAGAAAAAGGTCCCTTTCCTGCCCAGATCTAATACACAGGGTTCATTGCCTGCCTCATGAAGCTGTATCCTTTCGTCCTGGCTAGGTGTTTTGGGGGGGCAGAAGTGTTGTCTCACAACATCTTGCTGCTGCCTTGGGACAGGAGCACTGTCATGGGCATCCCATGTGGAGCAACCCACCAGGGGGAATGTCATGGTATTCCCAGACCACCCCTTTCTCCACACTCCGGAGAAGGCAGTGTCTGCTCTCAGTGTCTGGTGGAGACAGTGATGTAGCCACCTCCCCTCAGGCTTGCTCAGAAAACTGCATTGCCACCCTCTGTCTGTCTGTCCTGTGCCTCCAGGGATGGCTCTTCCACAGGGAGAAGGAATTCAGCTGTTTTACTGACTAACCATAGCCTTTCCCCCCTCTGATATCACCTGTATGTCTGTGATGCACAGGGCTCCTATGAGGTGCTGTCTCCCTCTCCCTATGCAGACAGTTCCTCCAGACCCAGAGATGGGAACTCTTTTTTAGTCCCATACATAATCCTCTCCTTACACTGGGGTCTGCACAATGGCAGAAGTGCCAGATTTTAATCCAAAAGTGCCAAATTTTAATCCAAAGGTGCCAAATTTTAATCCAAAACTCTACCTTACCCAGCCAGACAAAGTCCTTCCACAGTGCCAGTGTGGGGCCAAGCGTATTTTTTTCCAGCCTTTCTCACGTGCTGTGATGGCTAAGGAGCATCTCCAGCTTTGTAACTTAACACACCCTCCCAGCTTGGCTCTGAAATCCTTGCTGCAATTACTCTCCCATCCTTAACATTTTGTTCCCCCCAGATCTCATCTGAGAAATCAAAATAAAGGCACTGCTGTTTGGTTCCTGCAGTGTTCCAATGCGTCAGCGTGCTTCTCCTTAGGTAGAACTAGCTCTTTTCCGAAGCTGTAAAGAAAATACTCTGAAGCCTCATTACAGAAAGGTCACATAAATAAAACCAGAGGATTATTTGTCTGTGGGAAAGGATTTTATTGGAGTCTAGAGGCCAATTAGCAGTGTCTCAGAGGATGGAATTTGCCCAGAGGGAAAGGAAATCTGCAGTTGTCACTGTCTGAGCTCCCAGGGCACTCACCAGGCAGTGTCTGCTGCTGGTCCTCCTCCTCCCTGCCTTCTGTTCCTTAACTGCTCTTCTCTCCCCTACCCAGGTGGGGTAAATGCCTTCCACACCTTCCTGAAGACTGAATTCAGTGAGGAGAATCTCGACTTCTGGCTGGCATGCGAAGACTTCAAAAAGACCCGGTCGAAAACCAAGCTGGCCTCCAAAGCCAACAGGATCTTTGAGGAGTTTGTCCAAAGTGAGGCGCCCAGGGAGGTGAGAGCATTTTCTGTTGCATCAAATAGGGCAGAAAAGGAATAAAATATCCTGGTGGGTTTTATTAAAGTGCTCTTGGATCAGTGGGAAGATGTCCTCTTGTTCATGAGAGCTTTAATTTCTAGCATGGTGTGGTTCATCACCATTGACTTGTTAATGTTGGAACAGATATTGAATCCAACCATGAAGGGATAGGAAAGTCTGTGAGCATCTTCATCCTTATCTAAAGATGGATTAAAAACAGTTTTTGTCCTCACACAGGAGGGGAGTTAATGTTTGTGGGTGCTGCTGCCTTGCAGGTGAATATCGACCACGAAACCAGGGAGATCACTCGCAAGAACCTCTCGGGGGCCACCTCCACCTGCTTCAACGAGGCCCAGGCCAAGACCCGCACGCTGATGGAGAAGGACTCCTACCCCCGCTTCCTGAAATCTGCCTCCTACCAGGACATGACCAAGCAGGCCACCAGCCGCAGCACCAGCAAGCGGTCACACACCTGACCTGAGCCATGGCAGGGGGACAAGCCAGGGGGCCAGGCACAGGTTGGGATGTGGTTTGCAAGGGCCGAGATCCATTTGGTGGGGTTTTGGCTGAAGTTCTGGAGTTTTAGCAGGATCCCCAGGACCTCAAGCGCTTCCGCTCTGCATGGAGCCACTGGGCCCAGCATTCCTTCCTCCCCATAGGAGCAGAGCAGGTGGGAGCCCAGAGCCTCCCCGTGCAGTTTGACCGGAGGCCTGCACCACTGCAGAGACAGAAAGAAAGCTGATTTGAGCTGCAAGTCCAGGAAAAAGAGATGGGATTCCCCTGAGCATCCACAACCAAAGAGCTCCCACCTGCTCTATGATCTGCAACATCAGCCATCAGCCTGCAGGGCCAGCACAGGAGCCTGCCATTCCCACACACAGGGAATGGCCAGGAGAAAATTTTCATGGCATTTTCAGCTGGAGGGATCCAGCACCTGCCTTCTCCTGATCCCAAGATCCTCCAGCTGTGTCCTATGCATGCTCTGCATCAAATCTTCCCACCTCCTTCCAGTGCAGTGATGTTTTTACCCCTCACTTGTGCTCCACGACCTTCAGATTGCACCTAATCTTAGGTCACGTGCACAACATTTTATTCCTATTATTCCTATTATATATTATTCCGTTATATTCCTATTGTTATTTATTTAATCGTTGTTATTATTATTATATCTATATTTATTAGAAGAGCACTGCTGAAAGCACACACGCATGTCCTTTGCCCTGAGGAGCTTGTAAATGAAATTACTTTAGCTGTTGTACCACTTAGCATGCCTCCCACCTTTTCTGTGTAATAATTTGAGAGGACCAGACAGATTCGTAGCACAATTGTGGAGCAAAGTATGCCAATAGCAGCAGGGAGAGCTGCTAAAGGCTTTGGAGGACCATGGATGGCAATTTAAGGATGCTTTGCAGCCCATGTTATTCCCTTTCTCCCCTTAGAGATGTGGAAGGCATCTCGGCACACAGCAGCTTGTCCTAGGCAGAGAATGGAGAGGTCAAACAGGCACTTTGGGGAGCAACCCTATGTAAAACTTGATTTTCACACATGGGACAGAAAACCTGGGGCTTTGCCTGGGTTTATAATTGGGCTTGGTGTTCCCTTGGATGGTGAAACCGGTCTGCAGCCACTGCATTTTACCAGAAACCCGTGCAGTGAGCAAAATCAGTGCCGTGAATTCAGTGACGGGGAGGGGTGGCAGGACACATCATCAGCTCAGACCTGGGGGCAGCTCTTCAGAAAGTCCCTCTTAGCAGGAATTCCGGGGTCCTGGAGAGGTGTGGCTCCCACTTGGCAGCAATGGTGCCAGCAGCTGCGTGGGTGGGTGATGTGGAGCCTATGCTGGGTCCCGGGGAACATGCCACCAATACTGCTCCCTGCTGAGGGCTGCTTCCCAGGGCTCTGTTTATCCTTAAAGACCAAACCTGGAGGTTCTTATCCCACTGGTACTCACTCCTTGCCAAGGGAATTCTCTTTTGCCCCCCTGTCCCAGCAACAGCCAGAGTACAGCATTGTTTGGGCTTTTCACAGTTGCTTGAGCAGAGCAAGGGACCAAGGACCAGTTTGGGGATGTTATTCCAAGTCCTCTTTCACCATCCCCATCCTGGTTCCACCTCTGAGCCTCTGGCAGTGGGCTTGGTTGTGTTTACAGGGAGATATCAGCTGCTTTCTTATTTATTATTTGTTATAACAACTGGAACCACCTTCGCTGTGTTACTGAAGTGAGCGATGCACAATGGTCTGTTCTCATTACTGACGTAATGTCATTATAAAATAAAATGTAAAGAGGAAAATACCCTGATAGCATGGGCTGGGTCTTTATTTTTTTTTTGATTCTGCACTTTAAATTAAATTTTACATTCTAATTCTGAATGCTTTGCAAACCCTGCAAAGCTGCTTGTATTGGGTGACTCAGGGCATTTCCAGTCACTTTAAAAGTGACAATGTCAAGAGCAGAAAAGGAAGGGGAAAGATTTTTGAAGAGTAAAGCTTTGTGGTACTTGGTTTATCGAAGAAAACTGAACAGTTCATAGAAAGAATGAAAGCAGAAGTGAAGTTTTGAATAAATGAACTGCCAGGGTATTCAGTACTGCTTGTATTGCTCATGTTTTCTGAGCCCTTTACAGGACTGCAGTTCCCAATATCTGCTTGGAATTAGTAAGACACCAATATCTTAAAATTGGGAGGATCCAAGTGAGGGCTGCTTTTAGCAAAAAAAAACCTGCTTTTGGGTCATTCACATAAATAATACTTGATTTTTGTTAGTAACACACCTGATGACTGAATTCATTTACAAGGGGGAAACTCTCTGGTATTAGAGGGGTTATTAAAAAATATCCTATTCCTGTGCAGAGTGTGCTGAGGTCTGAGCACATCCTGGAATGCTCTGGGAGGGAAGGGGAGGGTTGCATGGTCTGTGTCTCTCCTAGGAGAGCTCTCCATGGAAGCACCCAGGGCTGCCTGTGGCAACACAGGGAGAGGAGCACCCAGTGCAGCTTGAAGAAGTGCTTGGAATAAAAACCCAACCAAAACATGTTTTCTTCAGTTGCCTTCTTTCTATTTATTGCGTGTTCTGGAAGCCAAAATTAACTGGCCTGCGTCAGCAGAGAAGAGTGTGAGAGGACTGCAGAGCTGGAATCACAGGGGAATAACTCAGAAATATGCATACTCCAAGGTGTTACTATGAGCACAAGCCACCCCCGCCATTAACATGCATTTTACAGGCACCTGCAGCTACAACAGAACCTCTGGTCCCCTCTAATACAGCCATGCAGGGTCCAAGGATCACCAGTCATTGTAAAATACATCGACTCTGCTCCATCCCTATTCCCCGCCTTTCCAGAGGAAAGCAGGTTGAGCTTCCCCCCACCTTTCATTTCCTTTTAAATTAAACATGGTATTGTCTTACAAGCCAGGTGGTTTGGGATCGTAGCAGCTTGCATCTATACCTTATCTTTGTGCATGTCAGAGGGAAGAAATGGACTGAAAAGTATCCAGGAAATATTTAAATTACTTGTCAGGAAAGAGAGCTGTAAAGCAGACTAGAAGAAGCTAGAATCAAAAATAATGTTGCTTTTTTTTTTAACTGCAGCTCCTGAATGAAAAATATGAATGCTTTGTCTTGCACACCTTGAAGTTATTTTAAAACTGATTCTCCATTAAAAAAAAATAAATAGGCCAACAAAAACAATAAAGTAAAGAAGTAATAAAAATACAGAATTAAAATATTTTTGAGCTTTCTTTAGAAGGAAATTTGAGGCTGTGTCCATTCTTGCTGCATCATGCATGGCCCAAGTTGAATCTCAGCTGCCAGAGTTGGCAGCTCTCAGACCCCACAGCTGGTCCTGGACAATCCCATTTGCAGCCCAGTTTCCTCTTTACAAGTCTGAGATGCTTCCCAAAGAGAAAATCCAGTCACTAAAAGCAAGCCTTGCATCCAGCTGTGGCTGCTGCCAAAACCCAGCGGTAATGCAACAAAACCTTAAAGCCTCAGGGGGATAAAAAAACCCCAACTCACAAAACCACGTTGAGAAAGAGGAGCCAAAGCTTCCCTCGGCTGGCTGCGGTCACGCCCAGTAAACCTCGGCTGAAGTTTCCCAGGGAGGAGGCTGCGAATTTGGAAGCAGCTGAGGAGATGTGAGCTCGAGGAGCCAGTGTGGGGACTGGTACTGCCCTGCCCCCCAGGCTGAGAACACATACTTGCTCCGGGGCCAGGTTTCCATAAGCCAGGATGGAGGGTGGATTTATTTGATGGAAAAAAGCCATTTCCCCATGCCCTGCGACCCTGAGCATTCCCAGCAGCAGCTCAGGGGCACCTGCAGCCAGAGGGTTCCTGCTCTAGTGGGACCAAGCAGCTTTGGGGTGGCCTTAGGACACGGACATGGATGCAGGAGTATATGTATTTAGGCAGGTGGATGTGCATATATATAAGTGTAGGAATTCTAAGCCTTCATTTTCCCTGGATACACACATGTGACAACAGGCGAACTCATGGCTGCATGAGTGTACATCCATGATTAATTTCTCTTTTTAAAGAAAGAATGCAAAGGAATGCTGTAAATAGTTCTTTAGATACATTTTTGGAGGAAGCTCAGCAGCAGGGCCATTTCAAACATGGCAAATGCTTCACCCTGCATTCTGCAGTGCTTTGCCAGCCCCCGGGCCAGACAGTGGGGAGGGAGCAGCTGGATGGCATTGCTCTGCAGCTTCCACTTCAAGGCCTTTGCCTGAATAACGTGCCAGAACTCACAGCTGATGTGTTTCCACATGGCTCACCTTCCCCTGACACATGCAGCTGAATGCCAAGGTTGTCAATGAATGCCCAGGGATTGGGATGTGTTGCCCTGCTTGGTGAGGTCCCTGCCTGCCTCACTGTTGCCCTCACCTCTCCTTCCCTGCTGCTCTTTTCTTTTTTGGTGGTGATGAGGATTGAGCAGCAGTCTAAAAAACTAGAAAATGAAGTTTAAAAAAATGTAAAAATACTCCAAAAAGGCACAGATATGGCACTTGGGGATGTGGTTTAGGGGTGGACTTGGCAGTGCTGGATGATGGTTGGACTCAATGATCTTCGCGGTATTTTCAAACCTAAATGGTTCTGTGAGAAGTGGTTGATGCTCCGCCATAGGTAGCATCACCTGCCATCCTTCTGTGGACTGTTTTCCAGGGTCGTGTTCCAGCATTGAAAGTCACATCAGCATGGCCAAGCACATAAACCCTGGGATATTCCCATTTGGAAATACAATAAGAAAGCACATGAAGGGAACAGGAAGAAAAAACTTAATCCTACTATTCATAGCTCCTTTAAAAATGATTTTGCCCTTGGCAGGCAGTTTTTGTTGCCACATTTTGCCTCATGTTTATTTGTGGCTGCTGGGAGGACATGGATTCTCGGAGATGTCGTCTCAGGGGAAGGGATGCAAAAATGGGTGTAAGCCCATCAGAATGGAGGGAAAGGGAGATCTGTTTAGCTGTGTTCTCAATTTCCCTGCTGTCTGTGTCTCAGCAGCTCATCTCCTGAGTCCCTGGGTGCGTGGGGGCAAATAATGGCTGCAAATGTGCAAATACAGCAGGAACTCCATAACCCAGAGGCTACAGAATAGTGGTGGAGAGGAGCTGTTACTCCTATGCTTTAGAAAACCTTTGAGACCCTTTCATTCCCTGGAAACTTCCTGTTGCAGGGACTCTATAAACTTACAGCTCTGTGGAAAACAATTTGGATCAGGAAAGCGCTACTAGCAAACCCTTCTTTGCTGGGATGCAGACATACGATATTACTGCCACAGCCCTGCTGGTTGCAAACACCTCATTCCCACCATCGTAGCATTTGGGTTTTACCACCCTAGGGATTTTCATCTTCCCACCATAAGATAATAAATTACTTTAATTAAATCAGCAAGCTGAAGAAGACTTTTGTACTTGGGTGGGTGGGTGATGTGATGTTATGTACTGTAACACTGGCTTTTTTTTGGATGTCTTTATTGGCTTTGAAGCTGAGATGTGCTTGCTCTGGTTGTTTGTCTGTTTTGCAGCCTGCAAATGGGTACTTGAAAACCAGCAGCTACAGCCATAGCCCTGGTCAAACAGGGAGAGATTCTTCATGTGTATTGAGATCCTGACAGCCTTGAGACAGATTGGAGATTGCTCCCTGAGTTTTCACAGTCTCTGTCCCTGTGGGGCTGTGTCAAGGTCTCCTGTGGCAGCACAAACCCTGTGAAATTCCATGCAGAGACCGTGGGATGTTCCCAGACCCTGTGGATACACTGCATGCTGTGGGAAGCAGGATGCCCAACACCACATTGAGGTACATAGATGAGACTCCTGCAGAGGCAGAGCTTAGTGAAAGCTGGCATGGAGAAGTGAGTCAGCAGTGCAGACATCCATAAGGATTGGGATATTCATGTAAAACACAAGCAAGACTTCATCTTTAAGCCCTTTAAGGGCTTTTCTGTGCCCTTGTGCCTGTATCCATGTCCACATGCAGATTCCCAGTTTGTGCATGTACCGAGGCACCATGGCAAGTCAGGAATGATTTAATTGACACAATTCCAGCCCCATTTCAGATGTGAACTGAATCCTGCCACTGGCACAGTTCAGTGGAGGAGCTCTGCTGAGCTCATCTCACATCACAGGGTGATGAAAGAAAACTGGGTGGGTCATCCCAGCCTGGGCTCCTTCAGGTATTTCCTGCACAGGCTTTCCAGGCAGATAAGGAAGGCCTGGAGGACCAGGCTCCCTGGGTCTTTACACAGAGCTGCCTACAAGGAGCACAGTGCCAGCGTGGTGGGACTTAACCTGTCCAAGCAGTGAGGAACCCACAGATCTGGAGCTCAGCGATTCTCCGGTTGTAATTTAGCAGCATTTAGTTCCCTCATGTGGATGGATTTACCAAAAGGTGAGGAAAAGTTTAAAATAAAACCCCAAACCATCCCAAATCTCCCCCAAACCAGGCCACTGATGCATTTAATGTCTCCACGCCTTCAGCTCCCGAACCACTGATGAGCTGATGTTTGTACACAGGGTCTGTATGTATGGGACTGTACCGGGGAGAGCACTTTGCTCATGACTTCTCTGCTGTGTGCTGAAAAACAAGGCCGCCAAACAGCTTTCCCAGAACCGCACCATTCTCCTGCAAGCAGATAAAACCTTCCTTCCTGGGAGGGGCCAACACATACTTGGGGACTTTACCCGGAAGCAAACACGATCGGGGGATGCTGGCTGGGGAGCAGCAGCGAAGAGCAGCCGCTAGGAAAAGCTGCTCTATGGCTTTGAAAGCATTTTCGTAAGTGGCCGAGCTTGTGGCCGGGCACAGGGACCCCTTGCTGGCCGTGTCGTTGTGGGTGGCAGGGCTAGGTGACACATCGGCACATCGGGACACGCAGACGCGAACGCCTCATGGTCAAAAGTCACTGGGGCGGGGATAGAAATGTTTAAAGATTTCCTTAAGTACAGACCTTGCGACTCTGCTGCTCGGAGGAAGAGGAGGAAAGTGTTCAGCCCCTCTCCTCCCCCTCCCCAGGTTTCTGCCGTCCCGATAGGGACGAGGATCTTGAGCCCCACCGCGCCCAAGGGATGCTGTGCTGCTTTTCTGGCCAGGAAAGTAACTTTTTTTCTTTTTTCTGTATTGCAAAAGGTATAGAAGGAAATATATTTCCTTGTATACAAGGAAATGAAATGCATCTAAACCAATGAAATACTGTGTTTATTTCCTGCTGGGCAGGGAAATAAACCATCCAGAAAACAGTCTTTGGCTTTCCTGAGGGTAAATTCATGTAAATTGCTACTTTGCTTTTATACCTTAAGAGTTCTCTATCCCTTTCCTGATTTGCTTAGGTAATTTATTTCCAGTTGAGCTGGTCAGGCAGTAACTCCTGAAAGTGCTGGTCACTACTAAAATGGGTATTGGAGTCCCACTTTTTCTAGATACCAGACAGATAAAGGTAAATTAAGTCCTACCTGATTAATCTCCTACTGTGGTGAAAATTTTAGGAGACACTTCCTGTCAGGTAGGGTCTCCTCATGGCCTATAGAAGCAGGAGGGATTATGGTTGGCTTTCTGCCTCACTCTAGGTGTTGAATCAGGGACAGTCAGGACTGTGTGTGGTTGCCATCCAAAGCTGAAGGGGAATGCCCATCTCTGCCTGCCTGCTGCATTCTCCACATGACACCATTGCTGGGGGATGGCTTATCAGGTAACCTGTGATGAGTCTGAGATAGCATTTATAGCAAAAGCAGCAGGGACGCCTCCCTGGGCCGTGAGAGGGGCTGGGGCCAGGCAAGGAAATTATGAGTCCATGAGTGCTAAAGCTGTGCTTCTCTCCAGGCCTTGGGTCTCTTGGCCGGCACTGGCATTGCCGTCCTCAGCTGCCCCTCACACAGACCTGCAGGACACTGAGTGTAAATGGTGAGGTTTCACGGGGTAATACAGTAGTATTTTCTGTTCATTAATCAGGTGAAGACCACAGACACCTTAAAATAGAACCCAACGTTTCATCGGCCACACCCAGTGCATCCCCCACAATCAAGGCACTGAGCACTGCACCTCTCCCATTCTTCTCTGGATCCCTGGGTTCTGGTGGGGAGCACCAGAGGTGCAGAGCCCTCCCTCTGACCACCATGGAGCCCCCAGCTCACAACCAGAAGAAGGTCTCTAACCCTCCCAGCATGAAGACAGCAGAAGTCCTTAACTCCAAGTTAAATGCTGCTGTGAAGAACAGGGATAAAGAAGCTGTGCTAGAGCTGCTGGAGCAAGGGGCAGATGTGAACTCCAAGGTAGACAGTGGCTGGACACCCCTGCAGACTGCAGTGCAAACTGGTGAGGAGGACCTGGTCTGGCTTCTGCTGGACAGGGGAGCTTCTCTGCATGCCAGGAAGGACAATGGTGGCACTGCATTTACTGAGGCAGGCATAGCAGGGAATGTGGATATCCTGAAGCTCCTCCTGGAGCGTGGTCAAACGTTAACAACCAGGACATCAATGGCTTCACAGCTTTCATGGAGGCCGCGTGGTACGGGAAGGAGGAAGCCTTGAGATTCCTGTACAGCAGAGGAGCAGAGGTGAATTTGGGGAGGGTGACCAGTGAGGAGAAAGCCAGGCTGCACAAAGGAGGTACCACAGCGCTGATGGATTCTTGCAGGGAGCACCACTTCTTGGCCATGAAGATCCTGGTCCAGGAGATGGGGGCTAATGTGAACATCTGTGACAACAGAGACAGGAATGCCTTGATCCACACTCTAAAGAAGGGTTCAGACAAAAAAAGATATGAGTCAGCTGTCTCCATAGTTCATTTCCTGCTGGAGCACAGTGTGGATGTGAAAAGCAAAGATGAATGTGGCAAAACTGCCCTCATCCTCGCTGCTGAAATGGAGAGCCTGGAGCTGGTGACAGCTTTGTTGCAGAAGGATGAAATAGATACTGATGACATGGATGAGGAGGACAACACAGCCCTGATGGTGGCTGTGGAGAAAGGTGATTGCAATATAGCAAAGTTTTTGTGTGAAGAGGGACCAAGGACTGATGACAGGAATTTTATTGCAGTTGCAAGGAGAAATTGTTCTCTTAGCATGGAAAACCTTCTTTGTGAGCACAAGGCCCAGTTTATTCCAGAAACCCCCAGAGCCTGGGAGCCAAACAGCAAATGCTGGAGGGCCCAGCTGAAAGAACTTGATTGAATGTATTGCCCCATGATTGGCAAACTGGAGATATTTCCGTACACCTAGCAGAGAATTCAGGATGGCATCTACCTCGGGCTCCACGGAGGGACAGAGGTAGCAGTGAGAATAACCCGCAGTGCAGAGGGTGATGAAGAGAAAAGGTTCTTTGAACAATGTTCTCACTGTGAACATCTAGTGGAGCTCTTCCAATCTGAGAAGGAAAAAGGCTGCATGTACTTGTGCTTCCCACTCTGGGGAAAAAACCTCCAGGAACACCTGCAGGACCCTGAAAGCCAAAAGGATTACAAAGCTGCTCTGAAGATGATCTTCCAGGCACTGAGAGAGTTGCATTCCCTCAGATTTGCTCACCAGGATCTACAGCCTGGGAACTTCATAATAAGTTATATTTTGCTTCCTTTATGTTTTCATTTTGCTTTTCCTGTAGTTTAGAGAAGAAGGTATCACAGCTGTCTGTAAAAATACAGATGTCTTTCTGCTGAATGGGGTGGCTTTAGATCTCCTCTTTAAATAAGTACTGATATGTTCACAGAGAGAACAACCTTACCCATCTCAGTAGCTCTGCCCTCCTCTCCAGGGCTTTGCAGGCAGATAAACCCACCACAGATGCCTTCAGAGAACATGTTTTTAAAGAAGGGGCCATCCAGAAGTCAGTGATGGACCGTATGAAGGTCTGCCACCTTTATTTGTTAAAAATTTCTCTTATTTCCTCAGATTTAGGTGGCAAAATTTACTTGGCAGACTTTGGTAATAAAAGATAAAGAAGAATTAATTAAAGATTGAAGGCCAAGAAGAACTTGTAAACTCAGATTTAGAGGCAAGTTCTTTGTGAATCAACTGATGGTTTAAAATTTTGGGTGCTCTGTGATATTCTCTGTTGCTGTGGGTCCTAGGGAAAGGCTTTTTGCATCCCTGATTAGAAAACGCCTTGATTTTTGGGAAAGTCCATGTAATGACAGATGTTGTCTAAGAGTGATGGTGATTTGGATGCCCATCTCCTCTGTCCTCATGCACACAGCTTTGAGGTTTGTGTGGGTGTGTATTTTAAACTTCTGGGCACCTACAGGATTTAGGGATATGAGTGCTCTTCAGTTAGGTTGGAAGCTGGGAGCGTGTGGCACAGGAGCAGTGATGTCTCTTTGCAGGCCCTGGGCAGGTTTGTGCTCTGTGTTTTAACAGGCGTAGGAAACCCCTCCAGCAAGTTGGCATCAAGGATTTGGCTCCCAATTCCCCAGATTACACAGAGGCTCTGGACCTTGTACAAAGCCTGTCCTCTCGTGATGAACGAGGCTTGGAAGGGTTAAGCAAACATCCCTACTTCTGGAGTAATCAGAGGTAAATCGTGGGAGTACAAAGGATGTGGAATTTTGCTGTGCGAATTGCCTGTAGTGCTGGGAACAGTGATATCCCATTGCAGCTAATGAAGTTTCTCATCCCACAGCAGGTTCAACTTCCTGAAGAGTATATAGAATCAAATCAAAGACATCCAAAATCGAAAAAGTATTTTTCAAGTTCCTAATGTCACTGAGACAATTTTTCCTTATCCACAGTGGACCTTATCCACAGTAATCCTCTTCAATATGGATTGGTGTCAGGTTTGAGCTAGACATTCAGGCAGAAGGTCTTCCTGAGTGTTTCACAGGCTCTGTTTAAAAATGGAACTGGAAAAAGTAGTCCCACACAAATACAGACAACTGGGAGAAACAATTCAGCTGAAGGCACGTAGTCAAAAGATGTTGATGCTAAGGGGAGCTCTGTTGACTGGGGTGGTAGAAGGGGTTGGTCATTCTCAAATTAGCTGGCAGACCTTCAAAGTTTATTGGTGACCACTTAAGACAAGGACCTCTGGCCCTTGTTACCAGCAAATTTCTGGTGAAAGTGTTTTGTTGGTTGTCTCAAAAGCAGCGAGGCCAGGCCTGCTTTGGCAGGTGATATCGTGCCACATCATTTGGAGTCTGACAGTCTCAGTTCAGTACAGCAGGCCATGTGCTCTCATCAGTGTCACAGTTGGATGAGGACTCTGGACTCCCTCCTGCCCTCCAGGCATCCATGAAAATCTTCTGTGCCATGTTGACAGTCCTAATAGTAATGCCACACCTTGGCAAGGCAGGAGAGGAAGCACTTAGAGGGATCAGGGGGTGGTGTGGTGCATGTCCTGCAGAGTGGACTCTTCTGCTCATGATGGGAAATAGGCTTTGGAGGGTCAGGAGATTTTTCCCATGCAAAATGATGTCCCTGCAAAAAGGCAGTGGCTGCAGTAAGTAGATGTGCTGTTTTTGTGGAGTGTGAAAGGCAGGAAATAATCTATATGCTTTCTTTCAGATCAACAAAGATATTTTAGATGTCATGGAAAATCCTAGGAATGCAAAACCATTCAAATACAGCAATGACATTACCAGCCTCTTGAGGCTCATGAGAAACATGGATGAACACAAAGACGAAGGGTACATGTTCTCATCCTCGCCCATGTCAAAATTGCATGGAATCAGAGAATACCCTGAGTTGGAAAGGACCCACAAGGATCACCAAGTCCTGTCTTTGTCCAGGACAAGCCCAAGAATCCCCACCATGTGTCTGAGAGCACTGTCCAAGATGAAAGTGGGATTAGGCAGATGGAGGTGCTGGAGAAATCACAAAAAAAAAAAAAAAAAAAAAACCGGATTGAGGAGTTTAACAAAGGTGTAGAAAAGTTGCAGCTCTGGGGTTTTCTAGGAAACCTCCCCATGCTATCAGAAAGCCTCTGGAATGGCGTTTTCTCTGCAAGGGCATCCTAGAATACTGACCCCTTGGATAAGCTTTAAAAATCCTTTTTGCTTTTGTTCCCTTTCAGGATCAGCAACAAAATAGGAGACTATGCCAAATATTTAATGAAGTTTTTCCAAAACTTACCATCTATGTATACAACAGTTTACGCCAGAACCCTATGTACAGTCAATTTGCATACTTCCAGGACCTTTCTCTGTAGGATGTCACTGCCTCCTGTCCCGTGTCTGATCCCACCATCACTCCTTTTATGTCTTATTTATTCACCTGTAGAAGAGCTGAAGATCTGGGTAAGGAGATGGGATAAAGCACACGCAGGACTGGAGGACTTAAACTAGGGAAAGATTACAAAGTGTTTGGTGTAACAGCCACGAGCTTTGGATACACTGTGATTATATGTTGCTTATGAAAATGTTTTTCAGCTGTTGAAAAGGTTGGTTTTTGTGGTTTTTTTATCAAACTGGGATTGTTATTCTTTCAATGACCCCACGGAGAAACAAACTTGAAATAAACTTGCCTAGAAAACTGACTCTATACTCCTTTAGGAATGAGGTCCCCCCATCCCCTCTGCAGAGGAAGAGAGATTCTGCAGCACTATCAAACCACCACCTGCATTAGTGGTCCTGGCCTGGAGTAAAGGTACTTTGGATGGTCCTGGGAACCTTTTAAATACATAATGGAAGTTTGACTACACAACCGTTGATGAGAAAATACAACCAGGAGACTGCTGACTCCTCTTGTGCCAATAATTTTTGTGTTTTACCTTTCCTCCCTGCTCTTTTTTTCTTGCTCACTGTGCCTTTCTCATGCCCAGAAGGCAGGACGACACCCAGAGATGTGTGCTCAGGTCTCAGCAGTGGGGGGAGCAGGGGGCTATGGGGTGCCCTGTGCCACAGCAGCATTTCTGCTCTTGCATGAGGAGAAGTGAGGCCATGGGCTGGGCTCCTTCAGCCTCCTGTAAAATGCCATGTTTCCAGCTTTCTGTGACCTTTGCATCTTCTTCCATCACTCGGCTGTTTCACTGAAGGCCTGGGACTTGTCAGCCTCAAAAGGCATGCCCAAAACAGAGCAGTGATTAAACCCAGGGAGGCTGTGACTTATCTCTCTGGGGCAATCTGGCTGCTGGGAAGAATTTCCAGGGATGGCTCCTGTGCTCTGCAGAGCTGTGTCCTGCTTTCTGAGAAGCCAGAAACACCAACAAGGCTGCTGTCAGAGAAGTAATCTGATCTATGCACAGCATCTGCAGAGCAGATTGCTCCCAGAGCATCAGACCATGGGAGGAAGGAATGCAGGACTGGGAGCAAGGCTGGGGAAAACACCAGGCTGCCTCTCCCAGGAGGATGGGCCAATGCTCTGTGAGATGCCAGGCAGGATTGAAAACTGGTGGGCAGTGTCTGGGGCACAGCTGGGGGCAGAACCAACTGCCAACATCAGTGCTGATGGCTCCCAGCATCAATGCCCACCTGGGAGGTGCTGCTTGCCTTTGCCCTGGGCAAGTTTGCAGCCCATGGATGGTGCCCAAAGGTGTGATTTGGCCCCACATACTTCATTCCCCTGCTGTGCTGCCTGTATTTGCTGTGCCTCTGCCTTTTTCCTCTGCTGGGGCCCCCCAAGACAGCTGGCTCAGCCCAGTGTGATGGGATCAGGTTCTCCCTGTCCTGGCTCTTGCATGCTAAGGACATGCTTGTATGCATGGGGGTGCTCCCAGCTCAGCATGGCTCATCTGCTGCTCTGAAAAACAAACCCACAAACCAGCCCACAGAAGCAGTGGAGTGAAGCCTGTTCTTATCTGTGGTTTTACTGTGCTGAGCTTCAGGCACATCCTGTGAGGCCTTCGAGGGCCTGGGCTCAGCTGGGCTCAGGAGTGTTAGTGAAAAGCTCACAAAAACACAGCAAGTTTTTGGGCCTGAAAGCTTTCAGGGCAAAATCAACTTCCAGCACAAGGGCAATTTTGAGAGTTGGTCACATTTCATGTTGTAGAAATGGCATCAGCTTCCCAAGCACTTCATTTAAATAAATGTTCTTAGGTTTGGGTATTTTGATCCTCGAGAAGCAAAGTGTTGATAATCGTAAGTGATAAATACGAAATATGTTTTCATCTGCCTTCAAAATGTACCTGGTGTTATTCCTAGGATGCACAGATCTTCTAGGATCTGAGATTAAAAAGTGGTTAAAAATAGCTGAAAATTACAAAGCCGAGAGCTTGCCTCTGACAAACTGATAAAGGTTGTGGTCTTTTCTTCATGAGGTCCAAAGAATATTTGTGATTTCCGCAGCTTCCTGGTGACTTGGCAAAGCCACTTTGACTCAGTTTCACCTGGGGAGAATTAAGGCCTTTGCTATGATTTGGTTAGTGCTTTGTAAACATACTGGCTTAAAAAAAAAAAACAAAACAAAAAACCAAGACCTCACCAAAAAAAAGCATGTTGAAGCCCCAGTCAGGCACAAGCTGATTTTGTTGGAAAATCAGAAAGGCTTTGGCAAAACAGTCACCGTCTCAGTAGCCAGAGATAGCTGAGTAAGTGAACCAAGTAGGCTCTCTCAGCCTTGCCACCTACAGGAAGTACTTTTGTGTGGAAAGGTGAGGAGCTGAGATACGTTTTACAGATACATGTGAGGAAGGAGATTTGTGTGGTATTTCAGCTGGTAACACATGTCACAGCATGTCCCTGCCATGGCTGCAGAGCTGTGAGCTGCTGTGCTGTCACCAGGTAAGCCGGAGGATGCTGTGAGTTGCTTTATTTTTAGGTCTTACTGCTGACTAAGTGCAAACAATTCCTTGTGTCCAGGCTGCTCAGCTTCCTTGGATCACACCCATGGGGGTGGTGTTTTGGGAGGGCTTCTGCTCAAGGGCGGGCTGTCCTACCCTTAGTTCCTGGAGGGAAGGGAGAGATGCTGCATCAGTGGCTGCTGTTGCTGGAGGCAGGGTGAGGGTGATCAGGAACCAGCATATGGCTCTGTGCTCCCAGGGAGGAATTCTGGCCATGGAGAGGGTGATCAGGGATGAGCATAGGACTGTGTGCTCCCAGGGAGGAATTCTGGCCATGGAGAGGGTGATCAGGGATGAGCATAGGACTGTGTGCTCCCAGGGAGGAATTCTGGCCATGGAGAGGGTGATCAGGGATGAGCATAGGACTGTGTGCTCCCAGGGAGGAATTCTGGCCATGGAGAGGGTGATCAGGGATGAGCATAGGACTGTGTGCTCCCAGGGAGGAATTCTGGCCATGGAGAGGGTGATCAGGGATGAGCAGAAGGCTGTATCCCAGGGAGGAGTTCTGGACATGGAGATGTGCAGCAGCAGTTTTCTGTGACTCTTACTGGAGATGGTGGGGGTGAGCAACATCCTGCACAAACCCTTGGGATTTAAGGGGAGCCACAGCCTGTGCTGGGTGGTTCGGAGGAGGTGAACACCTCTGGGACCACCTACCTGCCCTGCGGGGCAGACTCGCTGAGCGAGGGCCTCTTCTCCCCACTCAGATCTGAATCTGAGGAAAACAACAGCACAAACTTCCCACCATGGGCTGCTGCAGGGAGCCCTCGAGCCCAGCTCCCATCCCCGCAGCCGGAGCTCCCCTCAGGAGCAGAAGGGTCCCTTTCAGTGCTGGCTCACCTTTTTGCTCCTCTGAAGGCTCAGTTTTCTTCTGGGGCCGTGGCAGCAGGAGCTCGAGGCCTTCTGACAACGTGAAGATAATGATAGGCTTTTTACCTGGTGAGGGAAAAGAGATGGAGTGCTCCGATGGCAAATGAGGGAGGACAGCAGTGTTGTCCCCCTCAAATCACTTGGGGCTTGCCCAGAGCACAAGGAAGGATGGCTGAGCAAGGACTTGAGTTACCTACATCTCCCTGACTGCAAAACAGTTTGGGGGCTGCAGGGTGGGGGTGACGTGTCCCACCCTGGTGCTGTGGCAAGGCTGGGGGGGAGATCCTGGGTGACAGAAATAGGAGACAGGGAGACAGGCTTTGTGACTGCCTGGGCAGCTTGTCCCAGGAGTCACCCTGGGGTTGGGCAGTGTGTCCATGCCCTCAGGCAGCGACAGTGCCACAGTGACGCCTGGTGATGGCTCACAGCCTGCCACCGCCCAGCCCTCCTCACATGGCGTCTGCGCAGCCCTCAAAATAAGGGAAGTGCACGGCGTGGGTGACACGAGGTTTTTCTCTGGAATTACAGGTGTTTTCCCCAGCAATTTCGGTGCTTTTTAAAAGGCAACAAAACCAATTTTTTTTTCCCCAGCTCAAAAGCAAGTTTTTATCTAAACGTCAGAAAAGCAAGACCCTTAGAGAAAGGTCATTGGTGAAAGCCTAAGGTGCAGAAAACTGTCTCAGGAGCTGGTGAGGACATCAGCACAGTCAGAAACAGCAGCTATTTTGGGTCACCCATCTTGTCCCCACATGCCAGGCAAGCTGAGGGGTTTTTCTGCCTGGCTCCCATTACTCATCCCTGTGAGATGCAGCAAGGAGCAATGGCTTGGGGACTGTTGGCCCAGGGACAGTCCCCGTGCAATTAATGTCCATGCTGGAGAGATCACAGTCTGCTATGTGTCCAGAGCAGCTCCCACTGCAGTTGCTCTCTGCGGCTGTAGTTAAAAGCGGGCTGTGCTGCTTGGGACTGTCCTAACCCTTGCAACAGTTTGCACTGATTTAATCACAGAATAATTGGTGTTGGAAGGGACCTTTCAAGGCCAT
The DNA here is from genome assembly GCA_026261815.1 of Monarcha castaneiventris obscurior. Taxonomy (NCBI): domain Eukaryota; kingdom Metazoa; phylum Chordata; class Aves; order Passeriformes; family Monarchidae; genus Monarcha; species Monarcha castaneiventris. The sequence continues at coordinate 6,166,513 of JAMPIT010000476.1, forward strand.
CTAGTCCAGCCCCCAGCCATAAGCAGGGACACCTCCCACTAGATCAGGTTGCTCAGAGACCCGTCCAACCTGCTCCTGAACGTTTCCAGGGATAGGGCTGCTACAGCTTCTCTGGGCAACCTGTACCAGTGTTTTACCACCCTCTAGTGTAAAAAGCTACTTCCTTATCTCTAATCTGAATCAGTTTAAATGTCACTCTCTCCACTCCCTGAAGACCCTGGCAAACACTGTCCTTGTCCTTGTCACTAGCTCGGAATACATATGTGATACATGAGGTTTTTCTGGGGTTTTTTGGTGACTTTTGCATTAAAACAACTATGTTTGAGAAGGTCCTGGAAGTGCAGTGAAGCTCTGTAAGAAGGTGGAGACCCGAGCTGAGCATTGGATGTTGTCCATGAAAATACTCAAGGTGTGAGGTGGTTTGAGCTACAGAGATGTCTTGGCATTCCTGGAGGACAGGGCTCTGTCACCCCAGCCCTGCTGTGGAGCAGGAGCTCAAGCACCTGCCTGGAGGGATCCATATTATCGAACTCTGCTGCTTTTTAACCAGAACTCGACAGTGATAAATGACAGGGAGCAGAACAGCAGCTTGCTGACACCCACTCATTCATCAAAGCAAGATTAGTATGTGCCTATTTTGGTTTCCCCTTTAATCAAAAATCAATTAGACGATTTCCAAATGAATATTCAGACAAGGACTGGGTTGTCAGACAGACTGACAACACTCAGCACCACTTTGTGTTGTTCAGTTTAGAGTTATTCAGTGTATTGAAACCAAACAAGTGTATGAGGAAGAAAAAACATCTCTTTCCCTGGAGATGTCACCTCAAATCCTGATGAAGCTTATTCTCCATTCCAGATATTCAAAGCACCCTCCATGGAATGCCACTGTGCCTGGTGTTTGGCTGCACAGTCGTTCTCCTTTTCCTGCTCCCATTTGACTTGCAACCCAAAAGACTGGGGTTTTTATTTCTGTTTCAGGGGTTATTCCTGAGTATTTTTAACTCAGTTATTGAAATAAATAGGAGTTACACAACAGTTCTTTGCTTGGGAAGTCTCTGTGCTCACTTCCCTATTCACCAAAGAAAATTTCTAAAATCCCACTGGACAGTTTTGACTGATTTTGCCAGGGAAAAAATATTCCATTTCATTTTTCCAACAGGCCTGCACCACATACAGCTTCAAAGCTGTGTGAAAGAGGGGGTCTTTTAAAGGGAACCCTGTAAAAAACAAACTCCCAGGTCTGGACGTGTCTGCACTGGAAGAACAAACCTGGAGCAAAACGTGTGGTAGAGGGAGTGGCCACCAGCTTCTTGGGACCGTGGATCTTGGGTACTTTGGAGGAGGTTTTTCCAGGAGGTGAAGAGGCTGGAACCCTGCCCTCCTTGTGGTCCCAGGAGCTCCTGCCCCGCTTGGGGACCTGAGAGCTCCTCTCCTTCTTTTGGACCCGGGAGCTCTTGTCCCCCTTCATGAGCTGAAAGCTCCTGTCCTCCTCATGGATCTCAGAGCTCCTGACCTCTGCATAGGCCCGAAAGCTCCTCATCACTTTCCAGGTGCAGAACCTGTGTGAGAAACACCAGAGACAGTGAAGCTCCAAGGAGACAATTCCAGCTGAGCTCCTGGGGAGTGTCTCATCTGCCTCATGTCAGAGGAATGAGTGGCTGGAGATAAAGGCTGGCATCCACAGAGCCTCCTCCACCTGGAGAGAGAGGGGATAGATAGGTACCTTCTCCAGAAGTACATCAGGATGGGGAACAGGGTGACCTTGGCATTGTGGTAGATGGCCCGGGTCACTGGCCCCTTGGAAGATAAACGCCAGATTAAATCCCTCTCTTTCTCAGAGATGTTGACCTGGGCACAGAAGAAACCAAAAGTTTGCAGCACTCCTGATGGGGCTGGGTTTCTCTCCCTGGCCCCACCTCAGCAGTCTCTAAGAAGAGAACCAAATTACATCCTGGCTGCATGCCCCAGACACGAGGGTAGGATCCCACCTGGATTTCTGTGGAAAGCATTGTGCTCTCCAAAGGGGAGATGGCAGTACTACTGGAAGGGGATGGAGCCGGTGCAGTGGGGAGGAGGTGATGGTGGCATTGGCTTCTGGACAGTGAAAGGACTGGATTGGTGCTGTGCAGCAGCATCCTGGTGCTTCAGCCCTGGCATTTGTCCAGCAGGTAATGGATCATCCCCATTTCTTCCATCCTTATTCACATGCTTGTTCTCAATCTATCTGGGGCTGGTGGGGGATTGCTTCCCACCCCTCACAGCCCATGTAGAAGTCCCAAGCTCCAGAGCATGCCCCAAAATCACCACAGCAGATCCAGACCCCTGCCTTTTTCTCTTTCCCCACCACTGTTCCCAGCTGTGCTGCCTTGAGCAATGAGCAGGGAGCCGTCTCCAGCCTTCCTGGGCAGGTCCCAGGGTCTCACCCGCAGCTTTGGGGGGATATCAGAATTCAGGAAGAGTCTGCTGATGATGTCAAGTTTCTTTTTGAGAAAGGCAACGTGCTTTTCTGACTGCATGTTGCAGGGTGCTACAGCTTCCATGGAGTCAGCCAACCTGGAAAACCTGCAAAGGCACATGGGGTCTTGCTCTGAGACAAGTGCTGGTAACTGCCAGGCTAGACAGTCATGTTCTTGCTTAATTTAGTATTTGCTTGGCCAGAAAAAGCAATCCTCAAGGTGTGGAACAGTGACACAGGAGGTATGAAAAGCCACCTCCCTCTTCTGCCACCCTCATGGTCCTAGGATTCACCTGGGGCAGGTGATGTTCCCCCTTTTTGGGAATAGAGGAGGATTGAAAGCTGGGGATTTGCCTGCTGGGTGTTGGCTGTAGGGCTGGTGTCCATTGGCCATGGATTGGTCTTACAGGTTGGTTGGGAACATGGACAAAGTCAAGGGAGAAATACCACCACAACTGGGACATCCAGAATGGTGTAGGCAAAATGTTGGGATTGCTTGGGAGTACCAAACCAAAAGGATTTCAAACAGGAACCCGTAGCAAGAGGATGACTGCAAGCTGAAATGGAGGATTTGGAGGTCTCCATCAGAGATGAGTTTGGGCCAGAGCCAAGGGAGGCTGGTGCCAAGGCCAAGTTGGATGGAGCTCTGAGAAACCCAGTCCAGTGGGAGATGTCCCTGCCCATGGCCAGGAGTTGGAACAAGATGACTTTTAAGGTCCCTTCCAACCCAAACCATTCTGGGATTCTGTGGTGGTACCCAAGCACCTGGTGGAGGAAGAACTTACTTGTCCATCTCCAGGTAAAAGCGGAGGTCATTGACGAGGAAGTTGACGACAATGACCTGTTTGTCCAAAATGCGGCGTTTTATCAGCATCACCTTTTCCGGCCGGGCTTTGCCCTTGCGGGAGCGGGGGGTCTTCATGGGACTTTTGCTCTTCTTCTCCTTGATGGGCAGGTCTGAGACAGGGGAAGAGATGCTGCCTCCTGCTCCCCAGCACTGAGTTTGCTCCTTCACCTCACCTGTGCTTCCTTTACCTGCATTAAATTTGCTGAGGACCTTTCTACCTCTGTGGATGACACCTTCCATCTAGCTTAGTAATCTCCTCCATCCCTCCTCCTCTTTGCACCCATGGAGTAATTATGTTCACTGTTTCTATAGGGAATGGCCTGTTCCTAAAGCCCCCTGCTGTCTAGCTGTTGCCCTGGCTCTGGCAGAGACCACAAGCAGATAATGAGTGAGGATGAAAGGGAAAATTCTGTTGTTTCCCCCATATACAAAATTCTCTTATCTCTATGGGGTTTCTGTGTGTTTAGTAAATTACTTTTCTAACTGCTTTTCCAGCCTCCTCTCAAACCTGTGAGTAAATTTTCTGTTTAGGTCAGCAGCTCCCTGTTGCCCAGAAAACAATTTCCTTTTGTTTATTTTTCTGGCCTGTCTCACCTTAGCTCCATTTAGTGTTTCCTGTTTTGGGGTTTTTTTTTAAGGCAGGGATGCAAACTTGCATAGACAACATTGTTTGAGAGAGATGCAACAGCATAATGGGTCAAAAAGTCATGGGTGTGCCAGATAAGGCACAGGTTTCCTCCATTTTCTTCTCTACCTAAACCCGGGCGTGTCCTGGGGAGGGAGGAGAAGGGGTGGCAGGACACTGGACATACTTTCCCTCTCGTTTCTTCTCTCCTGACGGAGAAACTCCTCGAATTCCACACGGCCTTTGTAACTTTCCATCTCCCTCTGGAACTTGCAGAAGCTCCTGACAAGCTCCCGGATGGCATCCCAAGCCCATTGCTGTGGAGACATGGCAGAGGTGACATCAGCCAGGGGCTGCTCCTGGACAGAGCCCTCCTGTTTGGACCCACCACTGTGAGCTGGAGTAGCCTTGGCAGTGGGATTTGTGACCCATCTATCATCTTTGCTTTCCAGTACTTCTCAGTTTCACTGGTGGCCACAGGTGATGGTGTGAATCACTTGGCCAGTCCTGACCAGATGTGGTGAGGTCTGCATGGAGTGGGACTCCAGAGCCTGTAGGAACAAGGCTTTCCCTGCTGCCTTTTTGCAGCCTCACCCGTTTATGTGACATCACTTGTCTCACAGCATCCCCTTGTTTTCTTGCCTGGCAAGCATCCTCAGCCTGCCAGCAGACAGTGTCTTTCCTTACCATTCTCTCTGTCTTGAGTTCCTCTCTCCCTTCCTGCATCTGATGACGACGCCTAGACTTCGGCTTTTTGCTCCAGGGCAACAAATCCTCCTGCTGCTGCTGCTGCTGCTGTTCCTTCTGCTTCTGTTTCTGTTTCTGCTTCTGCTTCTGCTTCTGCTTCTGCTTCTGTTTCTGCTTCTGTTTCTGTGTCTGCTTCTGCATCTTTTTCTTATGCTGGTACTGCTCTTCTTCCTCTTCCTCCTCGTCCTCCTCATCCTCCTCATCCTCCTCATCCTGCTCCTTAACCCTGCCAGATGGGAGAGCAGAGAGAGCATCAAGGGCAGCCAGATGCATGAGGAGGGCACTGGTTTGGTGGAGAGGGGGCTAAGGTAGGGACCAGCTGATAGGGGATAGCCCCAGGGTTGGGGTCCCACTGGACTTCTGTTCCTGGAGGAGGTTGGACTAGTACAGAGCACTAGATACCCTCCCCTGGGCTCTCTTCTTGCACTTGGCAGCCTTGGGGTTGTGTGTCCTGCTTATCTGAAGTGTTTCAGGCCCAGAAGCGATTTGGTAGGTTTGGGGTGAGGGTCTGTATGGAATATCAATGTATTGGCTTATGGTTCATAGAAAAATGCATTTATAGCAGTTGCTGTCTGGCCTCTTGGGGAGGAATGAATGTTGAGCAGGGTGTATTTGCATAACTGGGCTGAAGAAATAGCTCAACCCAGGTGCTCACCATCATTTTTCCATTTGCTTTATGTCCCGGTGTGGAGCTGCAAGGACTCACAGCTGGAGTATTCCCAGGAGGTGAGACACAAGTCCAGAGATTTAAGTATGGCTACAGAGTGATTTTAAGGGATTTTTCTGGGAATCTGAGCACTGCTGAGGTGGCATTCCAGGGGTTGATTGAGGATGAAGTGCATGAGACCTGCACAAGATGTGAAGAGTAAATCTGAACGGGGGCGGGGGGGTGGGTGGGGTGTGTTAATTTTTCTCCTTTCCCTGGTAATTGTCTATGGCCACCTATGCCTACATCTGAGAGGGCCAAATGACTAAACAGGGAACAGTAGCACTACAGAGAAAAATCTGAAAGAGTAGAAGTAGCAAAGCTCTGTGCTGCAAAGTACCAGACCTGCGTCTTCTAGACGACTTCTTTCTTGCAGCAGGAGCAGCATTCTCTCTAGCAATCCTCTCAGATGCAACAGCTGTGGGGACAGAACAGGGTTGACCTCTTTCTCAGGTGACAGCCAGGGCCTGCTCACAGCTGGACCCTGGAGCCTCCATGTGGTGTCTGTGTGGTGACTCTGGCTCAGGAGACACTGGGTGCTGTGGGAGCCCTTCACCTCTCATGGTTTGACCTCCTCAGCATCTGCTTCAGAGAAATCCCTCACTCCCACCCTCCCTGGCTGGATTAATGCCCCAGAATACAGCCTGTCATGGATGGATAGGCCTTTCTTTCTGGAGAATTTCCACCAGATGATGCAATGCCTGCAGGGAAGTCCCCAACTTGCCCAGTCCCTGGAGCACCCCCACAAGGGTGATTGATGTTTGGGAGCCCACCCTGCCTCCTGTCTGCCCAGACTGGACTCACCAAGTGCTGCACTCATCAGCTGCAGAAGCTCCTCTTCCTTGCCTGCATTACCCACAGCCAGGTCATCTGCCATCATCCTCTGGAATTCTGCATCAGAGAGAGGAGAGGGGACAGATCCCATGTCCATTACCTCTGGTTACGACAGCCCTTCAGCACTGGCTCTGAGGGATGGATTTTGACTGTTACCTTCCTTGTGTGTCCTGTTCCATGATCAACCCGTGACACTGCATTTTTTGGGTACAACTGAGGGCCCACAAGCTACACAGGTGCTACAGGTGACCGCAGGTGCCCAGAAACTTGGTGTCAAAGATTGCGTGAGAGAACAAAGCTGAGGGGTTACACCAGTAGCACCAGCATGGCCAGTCCCAGCATCCTCAGGAGAAGGCCAAGACGTAGAACTGGGATGGCAGGAGCCACTGCTGGCTTTGGGCTTTAGTCACTTTGCTGCAGCCTTCATTTGATCTGGTGATCCAGGCCAGTGCAGGGATGTGGCTCTGGTACTGGCAGGAGAGAATTTGGCCCTTAGATCACTGCCAAAGCTTTGATTACAAATGAAGGCTCCCAGACCCACTGTACCAACCCACTCCATGATGTCCCTGGCCCGTTTAGGGTCACTGGTCACTGCCAGAGCATAAAATACGCTTTACTGGCTTCAGCCAACGTGAGCCACATCCAGAATTCTGAGCCTCCTCTTACCAGTGCTTCGAAGGAGCAGTTTCATCTCTGCCTGGATGGAGCCCCCTTTCTGGAGGTCCCGAGCAGCAAGTAATTGCCAGTGTTTGGAGGAGATCCCTTCCAAGCTCCTTGTGCCATGCAAGGCCTGGCTCAGCTTCAAGGACTGGTTCATCCTCTGGGACAGGTGGAAATGTTCCCATCTGTCAGCAGCACGGCCTGGCACCTTGGACATGGGGACATCGCTCCCTGGAGCCTGTGGTGAGAAGAGGGCAGGATGATGGCACAGAGCACCTTACGCATCTCCAGCACTGTGCCCACGTTTTACTGTGCGTCAGACTACAAACCTGCCCAATTTAGATCTCTGCTTGAGCTTTAGGCAGTCTAGAAGGAATCTATGCGAGCACAAAGTTCAGCGTAGACCTTACACCTACCCATGCAGCTGCCTAAATCCGGTTCACAGCTGCCTGTGGCTGGGATGTTCTGGGGACAGGCAGCCAGCAGTAGGCCAGACACGGCCTTGCAGCTTTCCCGAAGAGTTCAACATCCCGCAGGAGGACTGAAAACAAACCTGAAGGTGTCCCCAGCAGCCTGGTAGCCTCGTATCCTGTTTTGTTGGCTGTTGTTGCTGGGGCTGGCTCCGGCTGGTGCCCTGGGAGTGCCTCCCTCATCCCTCCCAAGACCCTCCTGCAGGTTTTGCCTCTTCCCACAGACAAACAGTTTGCACAGCTCACCAAGCAGGGACAGAGTGGCTGGTTTCTGGCTGAGATCTGAGAGCAGGCACCAAAAATAACCCTGCTAAGCCTGCAGCAGTTCCCCTGACACCAAAGCAGGAGACCCAGGAGGAGTTTAGCTCAGAGGATTGTTCCCACAGAGAGCACAGCCCCAACGCCTGCTGCAGTGCTAATTGCACTCCCAGACCAGCTCTGGCCTCAGAGGGGAGACTTCCTTGACATGAGATGCATAAAAACCTGGGCAGCTAATTAACTTCCAACCAAGAGCAGTTAATGAGTCAGGGTCAGGAGCTGCCAGCTGACTTTTCCAAAATGCTCAGCTATCACTGGCTGAGACTCTGGGAGTCAGGTCTTTGAGGATACCAAGCCCTGACAGCCTCTCCTTAACATTTCCAGGACCAGCTGCTGATTTTAGATTTCGTTTTGGGGAAAACAGTTGGTTTGAAGAACACCATCTGCAGTGAAAAAAATTGCCTGCATAGGTTGTGCAGGTACCAAAGCAGGTGGGATGCTCAGGGGGTTCTGCCTGCAAGGAGGTTTCTGGGTGTAATGCTGGAATTTGGGGTAGGTATTATGGGATTTCTGATGCCAGGAGGAATAATAGTCTGGGGAGAGTGCTTATGTGACTGATTTCTTATGTCATCCTTTTTGGTAGAAAAAAATATGTGGAAAACTTGAGGGTGGTTGAGTCATAGGCTAAAAGGCTGCATGGCTTCTTCCCCCCTGTGCTGGCCAGGTACTGGTGCTGGGACAGGGTCATCCCATGTGTGTCATGCACGTGAGTCATATTAATAGCAGTAATAATTACACATTAGTAGGGTGGGCAAGGAAAAAAGCCAGGGGAGATCAATTCCCAGAAGTGCTGGGCTCACCCCTACCTGCCCTAAAAGCCTGCAAATATGTTTCACCCTGCTTTTAGGCAGGATCACAGCCTGTCTCAGGGGAGCTCTTGCAGGGTGTGCCTGCAGTGCTGCCAGCTTAACAGGATGCTATGCTGGAAAAGCTAAGGATCATTGCTCCAGGCAGCTGGAGCTGGGTAGGATCTGCTGTGTCACCCTGTGGCAGCACTGGCTGCGGATATCGTGGGATGTTGGACCTCCAGCTAATGCTGGGTTTCTCGTCCCTCCTTCTCTCTCTCTCCAACTTTTCACATCCCCACTGGTGCCTGCACACCACCCCCGAGGATGCCCCTGTGCATCCCCCTTACCATAAACTGGAGGAACATCCTGTCATCATGAGCCAGAAATTCCTCGTAGAGGCAGCAGAGCAGCTGAGGAAGAGCAAAGGGGGATTGTCCTCAGGCAGTGTCACAGTGCTGTTGCCATGGGTGGCTCACAACTTGCTGAGGTGCCCAGGACACGCCTGCACATCCAGCTTCGTCCATTGGGCTGCCCAGGGGCTGCCCAGAAGGGCTGAGGTGCTAAATGTGTTTTACTGGGGTTGTGCTGGAACCAGTGACAGATGCAAAAGGATGGCCACTCCCCTGTCATTCCTAGCCCTTGGAATGTGCATCTAGCCAAGGTCGCCAGAGATATTCAGTGACTGCTCACCTCTGCTCTAATGCCCAGCAAACTAGTGAGGATGCTCCTCTCCACTGGCCTGGAGCATCTTGGTCACGGGTCCAGTACAAGGTGACCAGAAGTTTTCCCTTCCTAATCTCTTTTCCTCTTAATTTTCCAAATGCCTCAATTCCTAAACATTCCCACAGCCCTCACATCACCACAGGTGGGCCAAGGCCAGCTGTACCTCCCAGGCTGACCACTGCCAGCACCCCTGTGTACCTTGCAAATCTCCTTCTGTGCTCTGAATATCCAGGGGGAGAATTCTCCACATATCAGATGGTTCCACAAGCTCACGAGAGTCCTGGTTTCCAAGGGAAGCTTCTCAAAGCTGTCCTCCTCCAGGTAGGTCTTGCAGATCTTTTCCCCAATCAAATGGCGCAGGAAGAAGTTGTTTTCTCTGCTGGAGTCCAGCACCACAGGCAGAAACTCTTCCAGGTCATGCCACAGATCCAGGAGATGAGTCTCCATGGACCGGTTCTGGCACTGCAGGAAGTCTCTGAAGGGCCGTCCCGCACAGGCCTCAGCACTAAGGGCCCAGGGAAGGAAATCCAGAGTCTTGACTGGCTTTTTCAAGGATGGCAGCTGGACAAGAGATGCAGAGCGAAGCAGGTCAGAGATTTTCTCCTTACAGAGGTTTTCTAGATCCTGCTCTGCACTGGACTGAGGTCTTCCAGGAAAGGTTACTCCTCGTTTGCCTCCAAAGGCAGTATTTGCAGGATGCTCTGACTGCTGAGGAATCGATCCCAAAGCATCCTTATCCAGACACAATTCCTCTGTGCTCCCAGCTGGCTCTGGCTGCCTCTCTGGTTTCACCTGAAAAGTGGCCATCTTCACTTCTTGGGTGTCTCTCCCCTCCTTGATCAGAGTCCAGATCTCTGCTTTGGCCTTTGGGCTGCAGTAGGGCCCTGACACACCCTGGCTCCTTTTGATGTGCATCGTGGGGAAGGGCTCCAAAAGGCCTGGGGGTTCCTGCCAGCTGGCCTGTGATAAACGTTCCTGATATTCCTGGAGCAAAGGCTGGCATGATTCCTCTTCCTCCATTCCCATCTTGCAGTGCATGAAGAATTTAGGGAGCCAGTAACTCTGAATGATAAAAAGGGCCTGTTCCTGCATCTTGCTTAGGATCTCCCTCCTGGTGCTGATGGACTGGATGTGCTTGACTTTTGGCAGTGATCCTGAAATGGATGCAGGGATTTATGATGGGGAGATGGCTCCATGCAGTTCCCCAGCCAAACCAAGAAGATGATGGTATCCCATCTCCTTGGGAGCATCCAGGAAAGACCACCTCTCTGGAAGGGCAGTGCTCATCCCCAGCTCCTGTGTTTCTTACCAACAATGGTGGTGCAGAGGGTGATGACACTGGAGCCTTCACGCAGGTGAGTGGCTCTCAGCCTGTGGACCAGGGACAAGAACAGGTCCCTCTGACTCCCATCTGACTCGTCCAGATCCAGGAGCCTTTCAGTGATGAGCCAGAAGTCGATCAGTTCTTCCCCTATGGATCAGACAAGGGCTGGGAGTTGGAAGCAGTCCCTGAAAGCCCCAAGGATGGATGAAGCAGAAGGAAAGATCACCTGGATGAACCGAAGGAACAGAGCAGAGAAAAGCCAGGGTTATGCATCTCCCTCCCAGCTCTGCTGGTGGCTCACCTTCCAAAGCTTTCTCTGGGATCTTACCCATGCCCCCAGCTCTATGCCAGTGTCCTGCCGGGCAGGTGGCCCATGGCTGGGTGGGAAGGGGCTGTGGAGCATCCCATGCCCACCTGCTGTTCCTTGGACGAAGGCCTGGAAGTGCCGCATGCCATGGCTCCCACTGATGCACCTCTCCAGCAGCCACTGGTCAGCGCTCTGCCAGTTCAGGAGCTCTGCTGTGGGATGGAGTGTGCAGATGACATCAGGGGTTGCCTGCAAGATCCCAAGAAAACTCTCTAGCTCCCACCAGCACCCCCCAGCCTCCCTGAAAGAGGCTGCTGGAGGGAGACCAGCAAATCACCCTGAACTGGGAGTTTCAGACGGGCTGTGGGATGCACACATGGTGTTTGCAAGGATAACTTGCTCCTGTCAGGGACAGCCTGTCCAGCTGTTCTGCCTCTCTTCCTTGCAAATGTCCATCTTGCCCGAGTTTGCGGCTTGCCCTCAATTTCCTCCAGCTTTGAATTTCAACCCAACTGCAAGCCTTGGTGAATTGCTTATTTTTCTGAAATGAGACTCTGCATTCCTGCTGCTACAGCTTTCTTTCCAGTGGCAGTTGACACACAGGTTGATGAAGCACCTGGCTGGACTGAGAAGGCTCATTTTAGGGGAAAAGTGAGCATAATCCAGACTTGTTGCCAGTGAGAGAGATCACAGCATGTTTTCCCAGGGCACCATTGCACAGCAGCAAACCCGAAACATCAGCACCTCTGTTTCCCGCGCCCCAGGGTGCTCTCCAGCCCCGCTCCACCCCTGGACCCCTTGGTAAGCCCTGCTAGGCAGGTACTTAGGGAGCCTGTATTAACAGGGTGGTGGAGTAAATCCCTGCACATCCCATCGGGACCTGCTGCATCCCTAAAAATGGGATGTGCAACGCCTTCTTAACCCGGAGCAGAGGCACGACCCACTGGGCAGGAACCAGGCAGTGACAGCCCCGGAGAGAGGAAGCCCAGCTGCAGAGGAGAAGCCGATCCGATTTCCTCCATGCCGCGATGACTCACCTGCTTCCCCCGAGCGAATGAAACCCAGGAGCTTCTGGCAGAGGACGAGGTGGAGGCACAGGCTGGATTTGCAGAAGTGAGGCAGCCGGTGCTTTTCCAGCCAAGCCAGTAAAGCCGTGGGGCTGGGATCCTGTGTTGCAAACCCCGTGCCCAAGGAGAGGATTAGCTGTGAGCAAGGAGCCGGATCCTGCCCGGGGATTAGGGTGAGTAACAGGTCCCTGCTACAGGGTAAGGAGGGGGGGAAGGCGCCCTGTTGCTTTATGGCGATGAAAGCCACTCTGATGCTAACCTAACTCAAGTTATAGCCCCTGCTTGTGTTCCCAAAAGCTCTGCCTGCAAACGTGGGAGCCCCGGCGCTGCAAGGCTGCTGCAGGGCTTCCAGCGAGGCTGCCTCTCCAAGCAGCCCGCCTGCCTTCCCAGAGCCCAGGCAGGGAGGCATGGCAGCTTCCCGGGAGCTGCCAAAGGAGCAGGTTCCCTTTTGCTTTGGGATCTGAGCGCTGCAAGCGGCGCTGGCGGCTGTGGGGAACGGGGACGCGCGTGGAGAGGGCTAAGCCAGCCTGGTGATCAACAGGGCTTCACTCCTGTTGAATTCAGGAGGAATACAGGACAAGGGGCTGTTTGTGTCCTTCTCTGCCACCACACATGCTCTCCTTCGCTCCAGCTCTCGGTGTTTATAGATAGACCCCATAAACTGCAGCAGGACTTTAAATGGCTTGTGCTCCGCCCAGGGCTTAAAAGCGAAATGACGCCTGAGTTTGAAATTATCCACCAGCTGCATGAACAGGAGAGCCAGAGAGGGGCCTTGGCGATGAGAAACCGGCTCCTTCCCTCCCTTGCCCTGTGCCCTTCCTCTCTCCTCCTCCCCCTCCTCCCTCCTAACAAGGGACATGTTCTCACCAGGTGGCTCGGCAGCTCTGGCCACAGGTACCACCGGCCCATGCCGCTGATGTAAATGGGTGTCTGGCCAAAAACCTGGATCAAAACAGAAAGGGAGAGTGGACAGAGTTGGAGGGTGGCAGAGGAGCCCAGAGCCGAGCTGTTCTAGTTAGTTCCCACTACAGAGAAGGGCATCAAATTCCCTTTTAGACTTCTATCTCCAAGTTGAGATCCTCAGGTTTCCCTCATTTTCCAGCCTAAATGTGGTGTAGTCCCAGTTTTCCTGGGGCCTCTAATGCCACAGAAAGTTCACCTAAGGAGAGCTCTGAAAGATCCCAGGTTTTATGGTGCAGAGTGGACTTACAGGAAGGTTCAAAAAGGTGTTGAAGAAGTCAACAAAAACATCATCTCGCAGCAGCAGCCCCATGTCCGTGGAGGCTATGGATGCTACAAGGGGAGAAGAGAAAGTTACCTGGGCTTTGTGTTGCCAGCTGTGACATCAATGTGAGCCAAAGGAGGAGTTTTGGTGGGGGAATCAGCTTTAGGGGATATGTGGTACAAGCTTGTTCTGTGCACACACTGGAGGATTTGGAGGTGGGACAGCCTGTGAAATGTGTTTTGGGATGGTTGGCACAGGCTGTTTGGAAAGCACCAGGTCCAGCATCATGCAGAAGCTGGGAAGTTTGAATGGCAGCTGCCTAAGTAGCAAAGGTACGTGGTTCATAGAGGCTGGGCACAAATGTGGTGGCATCCATAGGGCAGGAGAAGGGAGGTGCTGTGGCTGGGGGGCACCAGATGTGCTCCTCTGCCTTACCAAGACACTGGGCATCACCCACCTTATCCACCCAAGACTCAATACAAGTGTCAGTGCCCAACACCTCCTACTACCCTGTGAAGTTTTATTCATGTCTGAAAGATCTGGATGCAAGAAGAAGGATGGGCTGGCATCAGCCTGCTGGTGGGTGGATGCCCTTGGAAATGTCCTCTTCCATGAAGGCACAGTTGTGTTGCAGGGAGGACCCATATTTCAAAGCTTAATACTGCTTTCCCCCCCACTTTGTCCACCTTTTGGGGTGTGTTTAGAGGGGCCAAAGCCCCCAGCAGAGGGTAACTCACCAGCAGTCATCATGATGTTGTTGTGTTCCGGTGCTGTGTTCCAAAGTGCCAGCCTGATTGTGACACACATGTTCTGGTGACTCCTGCAGGGCTGCAGGGCTCTTGGGGACCACTGGGCTCTCAGGGACCACAGGGCTCTCAGCACCTCCCTCCTGGCTGTCCTCCAGGCCTGCTTAGTCTGCAGAGGAGAATACTGAGAGAGGATCTGATCAGTGTCTGTATGTGCCTGAAAGGGTGATGTCCAGAGGATGGAGCCAGGCTCTTCTCAGTGGTGCTGAGCAAAACAGAATAAGCAGAAAATTGGAACAGAGGAATTCCCACCTGAACATGAGGAAAAACTTCTTTACTGTGATGGTGACTGAGCACCATCAACCCTAAGAGGTTGTTGAGTCTCCCTTACTGGAGCTATTCAAGAACCATCTGGGCACAATCCTCAGTACTGTGCTCACGTGCCCCTGCTTGAGCTGAGATGCTGGACCAGGTGATGTCCAGTAGTCCGTTCTGACCTTACTCATTCTGTGATTGTGTGAAATGTCACTTTTTAAATCCCCTGCAGACACACTTTGGCAGTCCTGAAATTAAACTCTTCCCCTCTCCCTGCTCGGGCAAACTTCTTGCCTTCAAAGCAAGTTCTTGGTGGCACCTTGGCACTGAGTATGGTTTCTGGCAGTGCATCTGCTCAGCCTGGGATGGAAATTTCACAGGAGACCTCACTGTGTCTGCCCCAAACAGACCAACCCCATATTTCTTATCAGCTGTCTTGCTTCATCAGAGCTGGGCCTGAGACTCAACCTTGGAGACCCTCCAGCTGGCAGAGGAGAAGGAGAAAAAGAAGGAACCTGTTTCCCTGGCAGGAGGAGGAATCTGCTCCCCAGGTGGGTATTTGATCCTGCTCTTTATAATGCCGTGGTGCCAGACCTGGGGTCATCCACGGTCTGCACAGGCAGCAGAGGGGCAGGACAGTGTCCCACAGTGTCCCCACCTCACGAGGTGGCGCTGTCAAATCAGGAATGCGAAGCCGTTCCCAGCAGCAGGGCTCTGCATCTCAGCAAGCAGCTTGTGACAGTGCCAATGAGTACAGGGACAGCTCCAAATTAATTGTGGGGCTGGTGCTGGGAACCCCAGGGTGACGGTGCTGGGCTACTGGCACTGGCACAGCCTCTTGGGGATGTATACTCACCTTCCTTCGGGCACAGCCCAGCCACATGGACGGGTTACTGTGCCAAAAATCAAACTGATGTGGGCACCCGTGAGCCACAAAACACCTGCTTGTCCAGTGGTGCCAGGCCCAGCTGTGGAAAGGAGTTATGGAAGACCCTGGGGAGGAGTAGCTCTGATCATGGAGGATCCATAAAGATTTATGCTGCTGAGCCCAAGAGATGAGAGGGGTGGGGCTAGGAATGAACTGGAGTGGTGGCTGTCTCACACCTAAAAGACTCAAAAGTCCTCAGAGAAAGGTCGTAACTTAAAAAAAAAAAAAAAACCATAACATTTTGCAGTTGGAAACTGAGCAGATGCCCAGTAGGATCCTCAGAGGCTGGGGTAGCTCCTTGGGTGCTCATCCATCTCTGGACTGACCTCAGTGGGACTGTGATGGCTTCTGCCAGGAAAGGACTAAGGTTGTGAGCAGGAACAGGCCAACATGGTTACTGTGGGAGAGCACAGGACCATTTCCATGGAGCTTCTCCCCAAGAGGAGACCCCAAGAGGTCTGGCAGGATGGAGCTCTGCCCAGCCTGGCTGCAGCTTCCCAGGTTTTCCCAGGGCACATTGTCTCCTCACAAGAGGAGCTCACATAATCTGGGTGGCTATTTAGGAAAAATCAAAAAGGTTTTTAAAAAGAAGTGGACACATGAGCACGGCCCAGATTTAGAAGGAACGTTGGAGTGGCTGGACTCCAGAAAAAGAAGAGGGCAGAGTTGCAACATCAAACACGTCAGGAGGGCTTCGCTCCCCCCCTGCCCCAGCCTGAATCACCCACGTCCCCCGTCCCTGGCGTGGGCAGCAGCCCTCTCTTGGCAGACCTGAGGTGACCAGTGGCAGACCCTAACGTTCCCAGGGCAGAGGGGATGGGGCTGGGATTTTTATCCTTGCCCAATGTCAGTTGGCATTGCTCCCCATGGTGGCAAAGTCCAAGGCTGCCCAAACACAATGTCAGCCTCACTGCCTGTAGTCACTGGCCACTCACAGCCTCCCCCAGCAGCCCAGCCTGTCCCTTTTGGTGCCATCAGGAAGGTGGGGGTTGTTTCCCCCCACCCCGCACACCTCAGCATTGCTTCTGGTTCTGGGTGATGATCTGGAGCCCCAGCAATCTGGAAAACTCCAGCCTGAGTACACATAAGTATTATATCCCCACCATGAGCTTTTGGGGGAAGATTTGGGATTATTTTCCCCCTGTACAGCCTCATCCTGTTTTCATATAAATAGTTTATAGGACATTGGGCCCACAGCACCTTAAAACTGGAGTTGCCCATGGCCTGAGGAATTCCAGATCAGCCTTAAATATTCATTCCTTTCTTGAACATACTACAGTTATTTTCTCTATGTAATTTTCATGCTCAGTCTCCTGAATGCATAAGATCTGTTTGCTCAGCAAGGACACCACCAGTGTTCCCTTCAGGAGTATTTTTCAGCCTGTTGCCATCTGTCTGTGGTTTCCTTGCTTGGGACTGTCCGTGCAGGCTGGGCTCTGTCCCTTACACCTGACAGCCCCTGTGGCAAGCTCTGCCTTCACTTGTCTCTCCTCCAACTGAAGCAGAACCACTGGTGTAACCTTATCTGAGCGTCTGGGGCTGTTGACTTCAGCAGGACAGGGATTTAATTCAGCCTTAAGAGAGGGACACAGGCAGCAGCACTTTGCTGTTACCTTTTATAATTTAAAATGTCAGGCCCGGATTCACCACTTAATCCACTTAGGCAGTGGTTTGAGGATTTCTGTACTCTCATTTATGGAGCTGTGAGGTGTGTTAGGCTGAAATTAATGTGTCAGCCACAGCTAACACAGCCTCAACCTGGCTGGGAGTGCATTTAACAGTGTGAACAGCACTAATAAAAAAAAAAAGGAAAAAAATCCCAACAAAAACTAACCCTGCCAATGCACAGTGTGACCAGCTTTCAACTGCAGGGAAAGTAATGTGCTGAGTGCTCCCTGGGATATTCTCCACCCTTGTACAGAACAAACTGAGCCAAGCAATTTCTAGGTCTCAAATCCCACCTGCCCCTGACGTTCTCATCTTCCAGATTTCCCCCGGCCGCTGTTGAAGGTGAGCACGTGCTTGGGGAAGGCGCTCAGCCCCCGTGCAAGGTCTGTGGAGCACAGTCGGCAGCAGGTAGGGGCTGCCTGCTGGGAGTGCTGCTGGATCTCCCAGAGTGAGCGGGGGAAGTGGGGCAAAGGGCTGTTGGGGCATGGAGCCGTGCCATGAGCTCCTGGGAGGGAAGGCAAGGTGGGTGGTGGGCACGAGGACAGGCACTCAGGTGGCTGAGAAAGGGGTGGGGAGGCAGCACCTGGGGGGGTTGCATGAGGCTGTCCTGGGTACTGTGTCCCAAGGTCCCTCTTCCCTCCATGCTTCCTGGTGCATGGTCTGGGGAGCTGCATGGGGAGGGAGGGGTTTTTTTTTTTCACTCTGCATGTGCCTCTGCACGTTTTCACTTATTAATTTGCTTTCCTAAATTGCCCTTTGGTGCAACCCAGGTGATCTGCTCTGGAAAGCTGAAAGCCCTCTGGCCACCAGCCTGCAGCCACCCTTGACCCTGGCAGCATCTTCAAAGGGAGCATGGGCCTGCTGCGGAGCGTGCAATGTTTGCTCACGGCCAGGGCCAGCAGCTACTGCCTACCTGCCTTGGGGGGGTTCGTCAGCCTCCTACAGCACTCCGGGGGAGATCAGTTGGCCACTGCTGCTTGCACAAGGTCAGTCCTCCCAGCGCACTCATTCCCCCACCCCACGATGAACTCCCTGTCCTCAGTCACTTTGGAACTAAGCACTTGCTCAGGCGTTAGGTTGATTTTTCCAGCCCTCCTGTTGCTAGTCATGGGTAAAACATGCTGCATCTCCAGGTCTCCCAGCCTGGGAGCATCTTGGGAGCCCACCAGGACCCACTGTCATGGGTCCAAGCAGAGGCAGCTGTGCCCAGTGGTGGGCAGAGATGGAGGTGATGCAACATCCCCCGTGGCTGGTCTCACTTGGGTGTAGTTCAGTTCCTTATTCAGAACCTCCTAGTCCAAAGCACTTCCCTGGATGGCTCTGAAATTGGTCTAGCTCAATTTAGGAACAAATTGACTGTTGGGCATGGGGAGAGGAGAGACACTGAAGATGTTCCTGCTCATTGCAGAGGATTGGACTAGATGACCTTCAGGTCCCTTCCAAAGCAAACCATTCTGTGATTCCATGATGTTATGCCCATCCCTCCTCCCTTCCTGCTGTATCATTGCTGGAGGCTGGGGCATTTTGGGTGTGTCCAGCTTCCTCCTGGGACCTAACCATCACAACAAAATGGGCAATTCCTCCTCCCTGTGTGACATCTATTGGGGGGGGGGGGGGGGCGGGAAGCATTCCTTTCTACTTCAGAATTTTTTTTTAGTGCTGGTGAAAAACAAATGGGTACTTGGGCTTAGCAGTCCAGGTCTGCAATCTGTTGGGCTTGAGATCCCAGAATCTGTGGTGAGGGGCAACCCTTGGAGATGGTCCCACAATGCTGGGAAAATCCCAGCACTGCAGGAGCAAAGCCATCAGCCACCTGCCCCAGGGCCTTAGCCCCTGGGAAATTTCATATCCTGTCTATTTAACCCTCAAGTTGCCACCCTCCTCCTCCTCCCCACCCCTACCCCCCAGTGATGTGACATTTCTGCATTTTAAGGCATTCCCAAATGGAGGACAGGGATGTAGGGAGACACATGGACAAGGGATAGGTCACAGCAGCCCCAGCAAGGCACACTGGAGAGGGAAGCCATGATCCTTTACTGCCTGGCTGCTGTCTGGAGTTGGAAAAGGGCAGGCATGTCTCATGCTACCTGTGAGAAACTCATCCTGGTCCCCAAACCTTCCCTGGAGAGTGCAGGGACCTAGCTGTGCCCTGTCCCTGAGGGTTTGACCAGCTGCCTTGGAAGCAGCAGGCTGCAAAGTCCAGCCTGCCTGACCCTTGCAGCTCACCAACCTCTCAGCTTTCCAACCTTGGCACTTCTCTCAGGATATAAAACTGCTGGAGAGAAGTGCCGGGGCAGGGGAATAAAGGTGTTCCACAAATTAATAGAAGGAAGAAGGAAAAGCCTGTGCAGTTGGGACTCGCCCCTGAAGCAGCACATTGTCTCACCCTCTGGCTGCACATGTGGCACGGGGCCCTTTCAAGGTGGATTCAAATCCATTCGTGGGTCGTCACCTGTTGGCACCGAGCCCTCCCCAGCTCCCCGAGGAGGGTTTTGTCGGCATCAGCGAGGGTCACTGGAGCACGCAGCTGGGTGAAGGCACAGCCTGAGCGGGCTTTCCCAAAAAAACAAAAAGCCAGGCTGGAAGGGGAGGAGGGGAAGGAAGAGAGGCGGTAAACAAGCCGGGTGAGGGGAGTAAGGCGGCCCCGGAACGCTTCCCGGGAGAGGGCGCTGGGTCCGCGGCTGCCGCTTCTCCGCTGGCTCGTAAACAACTTGTGCAAGGCGAGCACAGGGGCTTGGGCATGAGCCAGCTACCAAACCCTCCCGGGGCTGGCAGCTCCATCCTCCCACCCCCGCCATCACACCCTTGCCCACCCTGGGGGTCTCTCCCAGGCTGAGGTTTGCTGCCCGGCATGGATTTTTGGGATGGAGAGGAGATGTTTACATTGCCAAACTGCCTCCCCTCCCCACTTCTCTTCAGGGTTGGCTGGAGCTGCCCAGCCCCGAGGCTTGGATAGCACGGAGGTCAGCCCACTACACAGAGGCTTCACCTGGGCTTATTTGCAGCCAGCTCTGGTGGACAAAATTTGGGAAATTAACCGGTAGCAAGAGCAATTCCAAGAATTTGAAGCTATCGGAGCTCTCAGTATCCCGATTAAAGAAACACTCAACAAACCTAGGGAAGAGGCCGGACACTGCTTTACGTTGCCTGGGGCTTGACAGCTCCCCTTCCTTTATGGGAGCTATTTTGGGCCTCGGCAGCAGCTCCTACTCTGCTTCCTTTTGCTTCAGCTGAGCTGTTAGATTTGGGTGACCACAGCTGAACTTGGGCTGAACGTGAGATCCTGAGCTCACTGCTGTGGGTAAAATAACACGTTTGTTTGTGTGTTGAAACCATTTCTCTGTGCACAGGGCGCAGGAACTGGGATGCTGGCAGGAGGCACTTTCTGGGGTGCTGAGGGGAGGCTGTTGGCAATGCTTGATGGCTCTGCCTTGCCTGAGCAATTCGAAGAGGAGGAAAGCACCTGAATTTCACCTTGTTCTGGACAGCCTAGGGGAATTACCACATACTAATGGCTGCTCCAAGGTGGTGGTGAGGAATGAGCCAAGTTGGCCCCGCAGGGAGGGTGGGGATCTGGCTCTTGAGATAGGCAATAAATCAAAGCATGGTTTTAGCCAGCACTTCCGCCTCCTCCCGCCTGAGGATCCGGCTCTCCCTGGCTATTTTCCCTCTGGATTCTGCCTGTGCAGTGGCTGTGTCCGCGACAGGTTGGCTGTCATGGCCAGGAGGCACTTTTGATGCCATCTCCCCGAGGCTGGCGTGTGACAGAGCAAGGTCCTGTGGCCCCGTGGCAGGCGTGTGGGTGGCGTGTGCTTGGCCTGGGACTTGCTTGTGCCTTCAGCGTGTGCACACAGGGTGGCAGCTCCGTCTGCTCGTGCTGTCGTGGCTCTCCTGCCCCTTGGATCCCAGCTGGGAGTTGCACAGAGTTGCAGGAGACGGGACAAGCGACAAAGCAGGGTGGAAAAATACTGGGCAGTGCTTGCGGTTTGCGGGGTGCTGAGTGGGTGCTCCCATGGTGGGGGCTGAGGGATTTCTCCTCCCTCGAGTGACAGTGACCGATCCTGTGCCCTTGGAGCGAGGGTCTGCAAATCCACATGCTGGAGGCTGTGACCTGCTCCAAGGAGGAGAAGCAGGGCATTAAGGCTCTTGCTAAGAGTGGGCACCAAGCCAAAGCCTGTGCCCGGGGCTTGGAGCTCCGGTCCCTCCCTCTCTCCCCCCATTTTCCCGGGTCGGCCGGTTTCCATCCCTGCGAGCTATGCCAAGGCAGCCACTAATGTAAACGCTGCGGAAAGCCCTGGATCCGCTCCCGCCTGCCTAGGGACACGCGGTTGTTTTTCCGGTCGGGAGCGTTGTTAAAAAGACCCAAAACCCACCCAAACCCTCCACTTTCTGCCCCCTTTTCCCTCTGCTTTCTGCACCCATCCACCCCCTCCAACAGGGTAAGGGGCGAAGCGGCGGTGCTCTCCCTTTTGCCGGGGGCGGCCGGGCCGCGATGCTGCCGGAGCTGGAGGACGAGAAGGAGGAGGACGTGGAGGAGGAGGAGGAGGGAGGCGGGGTGGTGGCCCTGTCCCCCCTCCCGGGTCCCCCCCGTCCCGCCCCGCTGCCCAATCCGTGCGGCGGGGCCGGCGCTGCTCCGCAATAAAGGGGCGGCGGGCGCGGCCCCGGGAGCCGAGCGTGGGAGCCCGGCGTCCGCCTGCTGTCGCCGCTAAGCCCAGGTACCGGTCCGTGGCGGGGGGTCACAGGGACGGAGGGGTGCCGCTGGCCGCCACCCGCCGCAGCCCCCCGGGGACGGCAGGGCAGGGGAGGCAGCCCAGAGGCTTCCGGTGGCCAGACCTTCCAAGGGAAAATTCCTCCTTTGGGGGCAGGGGAGAATGGGGGGGGGCGGGGCGGAAGTGGAAGCTCGAGTTTTCTGTTGAAAACATTCCCTTTGCAGTTTTGTTTGGGGTTTGTTGTTGTGTTGTTGTTGGTTTTTTTTTACCTCCACGAGGCTGTTCAGCTGCTGTTGGAGCGCAGGGACTCCGTCACTGCCAGGAGATGCACGCGTAGGGGATGCTTCTGGCAGGGCAGTGGGGCGGTGGGAGCCGCAGCGGGGTGTGCTGGGGAGGGCTCATCCCCCGAGCGCCTCTGCAGGCGAACGGGATGTTGGAGCGACTTCCCAAGTCAGTCCGCATATCCAAACTGTTGGCATTTCCAAGCTCCTTGGAAAACACGCGTGGAGCCCGGCTGCTATGGGTCAGACACCAGTGGGCTGGCTGGCGCTGGGAGCTTGGCATCCCAGAGCTCTGGGGATGCTGCAGCCCTCACCGACTGGTTCCAGAGCCATTCCAGCCTGTCCAGCCTCCCCATCGCTGCCTGGGGTGCTCAGACCTCGCGTGTGCTGGCTGTTGCTTTTCCTGCTGCCCTGGGACCGGGCTTGGATAACCTCAGCCGAGCTGAGAAGGCAGCTGGGGCAGAAAAGCCCTCCTCGATGAAGCAGATTTATTAAGAAAGCCCCAGATAAGCATTAGCCTTGCTCCAGAGTGGAATGTGGAGATGAAAAGTTCACGTGGGGCTGAGGATCCCTTTGGAAGTATGTTGCACTGGTTTATTAGCAGGAGTTTGGGTGTTAATGGGACTCTCTGAAGGGCTTCTGGAGTAGGGCTTTCCTGGCTGCCAGCATCTGCCTGAGCTGCTGCGTGTTCTCCCTTAGTAATGACATGGAAGCACTGGAGATGGCACCCAGCCCTGTGGCAGAGCTCCTCCCTGGCCTTGGGGGTTGAAAAATGTGGGAGTGCAGGAAGGGCTCACAGCTGGGGCTGTTTCTGATTCCCCCGTGCAGGAGCCCCCTCATCAGGACTGCAGCCATGGCCACCTCAGCGAGCTCCCACCTGAGCAAAGCCATCAAGCACATGTACATGAAGCTGCCACAGGGGGAGAAGGTCCAGGCCATGTATATCTGGATCGATGGCACAGGAGAGCACCTCCGCTGCAAAACCCGCACACTGGACCACGAGCCCAAGAGCCTGGAAGGTGAGAGGGCAGGTGCAGGACTCATAGTAGACTCACTGGGTGAAGGAAGGATGCCACTTCTCTCTTCCCATGGCAGAGGGATGGTTTTTAGGGAAGACATTCCTCCTCATGCCCTTCCAGTTACCTCTTCCCCCAGCTACCACAGGGAAGTGTTCTCAGCTCTCCAGATGTGGAGTTTCAGGGAGGTGCCTGGGGCTGGGAGCCCATCCTTGCTTCTGTCCCTGCCATGGAGGGGCTGTTGGCAGGGGCTGGGGGCTGTTGGCAGGGGCTCAGCTGCCCATTGACTCTCAAGTACTCGTTTTGGCCGGAAGTAGTTTGGCAGAAAAAAGTGCAGGGGAAAGAATGGAGCTATCCGGTGTAATTAAGAGCTTGTGTCCCTCAGAACAAACAGTCCCAGCTTACACAATAATAGCATTAGGATTTTCCCCAGGTTGCCATGGAGCTGGCTGGAGACAGTTATGAAATGAAAATACTGTGTGTGACTGAGCAGAATTATCTTTTTTCTTTCTTTTTTTTTTTTTTTTTTTTTTTTCCCCCCCTTCTCTCCTTTCCCCTTTTCCATCTGAGGGAGTGGTTGGCACAGCTCCTTGGAAATCTTTGTGCTTCCCATCCTCCCTCTTTCCCCCTGGGATATGGAGGAGATAGCATTGCATGGGTGGAGTTCTGGACTTTGACCTGGAGGGCAGTGCTCAGCATGGAGGGGTGGGCGAGGGGCCATGCTGGCCACACTCCCTTTCTGTATGAGATTCCACCTCTGTATGATTTGCCTTCCCACCTTCTTCAGGCCATGTAGCACAGATGAGGGTATTCCATGGCTCTCCTCATTCCCATAGCTGGAAGATGGCTTGTGGTCTGCCTTCCCCCAGCTGAGGGGAATGGGTTCTTTGCTCATCCCTGTGGTTGTTGTGACATGGGAAATGTTCTCAGTGCTACTCTGTTCACTCAGGCTTGGCCAGCAGCCCAGCAGCTTGTTATTTCCCAGGGTGGCAGGGGAGTTGCACTCCTACACTTTTTTGCTTGCTTTGGGGTTTTTTTTTTGCTTCCCCCACTTGGAACAAAATGAGCTGAGCTGGGACTAAACCTATTGTAGGCCTATTCTCTATGACCATCTTCACCTCTGTCTTACTGGAGAGTGGCAGGGAGCCCATCCTGGGGACTAGGGACCCTGAGTCACTGTGGCTGATTCCTTTCTTTGCTCCAGATCTCCCTGAGTGGAATTTTGATGGCTCCAGCACCTACCAGTCTGAAGGCTCCAACAGTGACATGTACCTGCGACCTGCTGCCATGTTTCGGGACCCTTTCCGCAAGGACCCCAATAAACTTGTTCTCTGTGAGGTCTTCAAATACAACCGCCAGTCTGCAGGTGAATGAATGGGTCTTCTCCCTTCTCCTGGTGGAGGTGGTGTTCCTGGGAAGGGGAATGGGAGACCTGCTCAAGTGTTGTCTGTGCCCTTAGCATGACACAGAAATACTCCCTGCCTTGAAAGTGAAGGCCAAACAAAGTGATGGACAAAGGGCTGGGCTTGGGATTCTTCAATGCTGCTGTGACTCAAACTGTAAAAAAGGTGGAAATGGGGAATAGAGGTGGAGGTGCTCATGAGCCTTGTGTCGCTTTTCCATTCCAGAGTCAAATCTGCGGCACACCTGCCGGAGGATTATGGACATGGTGTCCAACCAGCACCCCTGGTTTGGGATGGAGCAGGAGTACACTCTCCTGGGGACAGATGGACATCCATTTGGCTGGCCTTCCAATGGCTTCCCTGGACCCCAAGGTAATCTTTTGGGAGCCTGGACCGAGTCAGGAGTGTTTGAACTGAACTCTGTGTGGTACAGCTTCAGGTGAGCTGAGGGACCCAAGGTGTTCCTAGAACTGAAGGTGAACAGTAGAAAGCGGGATATTGGCAAAAACAAACCATGAGATTAAGTTCGTTACAGAAAGGCCGAGGTGGGGATTGGCCACATCCAAATTTGCTGTTTGGTTTGTTGGTCTGGAGGGGACTTAAACTCAGGGGGAACTTGCTCTCTATCCGTGTTCTACTCTGCTAGTTCTTCCATGAGAAATGGATCTTGGGATTTTTCCACACCCCCTAAGCCTTTGGAGAGTTCTCCCCTGTGCATGCTGGCTCTTCACTAAATGTCAGCATTTTTCCCTGTGGAGATTGATGTTCCTGTGCTGTTGCAGGTCCATATTACTGCGGTGTAGGGGCAGATAAAGCCTATGGCAGGGACATTGTGGAGGCCCACTACCGAGCGTGCCTTTATGCTGGTGTGAAAATTGGAGGAACCAACGCAGAAGTGATGCCAGCCCAGGTACATCATTCTAAGATGCCTCATGGAGCAAGAGAGTAGTATGGAAAAATCCCAGGCAGCAGGAGCTGTGTCTGCCTGCTCTGAGCTGTGTGGCTGTGCTGAGGATCGGGGGGTGGGAGGTGCCTGTCTCCACCCCGCTGAGCCCATGATGCCTCCTCCTTGCAGTGGGAGTTCCAGGTGGGACCATGCGAAGGGATTGAGATGGGGGATCACCTCTGGATCGCACGCTTCATCCTGCACCGGGTGTGTGAGGACTTTGGGGTCGTGGTGTCCTTTGATCCCAAGCCCATTCCTGGGAACTGGAATGGTGCTGGCTGCCACACCAACTTCAGCACCAAGAGCATGAGGGAAGAAGGAGGTCTCAAGTAAGTGTTTGAGTTGTTTACTGGGCAGCAGGATTTTGCAATGCTTTGGATGACACAGGAGTTGTTGCTCTGGTGCTTGGCATGACATCTGAGTCTTTCTTCTGGATGAGTTTTTTTGGTTGTTTTGTTTTTGTGGGGTTTTTTTTAATATGTGTTTTTATAATGATACATTCTCATATTGATGCTTGGTGGGCAATTTAGCCAGCAGTACAGCTCCACCACTGCTGATGGAAGTACAGGCAGCCAGGATGCAACTATCCGTAACTGTCTGGCTCCTGACCTGCCAGTGCTGGGAACAAACAACCAAACTCAGCACAGGCCTTTTCTTACTTCTTTATAACCGTGATGAAAGACCATTTGCTTCTGTCTAGGCAAGGCTGCCATGTTTTCTTAAAGATGAATATCCTAAAAATGCAAACCCTGAGTTCCTTTATGAGACTTATGTGCTGAGTGCAGCCAGGGTTCTTGTGTCACTGGAGCTATGTGGAGGGATGCATCCTGGCAGCTCTGTTTTCTTGCCTTAATCTTAGTGATGCCCTGAGATAATGGGACAGCCCATGACTCTGTGAGCTTCATGAATAGAAACTCCAGTGTTGAGAGATCTCTGCTCTAAGAGCAGGTGGAAGTGGGAAGTTTAACTGGTGGTGTCTCACAGAGAGTACTCTCTAGGAAGCCTGTGGGATTTGGCCGTGAGGATCCTTTTCCTGGGTCAGCAAAAGGAGTGGAGATAAACCCTGTGTTGGGATGAACAGCCAAGTGGGTTGTGGGGCACAAGACATCGTCATGAAATGGCTTGGGGACAGCAATTAATTTCGTGTCACTTTGACGCTACAGTCCAGAGGGGTTCAGCTTGTCCTGTCCCTCACTGTGTCATCCCCTGTCCCTCCCTCCCTCCCTCTGCAGGCACATCGAGGAGGCCATTGAGAAGCTGAGCAAGCGCCACCAGTACCACATCCGTGCCTACGACCCCAAGGGGGGGCTGGACAATGCCAGGCGCCTGACGGGCTTCCATGAGACATCCAACATCAATGAGTTCTCCGCCGGCGTGGCCAACCGTGGCGCCAGCATCCGCATCCCACGCAATGTGGGCCATGAGAAGAAGGGCTACTTCGAGGACCGCCGGCCCTCTGCCAACTGTGACCCCTACGCTGTGACAGAGGCCCTGGTGCGCACGTGTCTCCTCAACGAAACCGGGGACGAGCCTTTTGAGTACAAGAACTAAGCAGACTGCGCCCCACAGACACCGCCTCCCCCCCATGCTCCCCACGCCCCTAAACTTCCCTTCTAGATGTAATCCCAAGGGTACAAGATAACATGTTTTGTGTCTCAGTAACTCTTGTTGTCTTGAGGTGGGGAGGAGGGCAGGTTTAGTTTTATCGATGTCTGTCTGTTGTTGACTCTTCAGAAGATGAGAGGAGGACAGGGTGTTAGAGAATTTTAACCACTGTTTTATTTTTTTGTCTAATTCATGTGTACATTGGAGGGGATCCAGTGGCTTCCAGGGACAGACTGCACATGCAGAAAGCCAGTAGGAGAGGAGGAGGCTTAAAACAGAGTCAGATTTGGGGTGTCAGCCCTGCTGCTGGCTCTCTGCAGATTGATGGCTCTCTAAGGTTGGTGCTTTTGTGCGGAGAAGGGAAGATGGGAGCTGTGCGTGTGCTTCTGCCTCCATGGGGAGATGATGGGGAGATCGTTGCCCTTTGCCCACTCTGAGGTTTCTGGGAATCTTCTTTATTAAGCTCAGTGTAGGAGCATTGAGAAGAACTCTTGGTTCTGTCACTGGAAGTCAACTGATCTCTGGCTCATAACACAGAGTGAAGTAGTATTTTTCTATTTAAATATAAAAACAGGAAAAAAAATTATATATGGAAGTGGTTTTTTCTTAAAGAGATGATGTTCCAATGCCTCATCCAGCTGGAGCCGGCAGAGCTCTTGCAGATGCTGTTGGAGGCCTCCAGGTAGACTGAGGGTGAGATTGGAGGGAGACTCAGATAAGATTTGTTCCAGCTTGCAGGAAGGGGTTCCCAGAGTGGAAAGCCTGCAGAAGCATTTGTCACTGTAACTTGAGTGGCCATGACACATTCAGAGTTAGAGGAAGGTGTCCTGAACCAAGAGTTGACTGGTCAACGGCGTTCCAGACAGAGCCGTGGGTGTGTCACCTGTCCAGCACGGCTAGCATGTCACTAAAGCAGGGCTTTTGATAAAGGTTAAAAAAAAAAAAGGAAAAAAAAAAAAAGAAGTTCTAAGGTTTTTTCATAATGTTCTTAGTTTCTCCGACTGAATGGTTTTACAGAGACCGTTGATGCCACTGTTGTGCCCTGGCTCTCGTGGGCTGCCTGCCATCCAGCCAGAATGGGGGCTAGGAGAAGGGAAGGGAGAGGCCACCTGTCCCTCTCAGCCAGCCCTGGCACTCCCAGCTCCTGCTGGGGAGTTCAAGCGTTCCGTGATTTTACGTTTGGGTATCTTAGATGGTGCCAGTTATATTTTGTTGCATTTGGACTCCTTCTGAATAGGTTTTCTTTTTTGTAATAAAAAAAGAAAGAACAAAATGTTAAATCTGACTTCTGCAGCTTCTTTTTGTATGTGTGTTGCCTTCAGCATTTGAAAGGATTTTGGCTGATAGTGGGTAGATGTGGCTTTTCCTTTGTGGGGTGTTTTTTGGGGGGGCAGGGGTCTTTCAATCCATGTGTGCTCTCCAGAAAATGGGAATTTGTCAGCAGTGGTTGGTTCTCTGGTGAGTGATGGTCTAGCTGAGGCTTGAATGGGATTCTTCTGGGATAGGAAAGGGCCTGGGCTTGTGAGTGCCTATAGGGAGGGTTATGGGGGTCAGTACAGATGTTGTGCGTTTCCCCAGCCTCCTCCTCACAAGTTCTATGGATATATAAATCCTACAGAAAACAAAACTCCAGCAAACTTAATTTAAAAGGGGGCTTTGTGGAAGAGCCTTTCCCACTCTCCCTAAGAAAGAAAATGAGAGAAATGAGAAAATGCTGCTCGTCCACCTTTGGCATAAACCTGGTCATTTAGGAAAATAACCAAGGCAGTAGAAATGTGTGATTTTGCTCCTGTGGTCCTTTATTTAGCTTGTGGTGCCATCCCCCAGCTCCCCGGGAGGTGATTCCTTCAGGAGAGGATGCTTTAACCATTCCCACCTTTAAATCTAGATTAACTGTACTTGAGCATCCTGCTGGGCTGATGAGGCCATTCCTGCTATCACGTTTTTGTGGACCAGCTGTTGTCCTGCACCTCCCTTCTGGGGAATACTGAAGGCAGAAACTTCCTCAGCACAGTCCTAAAATTACCCTGTGCCTGTGCCGTGGTGGGGTGGGGTGACCAAAACAGAGGCAAAGTGAATACCATGTCCTTTCCTCCCATCCTGACACAGCCACAAGGACTTGAGCGCTGGGATGCTGCAGCCAAAACAAACCCAGGCTGCTCTGGGGTAACTCAGGAGCCCAGAAACCTCGAAGTGTTGTTTTGATCTGGGCTCAGGGGCAAGGCAGCTGCTGTTTCTTATGCCTTCCCAGAAAACGTTACAAAGGAAAAAATTACACGTGAATTAAGGGAACTTTTCTGAAGGTGTTGGCACAGAAGAAGGGACAAGGTATGATTTGGTTTTCTATTTGTTTTTAAAAGCTCCTTTACAAACACTGTGAATCTCTGAGGCTGAATCCCTGTCCCTGCAGAGACTATTTCTTCCTGAGGAATAAAAAAAATGGGAAAAAGGGACAGAGCTCAGTTTTGGCCACTAAGCATCATCAAGGCAGGAGGTGCTGATGGGCAGCCAGGTTTTGTGTTTTGCCATAGAATCATGGAATGGCTTGGTTTGGAAAGGATCTTAAATACCATCTCGTTCCAACACCCCTGCCAATGGCAGGGACACATTTCTTGGTTGCTTGGGTTAAAGTCTTTGGGGTAAACAGCATCTCCCTGTGCGGTTTCGGTGTCTGTGAGGAAGATGCCATCTCCATGGTGTCCATCAAGGTGATAGGGGAGCAGGCGTCAATCCTTTGCTCCTCCAGCTGCCCTGGACATAAATTTAGGTCAGAAGCTTGATGCTTAATGGTTCCTCTTGCTCTCAGCTGAGAAAGCATTTATCCACTCACTGCACAATTACCCAGCTGAAAACAAGGTTGGAACAACATTGTTCTGGGAAATGGCTTTTCAGATCATTATTAAAAGTATAGGGGGAAAAAAAAGATTATAATGAATTAGAAGGGAAAAAATCGTTTATTCCCTCTAGGCATTGTTTTCGGACATTTTGCCTAGAAGCGTGCTTGCTGAATCTGCTTTGTAGTTACCTAAACACCATTTCCCAGCTCTGTAGGGTAGGGAGGCCTCCTCTTAAGGCTACGGGGCTCTTACAAATTGAGCCTGAAACCCTCAGAAGCTGAATTTATGTCTTATGTATTCATAGAAAACATTTTGACTTTTGATCTGAGCCTCTCAGGAGGAAGTGAATCCCTTTTCTCTGTACTCACACATCCTTAAAATGTAAATAATGATGTAGCAAGGATAGGTCCCAAAGGGTTTGCTGGACACATCCAAGCATCAGGAACTGCTCCAAATGAAGCAGACAAAAATAGCAGCAGCTTTTTGAAGTGCCTGTTGATTGTGCTCCCTTTTAATCAAACACCAGCTTAGGGGACAAGGCTGCCCCTAACCCATTAATATATCTGCTCACACACCAGGCTTTTCCCCACAACTGGATTTTAAGGCAATCAAAATAATATTAGCCACAGGTTCCTTCAAATACAGCCTGGAACACATGAGCTAATCAAGACCACACTTGAAGCATCGATTCATACCGGGCTGTGCCAGCCCAGTTTTTGTCTGGACACAAGGGATTTTCCCTTTCTGCAGAGCCTGGTGCATCAGGTGTGGCTGCTTGGATTTCTCCTACCCTTTCACACTCCCAGAGTGCCCTGATGCTGCTCCAGTATCCATATCTCACTTATCTTACTATTTTGTGGGGTTTTTTAGTGCTATTTGGTCTTCCTCGATTACCTTTTTTTGTAGATCAGTCTTCACATGCTTGTCCTGTCTCTGGCTGAACACACCTCTCCCTGAACACGTCTGGAGGAGGAATCAGCAAGCCTTAGGTGGGTCAGGATTTGCTGAGCTGTCTTTTGGATGCCCTTACCTGGGGGAGAAGAGAGGCAGTTTTTGTTGCTGGGTGAAACTGTTTTTATTTCTCCGAACAAGTCTGTGTTTTCACTTTTTCCCAGGATGTTGATACTGGCCCGTGTGAGTGTCCTGCCTCTCCTTCTGCTCGTGGAGGATGGGAAGGGATGGCCCCAGGGAGGGAGCCAGGCACAGACCACTGAGGGAGTGGTTTGCAGAGCTCTGCAAGAAACTCTCTTCGGGCTTAAAGCTCCTGTTATCAGAGCAGCCCTGCGTTGTTCTCTTGAAACCCCTCTTGGAGCTCCAGCAGCTCCTCCAATGTGGGGCCTGGAGGAGTCCTGGCTGAGATATACACTTGCAGTTCATCAGCTGATGAAAGCCTTAGGAAAAGTGGCTGGAGGTCCTTTGTCCCCTCGAAGGAGGCCAGGCATCTCTGGAAGGGTGCTGGAGACAGGTCAGGTGTGGCCAGTGGGTATTCTTGTGTTACCCCTTTGAGCAAAATAGTAGAGCTGGGAATGGACTCCTGCCATCACATGCATCCATAATTCAGGTTCAACTGAGCCAGGATTTCATCCCACTTGTTCAGTTACTGATTAAACTGAGGACAGCTGCTTCTGAAACAAGTGGGAGCTCTTGAAAGGGAAGATCTCCTTAGGTCTGCCTGGCTTCCCCAGACAGCTGGATGCAAAGTCAGACCTGGGCTGGCTCCTGAGTGGGTCCTCTACCTACGAGTGGTTCTCCAGGCTCTCCAGCTGGGACTGATAGTGGCTGGTTTCAACATGTCCTGTGTGGATATAAATTGAGCTCTGACTCTTTGCTTGCTGATACTGGGGCCAGTCCATTTGTAGGATCTGCTTTTCCTGAGGCCATGCAGGTTATGGGAGATATTAGTCACTGAGTGATGACTCATCTGGATGCCTAAAGATGTCACTTGTGAATTGCCTGGTTCATGAATGGTGATCTCAGTCTAATCCTTGTGACTCTACCCTGAGCCAGTGCTGGCTGTTTGGGGACTGCTCCTCCTTTTTGTGCAATGACCTCTGATGGGAACATGTAGAGAAGGACTCTGGGCAGACACAATCCTGCTGCTCTCTACACTGAAGCCTCTCCAGGAGCTCCATTCCCAGTGAGAGATTATGTGGGTCAGAGCATCTTCAAGCTGCCTCTGGAGGTGTCTGTGTTCAGAAAGAATGGGATTTGGGGCTAGGTGCTTCTTGAAGGTTAGCCCCCAAAAACCTGCAGTGGTTGACTGAGGAGAAACCCAGGGTCAAAGAGGTAAATTGGGAGGGAAATCCACATTCTGTGACTCCAGACCAAACACTAGGACTGCAGCTCTTCACAGTCTTGTAGGAGGACTGGACCCTTCTCCCTCACTGCTCCCTTCCTTTCCTTCCCTGGTGAGATGGTGCAAGGTTGGAGTAGCGGTGCAGGGGACAGCAATGCTTTACCTCAGCCAAAAAATGTCTTTCTTTTTCCTTCTTTCCTCCCATCCTGGCCTGCCCACAGGCTGGCCTGCCCGTGCTATTTTGCTTTCATAAGATGCATTATGTAAGCCAAGTCTTGAGTGGGGATGCAGTGCCAGCTCGGACTCCGCAGTGGGAAGGAGCCACATTCCTCAGCACTGGGTTTAATCCCTGCCTCCAGCCACAGTTGGTTTGCTAAGAGGAATCTGAGAGCTGTGCTGAGGTTTCTAATCCCTTGCCCCAGGTGGAGCCAGCTTGTTTGTACAGGAGCCCTGCTCTCCTTTGTCAACAGGTTGTGCCCAGGTCTCCTCCTAGCAGGCCCTTTTGAGGAGGGCTGGCTCAGGCATGCACAGCACACCTTGGGACCCTCCTCTCCTCCCCTTGTTTGCTGAACTCTCTGTGCTCCTTGGCTTCTCTTTCACTTGCTCAAATAGGCTGCTGAGAGAAGAAAATGGAAATGGAAGCTTCCACAATCCCAGTCCCAGAAAACAAGGGCAGAGGTGGGTTGCCAGACTGGCATGGAAAACATGGCCTGAGAAAGACCACATTGGTGCCAACAATTTCTGCACCTGTTCCAGCACTGACTGCCTCCCAGTGTCCCATCTGTAGGATGTGATTCCTGTCCCACCAAAACTCTGGAGATCCTGAACCCAGGGGTCCTGTGGCACCATCCTGGCTGGGTGGAGGGTGCAGGACAGCAATGGGTGCTTGGTAGGGTGTTTGGTGGCTCCCCAGCAGCCTCAGCCCATTGCCTTAACTCCCTGCAGTTGGGACTGATGATCTTCAGGACCACATTTGGCTGGGCATGGGCCATGTGGGTTCAGAAGGAAAGGTCTTCACCCTCCACACAGGTTTGAGATGAAGCTGACAGCAGCAGTGCCTTGTTTTCATGTCCTGTGGATGGATGAGGCACCAGACTCCACAGTTTTTGCTGTCAGTTTCCCCCAGTGTCAAACACGATGTTAAAATGAGAAATATTAATAAGACCCAGGATTAGGCTGTTATTTCTCATCACAAAGCTGTGTGGCTTGAACACATCCATGGCTTGTGGAGATGCTGAGCAGCTGCTGAATTCCCCAGCTGCCTCTGTCCTGAGCCAGAGCCTGTCCAAAATGCCTAAAACACTGGGAAAGCAAGGGAATAGGAGCTACCTGCCCTACTGAGCTGGATTCTGGCAAGCATGGTGGCCAGCAGGTATTTGGAAAAATTCTGGGACCATTTGCTTCAACCACAAACCCCAATCTATCCAATGCCTCTCCATGTTTAGGGGATTCTAAGCAAGCCCCCAAGTTTGAGGTGGGAATAGACATGCCCAGGGCTATGTTGTCCAGATGCCATTCCCATTTAGGAAGCTGCCTGGGAACAGCTGGTCTTAGAGTTG
Source organism: Monarcha castaneiventris obscurior (assembly GCA_026261815.1). Lineage (NCBI taxonomy): Eukaryota > Metazoa > Chordata > Aves > Passeriformes > Monarchidae > Monarcha > Monarcha castaneiventris. Next base: position 6,199,921 of record JAMPIT010000476.1, read on the forward strand.
GGCTTAATCTGAAAGTTGGAAGCCAAGGCTTCAGATGGCTGAGTCACCAAAACCTATGCACTTGCTCTGAAATACAAGATATTTTCAGACCATTTTCCACCCAGACAGAAAACACATACTGGATGATTAACTGCCTCCCTCTTTTCCACCTCTCCTTGTGGCTGGGTCTCCTGGCAAGTTCTCCATCTGCTTTTCTAAATACTTTCACTTTAAAATGGATGCCTTCCCTCCTGGCAAAGGCCCATGCCAGTGATCAGCGGGTGCCACTGCCATTGTGGGCTGTAGCCCTGTGGGAAAGCATTTCATTTAGAGAATAGATTGCTTTGGTGTGGAAGTTTTTTATCTGTAATCTCGCTAGGATGAAGAAAACTGCTTGTAGAGGCCAGTTGGGTAAGGAGGTGGCTTCTGGAATCTTGGAAGGGCTGTCCCTTGCACCATTTTGGCACTGTGCACAGAGCAGGGGGTGTGCCCCATGTACCGGCAGTCAGGCACACTCCATGGATGGTGGTCTGGGACCCAAGAGTATCCTAGGAACTGTGGTATGCTAGCAGTCTGTGCCATGGAAACATCTTGGTCAGAGCAAGGGGTTCCCTCTGGGTTGTTGGATCTCTGTTTTCATGTGGAGGGAGAAGAGTTGGCAACCAAAGTGTGAGTTGTGGAGCTCCTGCACGGCAAACTGCTCAGACCTCTCTGAGCATGGTTGGGATAGCTTAGAAACATCCCAGGATACAGGGCAGTGTCCAGGATGCCACAGAAGGTGTCTGACAGGTTGATACAAGAAACAGAGATCAGTAGGGGTTAAATACAGCCTGAATGGTGCTGCTGCAATAGCAGAGGAGCTCCAAGTCACTCTTGTGATCCAGAGGGGTGGCTCCAAAGTACTCAGGAAGGAATTGGCCATTCAATTTGACCCTGCAAGTGGGTAGGCCTGAGTCTGCCTGGTTCCTCCTGAAACAAAACACAGCCCTTCTGCTTGTTGTGTCTTGCTAGGAGCTTGCTGGTGATCTTGGGCTGGAGAAAGTCATGGAACTTGTAAGATGGGAGCTTCTGCTGGAAGAGATGGTCTTGGCAAACTAGGAATCTCTCTGCAAAGGATGAGGTAGTGATGCCACATGGAGTCTGCAGATGAATGGGATGGTTTGGGTGGGAGCTTGTGACAGCTTTGCCTAAAGAGCTCTTTGAGATCCAGCAGCCCCCCCTGCTCATCTTCCCCTGCTTGTCTCCCCCTCCCCATGCAGCCAGTGGAAACTGCTCCCATGAAATCTAAAGCAAGCACTGCAATACTTGCCTTTTTGTTGTGAATAATGTCAGGCCTTTTTTCCACGAGCACTATTGAGGCAGCAGCTGTATTTCACCCAGCTGGCAGCGCCTGGGGAGGAGATCAAGTATTCTCAGCAGAGCTGGGCCAGATCTAGGGCTGTGGGAAAGTGGTGCAATTCTGGTTGTCCTCAGTGCTGAGCTGCTTTACACCAGCTCTGAACTGGGCTCCCAGACTGGGGCTTTGGGGGATTTTGGGGAGGTGAAATAGTCGTGTGTGCTCAGGGGTCTGTGGGAGCAGGAGGATGAGGAGCTGGGCTGCTGCTGGATAGGATTTTAGTTGTGTGGGTCACTTGTTGTTGGGCAGTCCTCTTCTGAACCCAAAAAAACAGGAGCACCTGGAGCTGTGTGTGTTTCTCCACTCTGCCTGAGCATGCTGCCAGAGCAGAACTCCAGCCCTGCCAAAACATCCCCCACTTCTGGGAAGCGTCCTCAGCACTGTATGCTTGTCCCATGGGATACACTGTGCCTCCCTCTGCCAGGTACCTCTGGGCAGGTGCCAGCCCTTCCTCTGCACTCAGGAACAGCTTGTTTTGAACATCAGTGCCACGGGAAGCAAAGCAGGAGCATATGTGCCCGTGGGCACTGCTGGCCCATCTCCCTGGCATGGGCAGGAGTTGTTCCTCTGTCCTTGTGTTGCTGGACCCCTGGGATGAGAGGGACCCCCCCCGCCAGCCCATGCTCTGTAGGCCAGACCCCCATCCTTTGCACAGAAGGACTTGGGAAGAAAAGTTTAAAAATTGCATCTCCTCTTGATCCTCAGCTCAACCCCTGTCCCTCTGCTCTGTTTACCCACTAATGGGTAGCTCAGTGTGGGAGTGGGATGAGAAGGATGTTGGAGACAGGAGAAGGCTGGAAGGCAAGGAATATGCTCAGATGAGAGGGATTTTATTTGTTTGTTTTGATTTTTTTCTTTGGGCCATTCATTATATTCCAGTCATGAGGAAACGTGACTTCTCCCTGTAAGAAAAAACATGGGTTTTTTTAAATTCTCCTTTTAGCTTATCTTGTGGGGGTTGGGGGGGGGGGGGGGGGGGGGGGGAGTTGTTTGTTTTTGGTTTGGTTTGGGTTTTTTTTGGTGTTTTTTTTTTTTTGTTTTCTGTCACCTCCAGAGATCTGGTTCTTAGTCCTGAGGTGACCTTTGCTGTCAGAGGTCCATTCTTCTGCTACTATCAGTGATTTTCTGTGGTGGCCGGTGAAGATATATTGTGTTGGGATGACCTGTCCCGGTTTGAATTTTGCGGTTGTCTGTCAGTCTGGTCACTCCCCCAGAGCTCTCCCATTGGTCCCCGCTCCCTGGTCCTGCTTTTCTCCCGGCCCCGGGGGGCCCCTGAGTTAGCCATTCTGTTCGTATTTGCCTCTATACCCTTCGACAGTGAAGATGCAATAAATTCTCCTGCCGGAATGCAAGCAGATACGCTTCCTGACTCTTTGTCACTGACTTAATACTGCACCTGTGCAGGCATCTGTGGGGGCACGCGGGACCCCACGGAGCCAGGCAAATAAAGTATTAATTTTCCCAGGCTTTGCACCTCCCTCTACCCTTCATTGAATAAACAAAAGCCTCTGTCCTGGCCATACCGTTCCCAGTACCTGTGGTGGCTGTTTCCAGCTTGCCAAATCAGGGCTCGAGGTGGCTCCTCCCGAGGCACATGGATGTGCTCTCAACACGTGGATGTGTCCTCAACACATGGATGTGTCCTCAACACAGCAGTGACTGGAACCACCAGTGACGGAAGCAGTGGGAGTGAGACAAAGGCATGGAATAAATTATGCCCCTGGATGGTTTTTGCTGCCTGACTTGGTAGCACTAACCCAGGAGCTGCCGAGGGTTTATTGCCTTGCATATTTCTGCTCCATCCCCAGGTTCATTTGGGTGTGCTGGGCTCATGACTCCCTTGCATGGATCTGCTTTTCAGTGCTGCTGACATCTGCTGATTGCTTTCCAACCATTAAACCCAAGACAGAATGGGAGTAGGGGAAGACACCTCATTAATTTTTACTCTGCCCTCCATCCTTCCCAACTCTTTCCCCTGGCAGAGATTGGGAGGAACATTACTTTGCTTGCCCTACAGGTAAATGAGGTGCTGTTTAATTGTCTATCACCACAAAGACAATGTTGGAATCCAGGGAAAGGATGCTGTGCTTGGCTGTCACTGCATGGCACTTGAGGCAGGATTCCACGGTGAGGCCGCTGCTCTAATTGATGTGGAGTGGGATTTGGGCAAGGTGCATTCCTCCTTGCCGCCTGGATATGGGATGTTCACAGAGGTCATTGCAGGGGTGGCTGGGCACAGAGAACTTCCTAGAGGAGGAGGAGGAGGAGGAACCACTAGTAATGAGGACAGGAAAAGGGTGAGCTCACTTCTACAGGAGGAACCACTAGTAATGAGGACAGGAAAAGGGTGAGCTCACTTCTACAGCCTGTCCTCAGTGGGAGGGATGAAATTATTAACCTGGTGGGAAGGCTGGGGAAGCACAACACCTGGGACAAGTCTCTCACCTGCCACTGAAGTGAGTTCTTGTGAGCAGCTGGTTGTACACTGTAATTTGAACCACACCAGTGCAGAGTTCAACCCTTGCTTCAGCTCTCCTAAACACACACCTCCAAGCTGGCAGCAACCTCCTCTTCTCACCCAGCACATGCCATGCTTCCCACTGCCATCCCAGAAATCAGTCTCACAGGATACACTGTGCCACAGCAAGGTCGTGCCCATCAGATTTGGTTTTTTGGGGGTTGTTTTTTGGCATTTTTGTTGAGTCTGGTGCCATGTTGCAGGTGGTGAGGCAGAACATTGTGCTGCAAAGCAGATCTGTATTTAGAAGCAGAAGCGAGGCATAGGATGCACGTTTTTAGCATCCTGAATACATTGAGATCCCAAACAGTTTTCAGGGAAAACAGTTATTGCTATTCCCAGAGTGCCAGAGAAGCCTGGGATCTAACAGCCACATAATGGATGACCCTGGTGGGTCCTGGCTTGGGTGCTGCTGCTCTCCTGGGACAGGGATGGGGATGGGCAGGAGCTGGGCTTCCCTGGGTGCCCATTCTGGTGGGACAGACTTGAACTTCTATCCCAGCCCAGTTCACTGTGCCCAAACCACCCAACGGTGCTGGGAGCAGCAAAGCGAGACTCAGGCAGCAAAGTCCTCCTCAAATAGGCTCTACTTTCCTTTTCTATGGCCCCAGCTGATGTTTTATAGGAGCTGCAGGTGCTTAATATCCAAGGGCTTTTTTTTTTTCCAGGTGGGCTTTTTCTAAGCAGGGAGTTAAGAGCATGAACAAAAAACAGGATGATATCCTAAAAGTGGTCATATTTTGCTGTCCCTAAATGTAGCTGCTGTGCCAAATGGAGTTTCATTTGTCCATGAGATTACCTGCAGGAAGAAGGATTGTAGCAGTGTTGCCCAGTGGCTGCTGGGCTGGTTTTGGGTGATGGACAAGGCAGTGTTTGTCAGGAGTGGTAAAACATTGTTAGACACTGGTATCACTGGGAAACAAACAGTTCACCTGCTGGCACAAGGGAAAGAAAACAAGAAATGTGTGAGTAGAGATGTGGCCAGCTTCAAACCAGCAATGTGAGCTGGCTCTGCTCCTGGCCACTGGTTTGGAGACTTCTTGCTCCATCTCAAACCTGAGGTGGATTTGGGCCAGCATCTCTTTGAGGTTTCCCCAGTTGTTCTGCTAGAAAATATTTCCTTTCCCTACAGACTTTAAGGACTTGGCACCTGTAGTTTATCTACCTTAACTTTCCTATGTAAACAAGGCTGAAAGATTCTGTGAGTCTCAAAGAAAAGATGTGTTAGGTGCTTTTCACAGCTCCTCACCGCACAGTACTGGGTGGGATTTGAATTCCAGGGAGACCGACAGGGATGGGGAAGGGAGCCTGCTCTGAGAGGGATTAATGCAAATGGCCGAACAGATAGTGGCCAAACCCCTCCTGGATTGCTCCTGGCCTGGCGTCTTGCTGGGGAAAAGCGGGGGTGATGAATCCGATCCGGCTGTAGTGACGCAGCATCTGAGAAACGCTGCTGGAGGCTTTTTGTGGACTCCACCTCGTAGGTGTCACAGCCGGACTGGGCTGAAGCAGCGAGCACGCAGGAGGAACAAAGCCATCTTTGTCACCGTGCCCTTGCTCTACAGAGCTGGCCCCACGCCAGTGAGGTGCCTGGCTCGCTACCGAGGTCTGGGAGCAGCTGGCTGAGCAGCCAAGAGCTTCCCAGAGCTGGAATTTGGGGCAGTTGCTCTCTCACCTGGAACAGCAACCTCTCTCCTGGCAGCAGCATAAAGGGGCTCAGATGGGGTAACTCCTGAAACTCCTGACGGGGCCAGCACCTTCCCTCCCAGCCCACCTCGGTGTGGTGGAGATGCTCATGTACCTCTTGAGGTACATCTGGCATGGCCCTGGTGGGCAGGAGGGTGCAGGAATGGCTGCGTGGCACAGAGCAAGAGGGCACAGGCAGGATTCCTCTGGAAACAGGGTGAGGGGCTCTGCGGGGGTCCCTGACGAGTGGGGACAGTGCCAGCTCAGCATCACCTCTCTCGGCCAGAGATGCCCTTGGTCTGGCCTGTGCCAAACCAACCTCTGCTGTGCAGAGCCACCCCCTCACTGGGCTGAAGGGACAGCACAGGGATGCATGTGTGGGTGTCAGCACTGTAACCTTTGCTCTGGAATGAGAGGAGATGGATCTCTCCGAGTCCAGCATGCACCCTTAAAAATGTCAAATTCTACCCAGGGAATGGAAAAATCCCATCCTTTGGGACCTCTCAGCTGCTTGTTACACCAGCACGAAACCTACTTTAAATTCATGCCCTTGTGGGGCAGGAGAGGATGAATCCCTCCACTTGTTTTTTCTCTGGTTCATAGCCGCAGGGCAGGTGAGAATCACGATCTGCTGGCACACTCCCCCTCCCCTGGGGTACCATTCCTGCCTCACATCGCTGCTCCTCCTTGGAAAACCCCTGGGACTGCGAGAGTTAATTCTTCATCCCAGCTGCTTCCCTCCTCGAGCTCAGGAGGAAAAGGGATTGTGCTAGGCAAGGGGCACCACTGAGGAGGGGGAGGAGGCAAAAAAAACCTTCGTGTTTAGACCTTTTACCTAATTTCCAAAGTTTCAGACCTGAGGGCCATAGCAACGAGAGCTGCCGGCGGTGTGATTGGCGGCAGCAGGCAGTGCTGGACTGCCCTCCCAGCTTCCCAGGCAGCATCCCCATGGATGGGACACAGTCAGTGTTGAGGCCAATGTTGGCTTTCTGCCTCCCCTTCCCCATGGAAAGAGCTCGAGGGACGTGGCTCTGTGTGTTTGTGTGTATAATTTTTTTCCCCCAGCTGATTGCCTTTGCTCATTTCAGTTACATTTTCCCTGTTTTCTGTGAGTTTCTTAGCAAGTTCTTGGGCACTTGTGAAACCAGAGGGCACCCAGGGAGGGCTGTTCTCATGAAGACCTGTCTAGAAAACAACAGGGTGGTACAAACCAGCAAGGTGTTGTGTATATTTGCATAAACACAGAGAAATGAGAGGGGATGAGAGGGGATAGCACTTTGCACCTGCAGAACAGAGCTTGAGTCCAGCAACACTTTCCTTTTTCTATCAAATAAGTCTTTTCAAAAATACCAGGGATTCCTGCAAAACAAAAGCAAAGACACAATCTGGGGCACTAAAAACTGCAAACTGTTCTTGTTGTCCTTACAGCTTGCTGATTCTCCTTTTGGTTTTATCAAAGGAGCTCAACCATCAAGTTCCTCTCCAAGCACAGCCCGTCCTGGGGAAATACAGCATCAGAGAATATCCTGAGTTAGAAGCAACCCATGAGAACCATTGAATCCACCTCCTAGCCCTGCACAAGACAGCCCAAAAAACCCACCCTGTGCCCAAGAGTGTTGTCCAAATTCTTCTGGACCCCTGGCAGGCTTGGTGCAGTCTCTACAGGGAAAAATCCCAATGAAACTTGGATGTGTTTCCCATGGGTTTTCTGAGCATCCACTTTTGGTGGCAGCATTCCCTATTATCCCTCAGCAGCACTGCAGAGCTGACACAGCCATGGGCTCAGTTTCTGCAGGTCATGGAGATCAAATCCCCCTAGCTCTTCCAGAGCCACTTTTTGGAGCAGAATTGCTTTTCAATCTGCAGGTGTGCGCATTTCTGGCAGCACTGAGCTTGCCATGGCAGAAAGTGGTCAGGGAGAAGAGGGAATGAAAGTGGCTAAGAAGAAAAGCATTTGCTAAGGAAAAGACAGGGATTGTAGGAGCCACTGAGTTGATGTAAATCAAGCTGACCTGTATTCCCCAGATCTTCAGGATCACTCAAAGCTTCAGCAGAGCAGCTAAGCTTGATTATGTCTGTGTCATGGTTCTCTTGTGCAGCAGGCAGTGTCTTCCTTCCATCCCTCTTCCTCGATGAGCCACAGGCTGAACAAAACCTGTGCCTAAGCCACTCACTAAATCTACTTAATTCTCCTTACACTGGCACCAGGTTGTCTTTGTCATGGAGAACAGCTTTCGAGCACAAAGCTGGTTGCATTTCTGCTCTTCCCAGCTTGTGCATGGCTGTGTGGGCTTGCAGTTCCCTTTCCTGGAGAGGAGCACGTATTCCCATTAGTGTTATATATTTATCTTTGGATCTGAATTAGTATTTAGGAAAAAAAAAGGATGATATACCCCAGCCAAAGCTACCTTTGTGTTTTCTGCTGTGCCCAAAGCTTTCTGTGCATCCCTGTAGCATTTGAACCCACCCAAGAGCAGTGAAACACAGTTCATCCCTAGGGACTTGTGTGCAGAGAGAGGCTCATCTTTCCCAGGATTTTAATAAGCCGTGAAATTGGGTATTCAGCTGTTTTCATTATTCTACTACACTGTGTATAAAAAAAAATGCTGATTTTTTGCCATTCATCCTAAAGATCTCTTGGGATATTCCTATACTTTGGTGCCCTTTGAATCTCAGGTTGTCTCTTCAGACAGCACTTGTCAGCCAGTGATTCCCCACCACCCCTCTCCCTTCCACCTTATTTATAGGGTACTTTTAACACAACACAGGATTTGTGCAGAAAAGCCTTGGAAGCTTGGAGCACCTCTCTTTTTCCAAAGGTCTGAGCTGGCAGACACATTTCCCTCATAGGCAGGAGCAGGATGGCTCACTTGCTCACTCAACTTTCTGTTCTTCAGGAATCATTGGAATATGAATAGGATCCTTATCAAACCAGGTTCGTCCACAGGACAAGGCCATATGAATTGTTTGCAGAACTCCAGCAAATAAACAGCATTCCTCCTGATTCCTGATTTGCCCATTTTAATCCAGTGGCCAGCTCAGGCAGAGGTCACAGAGCTCAGCAGCAGGGGCATGACAGCTTTTGGCAAGTTCTGGACCATGCCCAGCTTCCCAGGTGGTGTGATCAATCACCATGGAAAGAATTTCTGTCTGGAACCTTTAAATTATGGATTTGGGAGGTAAAAACCCAGAGCCTATTCCATCTGGGTGTCTAAATGTAGAGAGGAGACCTGCTGTGAGCATGGCTTTTTTCCTTGAGGCCATTTGCTGTGCTCAGGAGTGAGGTGGGGGTGATGGATCATGGTGATGAAATAGAAGTGAGGGCTTTGGCTTTGGCATCCCAAAGTATGAGAGGCCAAAAGTCATAAGGTCTTTCTGTGCCCCAGGAAAAGCGCAGGTGGCACAGGGCATGGCCAGAGCTCTCAACACCTGACATCTCCTTCACTGCTGCAAAGTTCTCATTGTCATCTGCTTAATGAGGAGAGAAAAACTTCCAAGCATCTTCCTTTGTCCTACTGCAGTTTGGATGGCAAAAAAAACATGCTATTTCATCTAGGCTGCCTTGTCCAGCCATCGCTGCTCTCCGGAGTATGCCTGGGGAGTTTCTCTGTCAGAGATCTGCCCCGTGGAGCACATCTAGGGGCTGGAGGCTCAGGGGCTGAGCTTGCAGGGAAGGAAGGGCATACATTAAGTTCATGTTGATGCTGGCCAGGCTGCTGGCTCTCCAGAAGGGCTCACGTCTGCATAACTTCTATCTAGGGCTAAATTTAAACACCAAAATGCAGCTTTTAGGAGCCCAGGGAATAGCCCAGTCCTCATCTCCTGTGGCTGCATTCAGCCAGCCCTCCCTTTGGCAAGGAAGAAACTTCCATTTCCCTTGGACTCTGGGCTGGCTTGGAATAAGAACACCAGCAAAACCCTCCCTGCCCCAGCACAATGAAGCAGCGCTTTCAATTCCCAGGTGTGCGGAGGGGAAGTGTCCAGTGTGTCCCTTCCTGATGCTTCCCTTCCAGATGTGGAGTGGCAGGGAGCTGGAGACAGCTGGTGGCCAGCCAGGAAGCAGGCTGAGGAGTGGACAGTGGTTTTTTCCCCTGGAGACTCGATCTCACTGCCTGTGGCTGAGGGAAGTGATTTGAGTGCTCTGCCAGCTGTTCAGCTGGTTTGAAACAGCTTGAGAGTGCTCAGTGCTACAGGGAGAAAATGACCAACCAGGAAAGGTGAGGATGCCTTCCCTCTCAGATGTGTCTGCATCCCCAAGGAACCCTCAGTCCCTATCTTCTCCTCAAACAGCTCTTGGTCCTCATAATTTCCTCCTGAGCACTACCAGCAGGGCTGGACTCTGTTAAAATGCCTGCAGGCAGCTTGATGGGACAGAGACATATCCCCTGCTCAGTCCTCCTGTCCAGGGACAGGAGTCACATGGAACCACCTCATGCACAAAGCTTTGTACCAAGGTCATGCTGAATGAGTCTGAAGTGAGCTGGTGTTCCCTGTGGGATGAATCTAGAGATTGAAGCCTTTCCCCCTAGGAATGAGGTGGGAGTGCTTCAGGTTCAGCTGAAAGGTGCCTCTTTTGGGCAATCCCCTGGGATTTGGGCAGCACAGGAAGGGGCTGCCCATGGGCACAGCTGCCTCTCAGGGTGCTGGTGGGTGATGCAAGCCAGGGCACTCCATCCCATGATCCAGGCTGGCTGTACCCACTCAGTGGAAAATTCCCCCATCCCATGGGCAATGTCCTTCTGCCTTTATTTTGAAGCAGCTCGCTGAGGACAAGGCCAGTGCAGGAGATAATAGGTGTTGACAGGGGCCTGGCTGCTAAGTGGGGTTTTGCCAGGGCTTCCACAATATTTGCAATTAAAGGAAGGTGTGAGGGAGTTGGTGGAGGAGGAGGACAACAGGACACAGTTGTGACAGCGAGACAGAGCCTGCAGAGGAGCTGGGGATGTCTGAGGAGGTCACAGGGAGGGATCCTCACACTCAAAGCCAGCGTCAGGATTATTCACACCCATGACATCAGCCTTGGGGCCCACCCAAGCTGTCCCTGTGCTTCGAAGGCTGGGACAGGGTGTTCCCATGTGTGGGATGGGGATTCAGACCCTGCATGGTGTCAAGGCTGAACCATCACCACGTGGCAGCAGTGCTGAGCATTGGGGGTGGTCACCTGAAATTTGGGGGTACTCATGACATTTCCCTGCAGTCCTGCAGGGGCCGTCTGCTTCTTCTTTTCACATCCTTCCCTTCCTTTTCTCCTTTCCTCTCATTTTCATGCAATAATTCCAGAGCCCACCCAATGGGGTGGATGCTGTCCTGACCCTTTGCAAATCCAGCCATTTATTTACAAAGCATTTCCTTTGCCCAGGTTGAATTTTCCACAAATTAGAGCAAATTTGAATTGGCTCTTTGTTTACAGGGGGAAAATGAACCAGAAAAAAGCCCAGGAGGTTTAAGTTAACTTTCAGCTTGAAGCTGTTTTGTTTGCCATGAAGGAATTATGCAGGTATCTCAACAAAACACTTCAGGGGTTTTTGCAAGATTAGATCTTGTAGTTTGTCTTCCTGAATGTGTAAAAATATTCCAGGGAAACCTTTGCCCTAATGGCAACTCAGGAGAGCTTCCAGTCCACCTCAAATAGAAATCTGGAATAAAAAAGAGAAAGATTTGGACACACACGACCCTCTGAAAGATGTAAACAATCTGTCTTAGGAAGGGATGTACTTAAAGCAAATCAGAGAGAAAATAGATCAGGAGTCCTGAGGAGGTGCTGGACATGATGCTGGAGGTCATGGGGGTAGTTCAGCTGGAGTACAAGGTAAAGTCCAGCTGTGGGTGATGCTGTTCCCAAAAGGGAGGGACAAGAAACTATTTACACCAGGCTGTAAAGCCAGGGCTGTGCTGTGCCTGGCCATGGAATGGTTCATTGCTTGATGCCAGTTATGGGATCCCAGTCCAGAACACCTGCAAACAGGGGACATGGATTGAGGAGAGCTTTGGACCAGCATCTGCGAGAATTTACTTCCCTCTGACCTGCCCTGCTGGGATCAGAGGCATGGAGGGTCTTGGGAAAAGGGAGCATGAGCAAGCAAGTGGCTTGCTGTCCTAATGCCTGAGTTTGCAAGTGCTGGTCAGACTCACGCCCTGTTTTGCTGCACAGGTAAAATGTCCACAAACCATTCAGAGAGTCTGGACTCCAGGATTTTATTTCTTTATTCCACCCCAGAGGGGCTGCCTGGGGCTCTGGTGTCACCTGAGCAGCCTCAAAGCACAGGATTGGAGGAAACCCAGGATTTAACCATCCCCTTGGAAGACTGGAGACTTCCAGCATCTCTGGCATGCCTTTAAATTAAGAGATGGGGAAAATTAGAGGCAAGAGGAGGGGAAGGAGAATTTTAAAAAGGGAAGGGATCAGCCAGGGAGGAGGAGGGGAGCGAGGAAGGGGTGGGTGCTCCCTGCCAGCCGCTTGGGAAACATCGGCGGCAGCAGTCACGTGAGGAGTTGTGCTTTTGGCATAACCTGCGTGTTTGTGCAGCACGGGAGGGGGTGTGAAATCACCTCCTGCTTCCAGGAATCCTCCCGGCACGGGTTACACGGCGGGGAGCTGGTAAACATGAGACCACCTGTAACCCAATCGGGTCCCTGCATCAGCTGCTCCCTGCCCGGGGAGCTCGCTCTCCTGCTGGCTTCCCGGGGTGGCAGCGCATGGGACAGCGTGTCCCAGGGCAGGGGGCATCACCAGCGGGGGGACAGGAGCGATGGGAATGGCGGGGGGAGCTTGCACTGGGAGTCTGGGGACGGGAAAACTTCTCCATGTCAGGGTGCGTGAATATTCCTCGGGTGCAGCCCAGGTCCGAACCCTCTCCCAAAGTCAGGAACAGCCACTTGGCCGAGGGACAAACCTCTCCCCTACGCTCCCCTTCCCCAGGTCGGCGTCCCGGCGGCGGCAGGAGCTGTAGGTGACATCCTGCACCCATTCACAGATAACACCGCTCCCTGTGCCGGCTGCCAGCGCGCCTCCAGCGGCTCCTAATCTGCCTGCCCACAAAAATACACCTCCCTTGGGCTCTCTGCCCACCTCCCCTGTCTCCCGGGAGGACTTGTTTATTGCTGGGTGCAGGGAAACCGTGACCTCCGCTGCCTGCTGTCCCCTTTGGCTCCCTGTCCCTGGAACATGCTGGATGGGGACGTGCAAGGGGACAAAGGTGCAAGGGCCCTCAGATGTGACAGGAGCAGGATGGGAAGGGGGTTTTGCAATCACAAAACATCACATTAATTAAACCAGTGTCAGGCTTAGGGATCGTTTCTGTTAACAACATCCATGCGGGGATTGAGTATGGACGATCCCAAGAGGGAGGAACGGGAGATGTGGAGCGGAAGGAATGGGGGTGAAATTAGTTGCTATGGAGCATAAAGTCAAGCAGGTGAGGATGGGAAAGAAAAGCTCCTCCTGCTGCTTTGGGGCTTGTCTGAAGTGACTGAGGAGGGGGTAGCTGGGGACAAGGACACCATGAGGGTGGGATGATCTTGGTGGGTGGGGATGTGATCCCCATGGCACAGGGGACTGCTGTGGCCTGCCTGCAGCAGGATGAGAGGGGCAACGGGGTGGTCAGAGGGATGGGAGAACCCAGGGGAGATAGGATGAGCTTGGCTGGTCTGGCTTAGCGAAGCAGGGAGCATGAAGGGCACACAGAACCTTCCTGCTTCTGACTCCATGTCCAGGTCTCCAGCAAATCTGCCCTATTTTTCAGCCTTCAGCTTAATTTCTTTCAGCCAGGGCGGCAAGGCCTGGCTGAGTAGCCCTCCACAGGACACAGGGTGGGTCTGGGCCACCCACTGCTTTGTTTGTATTTTTAGAGCGCGCCACAGGCACTAGGTCACTGAAGTGAGTGAAATTCCACCCTGGAGCCTGAAGCAACTCTTCATCCCCTTCTCTCTCCTCAGGGATGGACTGGAGTCAACAGCTGAGCAGGGGCTCAAGTGTCTTGGCCACTGCAGTGCCCGGCTGAGGCAAAGGGCAGTGGGTGGGTGGGTGCCAGTATCTCAGTGGAAGAGCAAGGCAGTGGGCAGGGGACAGCCCTCCCACTGTTCTCACTCCTGGAAGAGTCCCAGGGGAGTGAGGGTCTGGTTGTGCCAAGCTGGAGACCCCACTGGTGGCACAGGGGGGCTGTTGGGGTAAGTGGTCTCAGGGGGAATTAGTTTGGTGGGACAACAGGCACCCAGTGCTGAGGGAGCTGAGGGTATTGAGATGCTGAGATGAGACTGGGACAAATTGGAGAAGGGTGTGGAGAAGGCCACCCCTACCATGCTTGCTCAGTGGAGTGATGAGTTTGCAACATGGTGAGTCAAAAGCTGAAAAGGCGAGGAAAACCTAGAAAAGGAGAATGTGTGGGCGCTTAAAGCAGCACAGCACATCTCCTTGAAAACACAGCTTGGGTTCCTTCATCATGTCCAGAGCAAGTGATGCAAGGGAAGCATCTCACCAGGGCTTGGGCTCACAGGGAGTGAATCAGGAAGGCTGGAGTCCCACCTCTTGAGTCACTGCTAGCAGCACTGACAGCTGCCCCTGCCCCTTTCAGTTGTGAGTGGTGATGGAGTCACAGTCCCCTTGGGTGGCCTTGGGGGATAATCCTCAATTTATCATCTAAGCATGAAATAAAGAGAGATGCTGAAATCTCCCCTGGCATGCTGACCCAATCAGCAATTGTGGCAAGAGATGCTGTGGCAAGGAAGGGCAGCAACTATCAGACCCCTGCTTTAAGGCAAGAGTTTTGCCTGGAAATTTGGCCAACCAAAACATGCTGGAAGTCATCATTTGAGAGCTCTGCCTCATGAGGTGTGAACTATCTGCCTTTCCTGATGACCTTCTAGGAGATGATTTTCTCTGCTTGAGCCACCCAACTGCTTGGCCTCACCTGGTTCAGGTGGCCTGAGCATCCAGCAGTGATCAATCACACATTGCTTTCATCCAGAGATGCTCACACTGATGTGATTTAGCAGGACCACCATTCAAACCTCAGCTTGAACCTCAAAGGTTGTGACAAGGATCCCCTGTGGGAAGGAGCTGAACCCCAGGAGCAGAGGATGCCAAGCACAGTTTTTATTGCTGGAAACAGCCAGATATGAGGACTGGGGTCTTTTTTCTGAGCCATCACACAATTTTGGGAGGATTTTTCCCCTCTATACACAACCCAGAGCATGCCTGCACTTCCCTGTGTCATACTGCCAGCCCGTGGCTCTGCTCCGGGGCATCGCCTCCGGTATTTTTTTTCCTCCAGGCGTTTTTCTCAGAGATCCACCCCTTTTTTTCCAAAACAGGCAGTTTCCCCTAATGGCAAGCACCCAGTGGCCGGCAGCTGATGGCTCAATTGCTTTACCTTATGTACAAAACTTTCCACTTTCATCTTCCCAGCAGAGGGAAGCGCCTGCTCTCCCTGGCCTCTCTCCTGCAGAAGGGAAACATCTGCCCTCCTGTGTTCAAAGTCCCCTCCAAAGAGAAGCCGAGAGTGCACTGACCTCATGGAGTAAATATTTTCCATGACATCTCCTTCTGACATCTCATCTCGGGCTCTGTACCTATAGCTGACCCAGCTCTGGGTTTGCAGCCAGTTCCTTGCTTCCCAACATGTCCCCATTCAATGTCCTCCTCTGAAGGTTTCAGTGACCTCTCTGGACAACCCCCCAGGGACTCTGTTGGCCAAGGGAGTGGCTTCTGGGCCAGTGCTGCTCCTCAGGGACATCAAATCCAGCTGGCTTGCTGTGATGGCTTCTCCAGCATCTCCTCTTGCCTGCTCAGTGCTCTAACATGCCTGTGGCCATGGGGTGATACCAAGCCAGCTGGGAAGCTGGAGCCAGGCATGAAACATCTGTGGGATGCAGGGAGGTTGATTGGAAGTGGGAACAACTTGTCACCAGGCATGGGTGGGGGGGACACTCACTGACTCTGTCCCTGCTGCTCACCCAGCTGAATGGGAAGGAATGGGTGATCCAAGAGGTATTTTCCACCTCCAGCCTCTTGCTGTGTTTTGCCTGTACGAAGTCCTTCCCCAGACTGTCCTTCTCAAGGGGACAGTCACATCTGGTGCCTTTCCCCAGCAGGTCTGGATTTCCTGCACAGGTGCTGCAGAGCCCAGAGCTCTTAATTGTCAAGGTGTTTTATTTGCAACCATGAAAAGTCGTATCTTTCCCCCACCATCAACTTTCTAAGACAATGTGCTGTGGTCACTCTCCTGCCAGGGCTTTTCAAACCACATGCCAAGTCCCAGCTCCAGTACAGTGTCCTGAGGGGGAACAGGGTATTCCATTACTTGGATTCCCTAGGATTAGATCCCTCCCACCCGCCTCTTGTGGAACAGGGAGAAAACACAGAAATATTGGCAAGCATGCAGCACATCCCAGGAAGGTCAAAAGATGCTCCCATCAGCTTTGCAGGCAGCCCTGGGGGGAAAATCACCCAAGCAATTTGCTGAGAGCATTTCAGAGCCTGTTATTTCTGGGGCTTTATTTCTCACCTACAGCAAAGGTGCCTCCTCAGGTGAGGCAAGGAGAACACCTATACCTGCCCTTCTGGAAGCTCCTCCAACCGTTTGTAAAAGAGAAACCATTGTTTCCTAGTTCTTCTCCATGGGAGAAGTGTTGTTCTTATCTACAGGGCTGCTACTGCTAGAGTGAAAACCTGTGTTAAACATCTATTAACCTAGGTAGGTTTAGGGCTTCTTTTTTGGCTCCTCAGTAAGATTTTCCATTTTAAACAGCTCTCTTTTTGGCAGACAGGGAAGGTTTTTCCACCTTCTCACAGCTTGCCAGGTGGTGGCTTCACAGGAATGCTTCAGGATGCAGTGGAGAGCTTGGCTGGACCAGCCTGTGATTCCAGGTATTGTCCTGCACCTGCTGCAGAGCAAGTCTTGGGCCTCCTCGCTCCATCCCATGCCCCTGAAGCAGTGTGTGTGTCCCTGGAAGATTCCCAGCATGGCTGTGAGTGCAGCACTCCCACACTAGATCATCCAATGTGCAGGGTGCTGTCCATGAGCTCTTTCACAAGAGGTTGAGCTCTGAAAATCCATGTGTCAATGGCACATTTTTGCACCTATTTTTGGCTTCTCCTTGGAGAAGAGGTGTGTCTTTGCTCTTGAGCATGTGCTGTGCTCCTCTGTGTAAAACCCAGGTGGATCCCTGCTCCTGGGAGGATGCAGGGGCTGTGCATCCTACCTGAAGGTGACAGCTCAGTGTTGAGGAAATTATTCTCTGCTGGAAGTGCCTGCCTGGATGGACAGGGCAGAATTTTGGAGGTGGGGTGTAGAATCATATTGGATGTATAAACCTTGGCTTTCCCAGAGGCCTGGGTCTTCCCTGGGACTCACATTTCTGGGGAGAGGAAACTGCAGCTAACCTCACCATAAACACAAACCGGTTGAGTTTTGTTGCTTTTTGGGGGGGGGTTCCACGTGTTCAGTTTGAACAATAAAACATCTGTTCCCGAGCCCAGCAGCTGGACCAAAATGAAATTATGTTAGCATCAATTATCCTCCAGGATGGGGAGGCTGCTGGGAGAACGATCGGCGCAGCTTTCCTCAACGCTGAATAACAAATGAAAACAACAGCTTGACTTGGTGGCTCGTGTGTTTCCGGAGAGCTTCCAAACTCCCCACCTGCCCCAGCCCTCAGGTTTGGGTTGCCAACTGCTATGTGTCGCTGCTCCTGGTACCACTGCAAGGTAGAGTGAGGGAGATCCTTTTGCAACAATTGGGGAATAAACCCCATTTTGGTGTCTTGGTTTATGGCTGCTGTGGTGGGGGAGATTTTACTGAATGCACCAAGCATACAGGGATTTTATGGGGGGATGGGGTGGAGTGCAACCACTTCTTGCAGAGCCAGGACGAAGAGCCCCAGCCCGTGGTGGGTGCAGGCAGCCAGCCCAGAGCAGAGCTGGGGTTCACAGAGGGATGGGATGATGCAGAATCACATTCCCCAGGAACAGAAAGGGGCTATTAACAGGGAGAAAAGGGGGAGCGATGGAGCACAATGCCTGTGATTTGTTGGCAGGCGCAACCTCCAGTCCCTGGCAGCACCTCAAAGCAGCTGTGAAGTGCCAGTCGGTGGCGATGCTCCGGCGCGTGATGTGGGGCGCCTGACCCTGGCGTAAGGCTGGGACATGGGCTGGGACACGGGCTGAGACACGGGCTGCCCGCTGGAAAGGGCACTGACTGCACTGGGGCTGCTCCTCCCTGGGGCCCCGCAGATGAATCCCAAGTGCTGAGTGCTCTAGGGACATGGTGGCCTGGATGCCATCCTGTCCCATCCTGAACATGCTCAGCAAAAGCAGGTTATTTCCCCGAATCCCAGTACCTCAGAGAAAACCGTGGTTGTGAGGAAACTGAAGAAAATTACTTGAAATTACCAGGGAAAGGCATTTTTATAAGTGAGCTGCTTTGTACCTGCACAGCCAGATGCTTAAATAACTTAATTCAGACTGCAGAAAATAATTTTGGCTGCTGCAATTTTGAAGCTTCTAAAATAGCTTTGCTGCTCCCTGGGGAGCTGTGAGCAATTTAGGCCTGACAGCTTCTAGCACCCCGTAGGTGAGGTACAGTTGCTCATGGCAGCCTGTAGGGCAGAGCTGGGAGGAAATAGGGCTCCTGGGCCTCGTGTGATGCTCATCATGATTTTTTGGAAGGAAAGTGTTTGGTCTGAGCAGCAGAAGAGAAAGAGGTCATTTGGGAATAACAGCTTGCTCCAAAAAACTGGGAGCATCGAGCACCCAGGGAGTGCTTTGTCTGGCTTCTTCCTTGAAGGTCCTTCTCATGGGGGAAGGTCCCTCTCATGCTTTGGGTTGGAAGGGACAGTAAAGATCATCCAGTTCCACCTCCTGCCATCGCAGGGACACCTTCCACTATCCCAGGTTCCTCCAAGCCCCATCCAGCCTGGCCTTGGACACTTCCAGAGATGGGACAGCCACAGCTTCTCTGGGCACCCTGTGCCAGGGCCTCAACACCCTCACAGGGAAGAATTTCTACCCAATATCCCATCTAGCCCTGCCCTCTGTCAGGCTGAAGCCATTCAACAGCACCCAGCGCATGCCTGAGAAAACTCCTGTTTTCCTCTAATCTCTTATTGCTTTTGGCCTCCAGTCTTGGTAATATCCACAAGCCACACTGGGCCAACACTAGCCCAGGTATCACATCAGTGTGTCACCTCTCTGCTCCCAGACCAGGTGCTGCAGGCACTCCTGGCCTCTTCTACCAGACGTGGAGTCCAGCTGGGAAAATCCCCAAAACTTCACTCAGAAGAGACTTGGCAGAACTAGAAGCAAAAGTAAAGGAAGCTTTGGCTTTATAAAAAATTTGAAAACCAGATCACTTTGTCCCAAAATGACTGAACTCAGCCCAGTATGACTATTTTTTGTTACGTTATGTACTGTACTCCAGCCTGTTTTCCTAACCTTTACAAGAGCGAGTGGATCCTCATTTTGTTTGCCTGTCCCAACCCTCAGTAACATGCTGAACTGGCTGGTTTTGGGTAGGTCTGGCAAGGACATTAATTCCTCACAATATTCCGGTGTTCCTGGCTGTATGAAAACAAGTGCTGGTACTAGAGGCTGGCTTGATCTCAAGTAGTGAGGGAAAGGCTTGTTGGGTCCCTCGTTTCCTAAAAATTCCCATCTGGTGGGAATTTGTCAGCTGGAGCATTGAGATGGGGCTGCCCTGACTCCATGCACCTCTTCACCTCCCAGCCTGCCAGCAAAAACAGCCTGAGAGGATTCTCTGGTGTACTGGGATCCAGAGGGATGGAGATAAGAGAAGGGCTGAGGTGCCTGCACCCTGCCTGATTCTCTAGTGATCTTTTTCTTCTCTTCATCCAGCTTGCAGTGGTCTGCTTTTCCCAGCCTGGTTGGTAATCCTAAGGAATAGGAGGCAGAAGCCTAAATGTCTCCTGAGGAGCTGAATTTTAGTTCCTCTCTATGGCACTGGTGCTCTGGCTCCCTGTAAACTGTCTCACCTCTGCAAGGACTGAGCCTCCTGTGCATCATCCTCTATCCAGAGCAAAATGTGTCCTGAGGGGCCCAGGGTGATGGGAAACAGGGATTTGTGCCACCAGGCACATATACAGCTACTTCTATATATATATACAGCATATATATATGCTGTACATATATATATATGTATATATATACATCAGCTATATACAGATATACAGCAGCTACTTCTGGCTCATTACCTGGAGGAAGCTTTGGAGAGCTGGATGGAACAGAAAATGCTGAGCAAGG
The DNA here is from genome assembly GCA_026261815.1 of Monarcha castaneiventris obscurior. Taxonomy (NCBI): domain Eukaryota; kingdom Metazoa; phylum Chordata; class Aves; order Passeriformes; family Monarchidae; genus Monarcha; species Monarcha castaneiventris. Next base: position 6,219,754 of record JAMPIT010000476.1, read on the forward strand.
CTCAGGAGGGTCCAGGTGTGTAATACAGCTAAAAGGAGGTGGGATAGGGAATAAAGGGGATAAAGCAAGGCAGGGGCAGCATTCTGACCACCACAAGGCATCTGAAACAGGGTTGGATGATGTTGCCCTGTGTGGGCAGCCACCAGGCAAGGGATGCATGGCTCTGCTTTGTCCCAGTGGCTCTGGGGGGCGACTCTGGAGCTTTTCCTTCTGCCAGGGCAGGGCACAGCCTGCAGCTAAAAATGTTGTAACAACATCTGCATCCCATCTCGGTGGGGGTCTGTGCTCTGTGGGGCTCCCATTCAGCCCTGCTCACCCTGAGGCTGCTCCCACCCCAACCTAGAGTCAGCATGACTGCCTGGGGCACCTCGGGAGGGGGGATGAAGGGCCTGGGGGACTGCTGGGGCAGGAACTCTCCTCCTCCCTCTCCTCCTCCCGGCCTCCTCACCCCTTCATTTCAACATACTCCCCCAGCTCCAGCTTGTTTGCACAGCTCAAAATGTACCAAGCATTATCAGTGTTTGCACTCCTGCCACTGTTTGTGCTGGTTGCACTCTTAAGGCAATAAAGTCAAGTTTTGTTTGCGTATAAGGAAGCCATGGGTTTTTCCCCCAACACACCAGAGCTCACCCTAAAACATGGCACCAACCACCCCTGGAAGGCCTGGGCCTGCTTGGGCTCCTGGAGATGATGTTCCTGGGGGAAAAGGGGCTTGGTCTTGTGCAAACACATGGGGTTCACACCTTGCATCACCCCAAGGCTCTGCCTGCCAAGCTTTGAGCATGGTGGAGGCTGACTCAGCATCCTCCCCCTTTTATTCTCAGACAAGCCAAGGTATCCCAGGCCACACAGCCCCATCAGCCCCTTCTTCAAAGGAACTTTTCCCTGGCAAAGCCACTTCCCTCTGAGTCCTGGGGTTAGGAGCAGTGCAGGAGCCAGGTGCTGCTGATGACACGAGGCCTTGGGGGTCCCACAGTGAAGGGACATGACCTCATGTGTGCCCAGCCACCCACTGCTGTCCCCACAGGCTGACACCACCTCCCTCCTGGCTGCTGTCCCTGTCCAGGGGTTAAACATTAACAGGCTGGGGCCAGTGCAAGGCCAGAGGAGTCTCCAGAGTGTCTGGGAAAGGGTGTTATATCTGGAGAAAGCTAGGAAAGTGGCCTCTACTGTGCTGCTCAGTGACCCTCTCCTATCTTGCTGCTGCTCCATCCCTGCTCCTAGAAAACCTCCCTCCATCATCCTCCTCAGCTCCCCAGCTGCTTTCTCCACTTCTCAGTCTGGTCTGGGCTGCCCAGCACATCTCCCCACGCACAGGGTATTTTCCACACTGCCTAAGGCTGAACTGGCTGGGGTGTGTGCTGACCCTCTCGGGCTGATGCCAACTCCCCCACTGTCCCCCTGAGCTCCTGGTACTACTCCAGAACCTCGGGATGGGGCAGAGCCGACGGCAAACCCGCAGCTTGGTGACTGGAGGGTGACCACACCTACCTGATTTTCCTGGAAGAGCAACGTTCCTTGCAACTGATCCCTGGATTAACGTAGGGCATTTTCTCTGCCCTGCCGAGGCACATGTCACCTCTCCAAAGAGCAGCCGCGTTGGCTCAGCACCAGGAACACCCTGTAAACAAGGTGCCTGCTGGCCTGGCTCACGAGGGACACCTGGGGCTGGAATGGACCAGGAAAGGCACAAACCTCACAGCTGAAGTGGGGTTTAAGCTCGCAAAAAAGGAGGAAGAGATGTGGAAAAGGCAAAGCTGTGTCTGGGCAGGAGACAATGCCTCGCCACGATCCAAGATGCAGGTGCTGTGCTGCGGTGTGGCGGCTCACCCTGCCCTCTCCTGGACACCGGCTCGCTGGCAGCCGGTCCCTTTGGGAAATACCCGAGATTTTTAAATGCCCTCCCCCAAGAAAACATCCGGAGCTGTCTGAGGGGTGCAGCTCGCACAGGTCTACTGGGCCAGGGAAGGACTGTGGCATGGAATCATGGATTTGTGGAGTAGTTTGGACCAAAAGGCACCTTAAAGACCATCTAGTTCCAACCCAGGAAAAGTTGCATCATTTGCTGTGACCTGATGCCCCCTTAACGAGAAAGCAATGATGGCTCCCTGAATTTCCCATTATATTCATGGGGAATTTTCCATTTTCCAGACCAGGAGCAAAAGGCTGCAGTGGACTACGCAGTCTCCTTCTGTCTCCATCTCAGAGGAGGTGGATGCTGCTGTGGCACAGCCTGGCTGCCTGCAAACCCAGCACAGTGGCCTCTCATGCTGGGGGTGGTTTCTGGCAGACCAGGGTGGCTGTGACTTGCTCTGGGGAGGAGGCACCCATTCCAGCTGTAATCCACAGGTCTGGAAAGATGCCCGGCATGTGCCTGGTGCCGCCTGCTCCCACCCAGTGTGGGCTGAGCCACACAGGTGGGCACAGGGCACTTGCTGGGGAGCTCAGCCTTACCCAGCAGAGCCTCGGCTGCAGATTATGTTCTCTTTCCATCGTGCCCTCTGGAGCATCTCTCCCCCACCTCCTGCCGCTGCCAACAGCTCTACCCTGCTCACATCCAGACTGGCACTCCTTGGAGTCATCCAGGTATTATTTTCCCTAAGGAACTGTGATGCCAACGTGTTGCAGGAACCCAGCACAGTGTGAGCTCATGAGGCTAATCCTGCCTTAGCCCAAACCCAGGCACTGAGGCATGGAGTGAGCTTGGACTGGAGGCACAATCCAGCCCCTGTATTTTATCCCAAACCCCCCAGACAGGGAGCATGGTGTGATATGGACATACCCGTGGTGCTAATTGCTGCCTGTAATCCCAGGATTATGTTTTACTGCTTGTATATCCCTGTTATGCTCCCAGCTCCATTCCCTACCCCTCACCAAACCACAGCACAGCAGGCCTTGGGATCCTCCTAATTAAACACTATTAACTTTTTTACATCATATTTTTTAATGCAATTTAAAATGACAATACATAAAGATGCAGCTCAGCTCAGAGACCCACATCTCTCCCAGCCTCCAAACACACCCAGCATGTCTCTAGGGATTAGAGACCAAGCAGAGAACCTGAGCAAGTGCCACTGGGATCACAGTGGATCTCCCAGCACCTTCCCTTTGGATGGGGATAAAGAAAGGGCCGGTTTTGGGGTGCACGTGGAGCTGCTGAGGTCTGTCCTGCAGCACAGCACTGCTCGTCCCAGAGGGAGCAGCTGTCTGAGGCATCCATCAAAACTCAGGCACCTCTTTGGGAATGGCTTTATTTCATCCCTGGAGCTGTTTATGGAATTATCAGGGCCAGATGAATGGTGATTTTTGTTCTAGCAGACACACTGCACACTGGGAACCTTGCAGGAGACAAATTCTCCACCTTCCTCCATCCTTGGCTTCAAATAAATGGGTTTAAACCAGTCCCAGCTCTCTGAAGAAGTGCTGCTGAGAGATGGGAAGAGAGGAGAGGGAAAGGGCAGCAGAAGGCTCTCCCAGCCCAGTGTCTGGAAGGTCCTGAGGGTCTCCTTACCATGAACCCAGGTGCCTCCTTCCTCTGCAAGGAATCACATCTGTTCATGCTCTTCCGTCCCTCCCAGTTGCAATACAGACCACAAGCAAGAGGATCTGCTGAGGCCAGGGAGGTGGGACTGGAGAAAATCTCTCAGCAGGTCTTGCTGCAATTCTGTAGAGCTTTTCTGCCTGTAGCTTTCTTACTTTATTTAATTTCACCAGGTCTGATTTTATTGGATATTTCTGCCTTTTATGTGACCCAGTACTCAGAATAGTCCATTTGGGAGGAGGCTTGATCCATACACACATCTCCGTGTATGAAAGAAGGGAATAAGGAGACTCAGGGTACATAAGTGAGAGAGAAGAGGGGGAATTTGATTTATAATCCCACAGTGGGGCACCAGGAGTAGGATTTTAGGATCTGCTCAATAAAAGATTCAAGGTTTCTAAAAGGGTGTCTTGTGCACAACCCCAGAGCCCTTTCAAGCTCAATACCTGAAATTATAAATGTTTTGGAAAGCACTACTCTAAAAGGGAAAAAAAAGAAAAATCCATACATTGATACGTCTTATATGGCAGTCAATGAACACGAGCATAAGTTTTCAGCTCTGAAAGTCTGCCAGGGTGGGTCTCTGCTCCCTCGTCCTCCACGTGACAGAAATTACTCAAATTCTTCTCTTCTAGCAGTCAGGCAGTGATCCCATGCTGCATCAGCCGAGAAGCAGATGCAGCTCTGGCAGGCACTCAGGAAAACACCAAGTGAGCAAGTTTTTCTGCTGCTTCTCACATCCGCACCATTCCTCAGAGCGGGGCGTAATCAGCCTCCATTTGTTTTCATGGCTTCAGCTCCAGAATAGATGGGAATACAAGCTGCAGCAAACTTCTCCTGCTGCCAGGAGCCACAAGGAAAATGGGGATGGGAAAGGTGCACTTCCTACTCTCTGTGTCCTTGAGCTTTCCCTGTTAAGTAATTAATCACTGAGACACCCCAAATCAAGCCTGGCAGGTGCCAAAGATGCCTCTAGACAGACTCCTTACAGTCAAAAAATACAGACATCTGCTATAATTCAATATCCATGAACTCAGCCTGCTTCTCTGGCTGATTCACTTCCCCAGCTAAAACATATCACCCTTCCTGGTGGAGAAGGGAAAGCAAGCTGCATGTGCCTTTATATTACACCCCAACTAGCCTGGGAATATTAGCAAGGTTGTTGGACACCAGCTCTGTTCCTGCAAAACATAGCCTGGGATGGGAGGGATCACAAAGTAGAAGATTTCTTGCATGGAATGGAAAAAACACCAACACTTGAACAAGTGATGGGGAAATGCTTGAAGAAAGACCTTGTATTTTTTATTTTTAGATGATTTATGCAGCTCTCCTGGTAGCTGTGCAGCGATGGAGAGTGTTGGTGCAACCCAAATATTGCAGGGCAGAATGGGGTCCCTCCACTCTCACCTTTGCACGTGGCTGCTTCATATCCTGCTCCCTCTTCCTGAATGCCACTGTGCTGCTGGGGACTGGCTCTTTCAGATAACTCTGCATCCCCTCCCCATGCGGCCAAGGACAGTAAAGGGTGTTTGCTCATCCTCCCACCTCAGCCATGCAACCTACCCAGCATAGCTGCCCTGCTCTGCCAGGCCTGGCATGCCAGGAGTGAGTGGCTAGCAGACAAACACAGCCAATTTCCTCATCTCCAAGTGATTTATATGCCAATGGAAAGCTAAGCTCAGCCTTGACATCCTGCTTTTTATTCTTCTTGGTTTTCCAGCCAGGAGAGACAGGGCCTGAGAAGTTCAGCGAGTGCAGCCGAGATCAGGCCACAAATCAGGGCTCTGTCAAACCAGGCGCACAGGAGCCTCTTTGCCCAACCTCCTGGCTGGGGGCCCCTGCAGCTGATTTATCTGATGCCTGATGCTTCCTTATTTTTAGTGCATGTGCTGGAGTTCCTCATTACTCACAAAGAGCTTATTTGGAGCTCCCTGTCCCCAGGGATGGTCCCTGCTGGGTGTTGTGCAGGATGCCCAGGCTCTCCAAGCAATGGAGGTGACTTCATCCCACAGTCATCTTCAAGCAGCCAGACACCAAGGAAAGAGATGGAGTTTCCTTTGCTGGGATTGTGGGTTCAGGGCAGCATGGTGGAGACTGAGTCAGTCGGGGCTCTACAAAGACTTTCCATGCATCCTGGGGCTGCAGTGAGACAGGAGATGCTCCACAAGCCCATGTGATCAGTGTTTTTATCTCAACCATTGCATAAATGCTATTAATTTCACCCATTCTTGCCTTTAGGCAAGTGGCTTTTGAAAAAATTCATTTTTGGGACAAGAGCTGCCCACCAGCGGCAGAGCTCTGGCCATGCACTCACACGCAAACCAGCAGCAGCAGCTCCTAAAGCCATGATGCTCCAAGCACAGCTCTGGCACAGCCTCTGCGTGGGAGCACACCTAACTTTAGCTCCTCGGAACATGCAGCGAGGTTGAGATTGACTGCAGCCAAAGAGATCCTGCTGGAAGGGGCTTGTTTGCTTAATATGCTTCAATTATCATCATCACTGTTAAGTCTAGCAAAGAGTGCGTGTACCCTCAGGGACATCCTCTGGACTCAGAGAAGATGGACATGAGGGTGTCCTCACCAGAAAAGCCTGTGTAAAGTGGAAGTCAACATTCAGCTGGGGCTGAATCAGCGTCATTGTGGGGTTTATTCTCCAGGTCCACACGAACACCCCGAACATGGATAAGGATGAACAGAGGGGTTGCCTTGTTCCCTCCAGGAGCAGAAAGTCTGGCATCCAGTGCCAGCAGAGTTGCTCTGGCACACAGGATGTGGGACTGGTGGCAGCACTGGACTTTGACCAGCCACAGGAAGGTGTTTATTGCTGCCACAATAACGGCAGCTCCACAGCTGGCAGCTTCCCAATGTGCTGTGCTGGGTGGGGCAAGGACCCCAAGGGGATGTATGAACTTCCCCCTTTCAGGCAGAAGGGTTTAAGATTGTCTTCCTGGGCCTGTTCCCCCAAAGCAGAAGATTTCAGTACACTCCACTGGGGAAGTAGAGTTTCTGTTGTGCCACCACAGGAGCTGTCCTGGAAGTGCGGGCACTGATGGGCAATGCTCCTCCACTTTATCCACGGTTGCTGTGACCTACAGGGCTGTAGCCCTTGAAGTTGTAACTTGATTCTGCAGCCCTATAAATATGACCAGAACACCCTCTGAATATGGCCAGTGCAAAACAGTAACAGTAACTGCAGAAACAGTCATCTAATCCAGTTAAATATAAGGACTATAATCCAGCAGATTATCTGAGTGTGAATGGGGAGCTACAGGGACCCCAGGAGGAGTCTCTGCCCAGTGGTGGGTGCTCAGCAGGCAAGGAGGAATGCCAGGCAGCTCTTCACTGATGTGCAAATACCCTGAGGATGAGTAGTTTTGGAGCAGTGAAGATGGCATTTGGCCACGGAGCAGCCCAGTTCCTAGAGAGGTTCATGAGGAATTTGCCATGGGATTTTTGGGCATGGAGTCAGCTCCCATGTTGGGGTTCAGAGGCTGCTCCAGACCTGTTAGGGGCAGGGTCTACGCCTGGTGATTATTGGAGACTGATCTCTCTCTGAAGCCACCGTGTTCTGTCATGTCACCAGTAAAAGGTTTGTTGTCTGCCAGGGAGCTGCACAAAATGCTCATCTGGTGCCTCCCTGGCATGATCCACATATCCCTTGGGTTTCACACCGGGAAGCTCTTTCTTTCCTCTATTATCATCTGCCTACGCAATGACCAGGTGACACCAGGAGGGCAAAAAAGGGGTTGCCAACAGATTTTTCAAACCCTTTGAGTTTTTTGTGCAAGGAACAACATGTTTGCAGCCCAGAGGAACCTCCAGCAGAGGCTCCTTTCCAGCCAGGATTGCCCCTCTGTCACTTATCTCCCTGTAAATATTCCTGCTGGCTGGATTAATTGGTGCTAAGGCTTCAAGGGCCTGTGAGGAGACATCACCCTTCATCTGAGAAGGAATGATGGACCCTAATACCCCACAGCCCAGTAAAACTGACATGGAGTGACCTGATTTGGGGTGCAGAAGATGCCTGTTCTGCCCATGGCTCCCTTCTCCCTTCATAACTCAGCTTCCTGCCCCTTACTGCCCACCCTTGCCAGTGTCACCAGATAGGAACCAGATCATGGCCTGAGGGCAGGGATCAGCAAAGGAGCCCTGGACCAGAGCTGGGTTCTCATGCACGGGTTGTGCTGGGGATCACAGGACCTTATTTCGGAGCTGATGGCAGTTAGGAATCACAAGGATGGTGTCACCTGCTTCTCCAGCAGCTGGAGACTGACCTGGAGGTTGTCAGTGGGGCCTGGTGTTGCACGGTGCTCCCCCATCTCCCCTAGACCCACGGGCACAACTGAGAACGAATGGGGACGAGGGTGACTTTCCCAGACCTACCTGCACATGTGGCTCTGGCACACTTCCAGGGAAGAGGAGCACATGGGGTAGAGCTGTAGGGCATGGACATTTTTCATTTGCAGCAAAAACCACATTTTCCCTTTTTTACTACTGTAGGAAGCTTCATTTGGAAGAAAATATTACAGCACTTTGCTCGGCTGGCTCTGCAGGACATGAAAAACAAGCAGGAGGGATAGGAGCAGCAGGGAGGAGAGGGCACAGCAGAGGAAAACCTCACCCCAGGCAGTACAGTGCCAGAGATGGGGGAAGCTCCCTTCGTGCCATTTTCCAGAGTCATCTTTGCAGTCCTGGAAACAAGAGCTGGATTCTGGAAACACTGTTGGAAGAGAAGATGTACCATAAATTTTTAACTGTAAGGCAACCCTGAAGAGGCAATAAATATGCCTGCATGCACATCCCCATGCCAGCCTTCACACCTCTTCCTGTTCTGACACCCAGACGTGGTATCTGACCTCTGGGACCTATCCTGTCCCATTACAGAGGCCCCACCTGAGTCCTGTCCAGCATGTCATTCCCAAAGTACGCCCTCCTGTTAATTTTACTTCCCTCTTTAATCCTCCTGCCCTGTTCAGGCTGGTTCCTGTCTGAGTGTCCAGGGCAATCAGGAGGACATGGGAATCCCGGGGCTGATGGCAGAGATTTACAGCTCCTGCTGGAATGGTTCTGAGCTCAAGAGGGTGGCTGGAAGGGCGGCTCAGTGAAGTGCAAAGAAATGGGCAGCATGAGATACCGAAGCTGGGAGAAATACCAGCTCACCACTGAATAATTTCCTTCTGACCAGTCATGTCCTGCAGTCTCTAAATCTTCCTTCCAAAGGATTTAATAAATGCCCTGCTTTCCCTATCCCCCCCAAACCAGACACTCCTGTGGGTAAGGTGGGTCCATCCCCCTGCATCCTCCACAGTCCACAGCCAACAGGTGGGAGCTCATCCCAGTATCATCTCTGTCCATCATGCCATCAGCCAAGGAGGAGCTGGGAACAGTGTCCTGGGAAGGTCTCTGCAGCAAGTCAAGGTATTGGAGATGGGGAGAGCCACTTCTCTGGCTTCTGAGTCACTTTGCAAGAGGACAGGGAGGAAGATGAGAAGCTGGTGTGATGAAGGCACAATGGATACCACACATACATCTGATCCCATCTTGCTTCGAGTTCCTGGAGGAAATGGTCCAGCATACACCAGAGGGATCACATTCTGCTCATCAGCTTCTCCCAAATCTGCTTAGTCCATAAATTAGACTCAGCGTCATGGCTGTGGCCAGCAGCTTCCAGTGGGGCAGAGCTAATATCCTTATTCCAACCTCTTTTTTTGCCTGCATTGGAAGGGAAGAGATTTGAGTAGCTTCATTCCCCATGTGCACTGAATAGGGAGGCAGAGCAATGCCATGGGATCATGGTGGCCTCAGTGATATACCTTAAAAGCCGGAGGAAACTGGAGGTCCTTTGGGGCACTACCAGCAGCAGGCAGGACTTAACAGGCAGTGCTGCTTCTGTTGCTTGCTCCTCGCTCCTCGTTTTATGCCTTGAACAGATTTCACAGCTTTTGGCCAAAAAAAGCGACAGAGACCTGGCCCTAGAAGAAGGCTCCAGCTAGAAACGCAGATGCTGTATCGCTTCTCTTTGCTGGGGGATGGCTGGGAAGAGAGGCCAAGGAAATGAGGGTATATTTCATGTTGTCTTTGCTATTTGGTGCAATGCCAGAGTATTCAGCACTGAGGGAGGAGGGGAAGATTATCTTTGCTCCAAAGAAAATTTAGTCATTCTTCTAGGGAAGTATCCTTTGAGATTTGAAGAGAAGGTGAGCCCTGATGCTCTGGACTGGTCACTGCCCTGCAGTAGGTACAGCTCAAATCACTGGCAGGGATGGCAATTGCCATAGGCCCAGGGTGATGCCTCAGCAAACGCCTTCCTGAATGTGTTCTCCCTCCCATAACCCTGGTGCAAAGCTGGGTGTCCCCCTTTCCCACTCCCTGCTTGCCCTTTCCCATCCTCTTGGCCTAAAAGGCTGAGCTGGAGCTCAGGCAGCCCCTACCTTGGTTGCCTCATGAACACAGTCATTCTGCGTGAGGAGGACCCTCATCCTACTGCAAAACCCATCTGTATCCCCAACCTGGACCGGTGTCAGAGAAGGAATATCCCTGGCTCTACACCATCCATGGCTGAACAGAGCAGTGTGTTTGCTGGATGAACCTTTATCCTGCCTGTGACTGAACCTGTCCTTCACCTGGCCGACACCAGCCCTCCTCCCAGCTCAGCTTACCAGCCTGTCCTCACTGGCAGGGCCCTGGCTGCTCTTCAGGAGGGCTTGGAGGTTTTAATCTTCAGGACTCCTCTGCTGGCTGTGTGCTGGAGGTGTGCAGAGTCAGGAAAAGACAGTGGTGCTGGTTATCCATGCAAGATCTGTGCTCTTTGGGCCAGATAATCTATCCTGATAAAGAAGGGCAGATGCTGAGAAACAGATGAGGGAAGCAGGACACAGGAAAAAACACCCTGAAGCCTTTTTAAGAAATAACACCTATTTATTGGCACAACTCTCACCAGCACTGCCTGTCCCATCCCTGTGCAGGGAAGAACCTGTGGTGCTGAGCTAGTCCCGCTCTCCTGGCAGTGCCCTGGGAGCTGTAATTCCTGGAGTTTCCTTCAGGCAGCTGCAGAGTGGTCCCAGCCCAGTTTCAGCAGCTGTTGCAGGAGAGCTGCCACGGGACGTCCCGGGCTGCTCCATGCCCCTGGGCCCGGCTCTCCTCGCTTACACAAACAGTTTGTGCAAGAAGCCCTGGGCTGAGCCTCTCCCTGGGGTAGAGCAGTACCAGCACGTACAGGGACACGCTGCCCTTGCCCTTGCTCTCCCAGCCACCCCCCAGATGACTGGCATGACTCAGTTGGCATTCCCAGGACCTCTGCAGCCCCACACAAGCTCTGTCCCTGTGGTTTTCCCAACACAGGGCCTGCAGGACTCAGCCTGATCTCTCTCCAGGGCACTGGCTTACAGCAGGCAAATGTTCTCTCCCCAGCCCTTTAGGATCCCCAGAGCCAAGCAGATGCTTGTCCTATCTTCCCTTCACGACATCCCAAAAAAACAGGAGAGTGTGGCACTCCTCTAGAAATGGCTGCAAAGTGTTGGGATGTCAGGATAATCCCCTCTGGCTGGTACTATTCCTGGAAGAAATTTCCCTGCAAGACATAAGCTGCGTGGTGACCTGGCCTCCTGCTTTCCACCCTTTGCAACAAGACTACTACCTTCAAGTCCTCAGCTTACTGAGATACCATATGGATTTTTTTTGCTTCAAGCCATGACACAACTTCCTGGGCTGAGGCTTCAGCAGGATGCAAATTAGAAGAGCAGAGAATCATAGAATCCTTTAGGCAGGGGAAGACCTCTGAGTTCAGTGCCACGTTATACATGTTTTAAATACCCCCAGGGATGATAACTCCTGCACTTCCCTGGGCAGCCTTTTCACTGGCATCAGTGCCACGGACACAGCAGAGCTCCTACATCTCCACAGAGGAGCAGCTATGACCAGGCTTCCACTGCTCACTGGGCACTGCTGCATTTCAGCACAATTCTGCATCTCAGCAGGAAACATGGGACACATTATCCTGCCTGCACCACTAATCTTGGGTCCAAACATCCATCCTTTATGTCAGGGATGGGCACTGGATATCCCTGACACCTCTGTGCTCTAGGTGTGGCAAGCCCATCCTGAGGTATTGCCCCAGGAACAGGCCAGGAAAGACCAAAATGTAGTTTATTATTTTGGTCCCAGTCACCATCAGCTCATGCCCTATGGCTGCTAAGCCCAAGGGACCTGCAAAAAGCCCTGGTGCAGGCAGGAGGCACAGGGACTGGTAAGGCATCCCCTAAAATCCAACATGTTAAGTGTTTTCATCCCGGCCGCTTCCTGGGGAATTTTGGAGGGCAACAGGCAACCACTATCACTCACCCCCAGTGTCCCAGGAGCACGGGAATCACACCAGTCTTGCTCCAGCCGCTGCTCCAACCCCTGCTCTGCAAACACAGCAGCTGCTGCAAGGACTGGCAGAGATGAGGAAAAACAGCAAAGTGAAGAGGAAGGGGGAAAAACAAACCCCTTGGACCCAGCAGAAAAGCCTGAAAAAATCTGGCTGGACACAGGGAGGACGAAGCCCTCCTTTTCCTGTGCTGCCCCCCTCTCCTTTCTCCTCTGTCCCACCTCTAAAATACCGCTGATCTGCCCGTGATCAAGAACAAGGCTCCTCTGAGAAGCGATGAAATCTCATCCTGTGTTTTTGAGGGTATTCTGCTTTGCTGAGAAAGGACGGGAGCTGCCACCAAGCTCCAACCCACGCCTCCCCTCCGGCCCCGAATTGAAAAACAAGGGGCTCTTGGAGGAAGAAGGGGACACGGGAAACATGCCGTTCCTGCAGCTCCAGCAGCTCTTGTCCCTCGCATCTCTGCGGCGGAGGCCCTGGCTTGTTGGCAGCGTTCGGATTGGCTGGGGGAGTGGGAAAGGGAGCCCAGTTTGGTGTTACTGGGCAGACTTGGAGATTTTAGGGGGATGGAGGGAGGGGGCCACAGGCACACGCGCCTGCGTCGGGAGGGGAGCGCGCACAGGGCTTGTTTTGTGATGCTGGATTCCAGTTCGCCTCCGCCGGCGCGCTGGGACACGGCATCAGCTGCTCTCTGTCTCATGCTGCTATTTGGGCGACAGCGATAGGGGGGACAGCGATGGCGGGGGGCGGGGGGGGAGGGCTCTGGGTTGGTGCTGGGCTACGCAGTGCCCGCCTGAATGTCCCCATTGTGCTGCCAGGGAGGGAGCAGGAAGCGCTGGCATCGCCTTGGCACCTCCCCGGCACCCTGCCAGCATGAGGACCCCGGGAAACGGGCTGTGTCCCCCAGGGAATATTTGGGGGGAGGGGTAAGGAGAGGAAATAGGACGGTGAGAAGAAGTTTACAGAATAAAACCAAAACAAGGTCTGGAAGTAAAAAACGTTACCGTGCAGAAAGGGAAAAACACAGCCAACCTCTTTGTCTGCTACACTTGGGCAGTAAAAATGGCATTCTTCTACGGGGACAGTAAGAAACCACCCTGTCACTTGCCCCCAAATGCTAATTTCATCCCAGGTGGCTGGCCCAGCACAGGGCTAAACTGATCCCAGCAGGATGTTTCACCCAGTCCTGAAGCCTCTCTGAGCAGTCCCTGGAGGGCCCCCTCACCCCGCTGCTTTACCACGGGGGGTCTCCCCGTTTTCCAGCCCCTGCCACCTAAACTGCCCATCTCCCTCCCTGCCCACAGGATGGGTGCTGGGCAGGGGCATCTGGGCACCTACACCCGTCCTGGCCACGTGCAGGTGTAGCCTGGGTTCACCTGAACAAGGTCTCGGCCACCACCAGCACAGGCTGAGAAATTCCAAAGCTGTCCAGCACTCCCACACAGCTTCACAGCACAAAATTAAACCTGAAAGAGAAGCCAGAAACTTCAGTGGCAGCAGAAACTTATTTCTTAATTTTCCTCTTTCCTTAGAACATGTGAAAGCCAATTGATTTCTTTAGGCCAGAGCCTAAGAGAAAATTAAATTTCTTTCCCAGAAGGCTGTGTCAGATGCTCTCTCCATTGTCCTGCCTGAAGGTCTGGGGTACCTCTGGAAAAAGTCTGGAGGAAAGGTGCAGGAATCCAAGGTGGAGGGGACATGGGTGAGGAAAACCCCCTAAATTACCCTAACATGCTTGGAAAAAAATCAAAAGGGATTTTGCAGTAACATTTTTAAGAGCATCCTTAGGGCCCTGGTGGTTTGTCAAGGGGAAACGTGGGTTGGTAGGACCCTCATGCTGGACTTCAGGTGACAAGTTATGGGGCTTAGGGGCTTATGGGGCACCCATTAGATTTTTTATATTTCTTAATTTTGCTTGTTCATTAGTGTGCAAACCAGAAAATTGATCGCCCCGTCCTGAGCAGAGGGAATATCAGTAGGCTAGCATGAAAGCAAGCAGGATTTGCTCCATGCAGACAACCAGGAAGGCCATCCTCGTTCCAGTGTCCTGGCGCTTTCTGCGTGATGTTTGCATTAATTGATGAACTTTGTCATGGGGAAGAGCTGACACTCACTCGTTAGAGGAGCACCTGTGGTTACAGCTTTGGGGTGTACACACCAACAACTTGTGGTTTGTCCAGAGCGCAGCATGCCACTGGTGAGCACATGGAGGGCAATTTCCACCCAGGGACACCAACCAGTGCCCACCCAAGGGGGTGTCACCCTCCCAGGACTGTGCATAACCCATGCCACCACCACAGACACGCTGCAAGTCCACTTTGGCCACCTGGCACCTTCCCAGCGGCCATCAGAGAGAAGATGGGGTAGGCAGCAGCAGCTTGGAAGATGCAGCCCTGGGCACCTCTGAAAGCCAAGCAAAGCTGAAGACAAAAGGATTTGGAGAGCTGCGCTCATTAGAGAAGGAAGTGAGGTGTTTTTCCCTTGTGGATGTGAGCTTCTATTCATGGTTCCTCATTAAGGCTCAAAAAACCTGTGGACCCATCCCAACTTTGGGTTGGCAGTATCTGCATTCCTGTCAGCTTGGAATTGTCCATTGGGCAGGTCGCTCAAGGAAAAAAAATCAAAATCTCATGCAATTATAAACCAGGCCCTTCCTTGGGCTCAGTCTCAGCTCAGTGGATGCTCTCCTGGGGTGACCCAAGTCACTGACCTGGCGCTTCTGCCCTCTTCCCATTCACTTCACGGGCTGGCCAAAGCCAATATCAAGGGATTTTAATTAAAACTTCTTTCCAGCCACAGTGGTGGGCATTTAGTCTGTTAATTGCAGAGCAGACAGTCTCTCACTGGACCAGTGACTGTCCAGTTGGCCAGTGTAGCTTTTCCAAGTCAAGAGTTGGGAACATTAGTGCTGAGCACAAGAAGGGTCTTTCATCGTAAGGACACATATAAAACAAGGTGAATGGTCATCATCATCATCATCATTAGGAGGCAGAAGAAAAGAGAACATCATTTTCTTCTGCTGGGTAGGGGTGGAAACTGGACTCAGAGCACATCTCTGCCATGTTGAAAAAAAACAAAATGGAAGAAGGACATATCTGACCCTCACAACAAATTGCCCCATGGCACAACCAGGACAGTTCATTTGCTTTGTACTCACTCCACTCTTAGCATTTCCTAGAGAAGGATGAGCAGGTTTGTGTCTGCTGTTCCAGTGGAGGTCTTGAAGGCTCTTGCCCTGAGGGTTTTAAGATCAACAGAAAGGCCTTGTCACCCAAGTCCTCTAAGGATGCATCTACCTTTTTCATTTACAGCATTAGGGCAGTGGCTCACAGGCACTGTGAGATCCACAGACAGCCAGAAGCCCTTCTCTGGTACCTCTACACAATGGAAAGTCCTGTCTTATCATGTGTTGTTGCTCCTCAAGCTCAAAAATGTCATGTTTTATAGTGCTGCTCTTCATATAATTCTTGTTGCTCCTGTATTCCAGGTCACCCAATTCTCTTTTTATAACACTCAATACTTCCAGTGCTGTTGATACCCCCTCAGTTCTGCCTCATACACACTGCTCAACATGGCTTATTTAATATTTCTGTGAATGACCCAAAAAGGTAGAAGGGCAAAGTCCTGAAGCTGACATTTGGGTAGGTACAGGGGAAACCTTCCTTTTGCCTGACAGTTCCCCTTGCAAATCCAGCCACGGCCACCTGATACACAGCCAGCCCACACCCACCTTCATCCCACTCTCCAACCACACACAGGTCATTTCATACTTCAAAATCCATTGGAGATCTTGCAGCCTTCCCTAAAGGAGAACAGTTTGGCTCCTTCACTGCAGTCCAACCATCCACAACAAGGACAGAGGATGGGATTTGGTGGGGATGTTGGAGATGGCAACGCCAGTTTGGATGAGGCATTGAGGAACCTGGTCTAGTGGGAGGTATCCCTGCCTATGGTAGTGAGGTTGGACTAGGTGGTCTCTAAGGCCCCAAACCACTCTGTGATGGTATGAAAGGAAATTTTCTAGCTATGGAATTTCTCCCCAAAAACAACCTAAGGTTTGGGCTGTTTGCTGCTGCAGCACCCAGCTCTTAGAGCATAGAGAAATCCCATACCACCCAAGCCAGGAAAGAGCGTAACAGTAACAGCCCACCTGGGCTGGACACTACCCAGCTGCCAAACCCACCTCCCTCGGGCCATCCACTCATTAGGCTGATTATAATTACCTGCCAACCTAATTGCACCTTTTTCCTAGGGGAAAGAGAAATGCTGAGCATGGCTGGGAAGCTACTTGTAATTAGAGGGATATTTTTACAACCTATACTGAGTGCCTCAAATCAAGAGAGCAGAGCTTGGCATGCAGAAAGCTGTGGTGAGTATCTAAAGTGCCCTGCTTGTACTCTTCACGACTAAACAGTAGCAGCAGCAGCAGCACAATTCACTTGGCAGACACGAAGACCTCAGCTCTGCCTTCATGGTCTTGGGTGACAGGATTTAAAGGATGTTGTGTTGATTTGCTTGCTCGGAGCTTAAGCCTGGCTTTGCTGGGTAGCACAGGAAAATGAAATGATCTTTAGCAACAGCACAAGAAAATTCACCTTGAAGATAAAAAGGCCCCTCTTCTCCATTTCCAAGAACAGCTTCAGGAAGCCATAATTTGGTCTTTCTGCCCTAAAATCATCGCCAGCTTTCCCCTGGAAAACAGTCCCAGTGTATCCGCAATTGAAGGATACTGACCAGAGGATGAAAACAAGCTGGTAAGGAAAGTTTTTGCTTTCAAGTGCTACAGCTTTGCTGTTTGGAAACTTTCTCTTTTCCATGTTCTCCTTCCCAGGCAATTCACATTTTTCTTTCAATCTTTACGGGCCCAGCCAGGCACTTGTGTGCAGAGCTGTTGTTAGTGTGTCATGGATAGCAACACATACCTAAGGGAAGGAGTCAACATTTGCTGGAAACGAGCCTGGCTGAACTCTCTTTCCCCCTCCCTCATCCAAATGGCCCCCAGCTTTGGAAAAGTTTTCCTCCAACTCTGAACTCACTTGGCCCCAACTGCTATAAATAGTCAGAACAAAACCTCCCGGGCCAAATGCCCTGAATGTTTTGAAAGCTTTGATCCTGCGCTGCTTTTCCACTCATGCAGCTGGAGCCCATATTCCTGCTCAAAGCAGGGGCAAAGAAAGCCATCCATGGGGCTGGGAAGGGGTGGGAATCCTGTGTGAACCCCCTGTGCAGACTCTCCTCACTTCTCCCAAGGTGACGCAGCATCAGTGAAGGAGCAGGAGACAGGGGTGGAAAAGGGGCTTCCAGGAAGGTTGGGGAGGGACTTTTGACAAAGACATTGAGTAATAGGACAAGGGGCAATGGTTTTAAACTGACAGAGGGCAGGCTTAGATTGGATGTTAGGAAGAAATTCTTTATTCAGAGTGCTGAAGCGCTGACGCAGGTTGCCCAAAGAAGTTGTGGATGCCCCATCCCTAGAAGTGTTCAAGGCCAGGATGGATGAGGCTTGGAATAACCTGGTCTAGTGAAAGGTGTCCCTGCCCATGGCAGGGGGTGGACTAGAGGATCTTCAAGGTCACTTCTAATCCAGACCATTCAATGATTCCATGAATGCCTTGTGAGGAGAGCCATCCCTCAGCCAGAGCTTGTAAGCAAACTCTCCTCCTCACTCCCATCACTGTGTTCGTGTTCTGTCCTCGCTGTCCTGTGGGTTGAGGGTGCTTTGCTTCCCCACTCCTCCCTCTTAGTGTGCCTGGCCCTTGTGCACTGCTTGCCTTGGCCAGAGACAGAAGTGGAAAGACACAAACATCAGGGAAAAAAAAACCAAAAAACAAAACAAAACAGAAAAAGGGCTGCTCTTGCAGTATTTCCAACCCATCAAGCCCAGAGTGGGAATCCTATGAGAAAGCTGGATCTCACAAAACCCCAGGCCAAGAGGTTTGGAAAAGCGGCCTCAGGATTTGCATCCTCCCTGCCACCAAGATCTCAAGGGTTTTGGAGGAGCAGAGCTCACACACTTGCAGGGATGCTCAACAGCCTGGGCAGGCACCTAGGCATGCTGGTTCCTCAGGGCAGCATGTCCTTTCCTACATCTGCATTTCCATGGGTTTATGTGTGTATGTGTGCCTCAGAGCTCCCACATCCCAGCCAGGAAAGCAGCTTTTGGCCCAGATGGCTTTTTCCTTGCCACAGCTCTTCCTTTTGGGAGCAGACGCTGGCAAAACTAGTGCACACAGCAGCACAAGGCTTGTGGCAAGGCTAGGGCGGGGTTGCTTGGGATAATTCACCAGCAGTGCCCTGGGAGAGAGGGGACCTCATGCCCACCATGGCTGGCAGGACAGTGGTTCAGCACCAAACCATCCTCCCTTCATGTTCCTTCTGCAGCAATAGTGTTTCTGAGGAGTTTTGCTGCATCCTCACACTAGGCCAATGCTTTCCCCCAGTGAAGTGACTTCAGGATGGCTACAGGACACTTTGCTCCCAAGCAAACCCCGCTTGAAACTCTTGGAAAGGTTTCAAACCCTGCCAGCAAGTGTGTGCCCCCTGCCTTCTCACCTTGTCCCTCAGCAGGACAGCAGTGGTGAAATCATGATTCTCTGGAGATTTAGGGGAGCTGGCATGGGTTTGGGCTGTTTCTCTGAGGAGCCAGCTTAGCTAATCCTGCATTGGGAAAGGGCTGAGGTCAGCCCCATCACCCTCTGTCACTGGCAGGGATCAGTATGGGGGCAAGAGAGCCTGGAAATTATTCCTCAAGGGAAATGATAAATAAAGCAGCTCAGTTTTAAGGGAGCACTGAAAACCCCCAGAGTCCACTGCAGAAAGGAACAGAGTTTGACCTCTTTCTCACCCTGCTGCACCCCATGGAGGGTCAGACAGGGTTTGACCCTCCATGGGGTCAAACCATTTGGTCCTGCTGCCTGGGACTGCACCTTGTGGGGCAGCTGGGCAGGTGACACCCAGCCCAAACAGTGGCCACATAGTGTCCCGCCTAGAGTCACTTTGGAGAATCCATCCTGGGCTCTCCAAGTTCATAGGACTCATCACTTGAATCCTGCCAGGGAGTTTTACCCCCATTTCCCTGCTCATCAATGCCACAGGGCTGCATTCACCCAGCCACTAAAATGGCTGCAGCACCCAGAACCCCTCCTGGGTGGGCTCCCATCACCTCCTGCATCCCAGCCTATGGCACTCTGGATGGGGTGGCTGCTCCCCAGAGGAACAGGCTGTCCCTCAGGGGTTTTGGCAGCATGCTGCCTCCGAGGCGAGAGCTGGCTCGGGGCTTTGTTTTATGTCCTGTTTATCCTGCCGAGAGAAACAGAGGAGTTCAGTGTGCAGGAATCTCGCGTCCTTGCCCTGCTCCCCCGCTGCATGAAAGCTGCTGAGCAAACAGGAGAGAATCAAAGGCGGCTGCGCCCCGTTGGGTTTCTGCACCGCCAGCCCTGCTGCCAGCTCTTACATAAGCTCAGCTCGGGGCTGCGCTGGGGGCTTTTTCCTTGTAAACCAAGCAGCCACCCCAGCAAAGACCCTGCAGCTGTGCTAAGCCCTCTGTTCATCAGGGAACACCTTCTGGCCATGCTCTTGGGGTTTTTGACCCCTCGATGCACAGCCATGGTGCATTCAGCTGGTTGTTGGCACAGTGGTGGGGGTCAGCCAAGCCGGGCTCTCCACACAGTGTCCTGCACTCCCCATACTCAGCAGAGCACCATCACTTCATTTTATCTAATCTCAGTAATTCTGGTGTCCCCAACATAAGAATGACATGGAAATGTCGTGAGGACACCCACGAAGTTGGTAAGAGCACGTCCCCTAAGGAGACAGTCTAAGAAAGTTGGGGCTGTTCAGCCTGGAGAAGAGAAGGTTGCATGAAGACCTCACAGCACCTTCCAAGGGACATGGAAGCCAGAGAGGGACTCGTCACCAAGAACCGCAGTGACAGGACAAGGGGGAATGGATACAAATTGAGAGACAGCAGGGTTAGATGAGATAGTAGGAAGGCTTTTTTTCCTGTGAGGGTGATGAGGCCCTGGCACAGGTTGCCCAGGGAAGCTGTGGATGCCCCATCCCTGGAATTGTTCAAGGCGAGGTTGGACATGGCTCTGGCAACTTGGTCCAGTGGAGGGTGTACTTGTCCATGGCAGGGGATTGGAACTAAATGATATTTACTGTCCCTATCAACCCAAACCATCCTGGGATTCTCTGATTCATCTCATCTCACCCTCTCCAAGACTCAGCATTGGGGCATGTCACCTTCTCCTGCTGGAAAAAGAAGGTGCTTTGTCCCAAATCTCCTATCTCTCTCCTTTGCTCCCAGAGCATCACAGTTTGTCACTGGTGGCCTGGGTGTGTGGCCTTTCCACCAAGCACAGCCTGAAGCACCAGGGCATCTTGATCCTGTCATCCTTGGCTGTCAGGCAGTCGCCAGGTATCCCCAAAACCGTGCCCTTCGTGAGTTGAGGATTCATTTCCCCAGCTCTCCTGGGCATGACCTCTAAGCAGAACAGGAATGAAAACTCTGCAGACATAAAAACATGAAGAATATTAAATCCTCTATGTCTGTGCCCTTCACCACCACGCATGGCCTCACCTTCCCCTCCAGCACAAGGTCATCCTCTGATTTGGCAGGGTGACAGCTGCCAAAGGAGGACAAGGAAGAATGATGTCACGCCAGCTTCTCTTTTCCGTACCTCCCTTTCCCCTCCTCTGTGTGCCTTTCACCACAAGAAAAGGAAGAAAGAAGAGTTTTGTGCTTTGAGAGGTCCCTGGGAGTCAGTGTGTGAGCAGAGGTGGCTCTCAAGGACCCCCTGCCCGCACACTGGTCCCCCAGCCCTGGGGTGGGGTGCCTAGGAACAGCTGTGGGGTGCCTCAGGACCACCACCTGTGGGGTGCCTCAGGAACAGCTCCTCAGACCCTCCAACACTGCCTAGACCTGTCATCCATCCATCTCCAGCAACACTCTGTCATCCTCTACCATGCAAAAGTATTCCTACTTCCTGCATTTTTAAACTCTGTTTAATAAGCTCTAATTAAAAGCAGTTTAAAAAGTCTCAAAGTGCCATTTTTCTAGGTTTCCCCATCATTGAAACTGAACAGCACACAACCCTGTTTACCTGCATGTTCCCTGGTCCCTCCGTAGGGAACTCCTCACTTTCCAGCAGGCACAGCAGAGGAATTAAATCAAATTAACTCATATTTGGAGCAGCGGCAGGATCGGGCAAATCCTGGCTTGGCTCTCTCTCTTTAGACTACATCTTGCAAACAGAAAGGCTGGAAACAATTTTGCTTTAATTACTTTCTTAAATGCAGCCAGCAGATGGTTTGGTAATCCAAATTCATTACTCTTTCCACAGCTCCAGACTGCTGGCTTGCGAACCAAATCCAAAAAGAAGCCAGTTAGAGAGGGACCCATCCTGCCTGCTCTACCAAAGTGCTGGCCAGGATGCCCAAGGCAGGATTTTCTGGGCTGGCCCAGAGGGACAAATTGCAATTGTCAGGGCCACCATGGCACAGAAACAGTCTGAGTAAGCCTGGAGAACCCAGGAGTGCATAACATGGGCCACAGCTTCCCTGGGGAGTATGGCATGGTCTCTCCATGGCATGGGGGACATGGCCTGGCCACACATCCCTTTGTCACTTTGTCCCTTTGTCCCCGGGGGCTGTTCCTATGGTCCCATGCCCAATAGCATTCAAGCTGCTCCTGAAAGGCTCATGAATTAGGCAAGCAGAGTCCTTTTCTTGCTGGCTCTCACCCTGAACTGCTGTGTGACTCCTCACTTGTCCCTTCACTTCTCTGTGCCGGTGTCCATGACATTTCCATGCCAAACAAACTGGGAATGCTGACTGCCAGGCCTACACACCAGTTGCAGACCTGTGCATTGCAGCAGGGTTTTAACACGCCCAGGCTGACCCTTCTGACCCCAGTGGTTTATTCTTCACATGAAGTTCCCACCTCTCCATGAACACCCAGGTGTTCAGTGTCCACGGTGCCCAACCCCAGAGCTCTGCCCCAAACCAGCCCCATCACAGAGAAGAACTAAGTCCATCCAGAAAACCTCACAAACATCTCGTGAAGCCGGGTTGTTTTTCTCGTACCAAGTAATTTGAAATTCTTGGAAGGCAATCAGGAAAGTACAAAGTATTCCAGCTCAGGACAGCCTGGGACTCATTCCTCAGAGGCACAATGGTTGTTTACTCAATCTCTCATACATTAATATCTAAAAATTCATTAGTTCAATTGTAAACAAGAAGTACTGGCTTTACAGTGGTGTCTATTTTACAGTAGTGGTTCCAGACTGAATGCTGATTTCCTTGTTATCCTTCTTCTAATCCGGCTATCAGAGAGTCGAGATCTTGAAAAATCATGGGAAATATTTCAAGCCCATTTATTTCTGGTTTTGAAAGGCATCCCTCTGAAACCCAAGGCCAAAGAGAGACTATTTCAAATCAAAATTGAAGAGCACAGGCAGGGAGAGGAGCTGTTTGTGCCAGGACTGTCCTCTCCCTCAGGAAGAAATGAGGGAAAAGCTGTTCATGGATACGTCTGTGCTGGAAATCTGTAGAAGATTCCTAAGTGTTGAGAGGGAGGGTCCCCAAGGCAGTCACCTAAGAGGACCGGCAATCAGGTGTGCTGGTCAACAGCAGCTGAACATGTGCCCAGGTGGGCAAGAAGGACAATGGCACCTGGTCTGTACCAGCCATAGTGTGATCAGCAGACCCAAGTGACCATTCCTCTGTGCTGGGCACTGGTGAGGCCACACCTCAAGTCCTGTGTCCAGTTCTGGGCCCCTCACTGCAAGAAGGACATTTTCTGGAGCATGTCCAGAAAAGGGAACAGAGCTGGGGAAGGGTCTGGACCACCAGGAGCAGCTGAGGGAGCTGGAAGGGCTCAGCCTGGAAAAAAGGAGGCTATGGGGGGACCTTATCACTCGCTACAACTCCCTGACAGGAGGGTGTAGCCAGGTGGGGACTGGTCTCTTTTTCCAGGTAACAACAATAGAACAAGAGGAAATGGCCTTAAGTCACACCAAGTTTAGATTGGATATTAGGAAATATTTCTTCATTAAAAGGGTTATCAGGGATTAAAACAGGCTGCTCAGGGAAGTGATGGAGTCACCATGTATTTAAAGGAGTGTTGACAAGGCACCTGGGGACATGGTTGATGACCTTAAAGATCTTTTCCAGCTTAAATGATTCTGTGATTCCATCTGCAGGATGGAGATCACCCAGAGCTCATTGGAGCTCACCTCCCCTTCCATCTTTACTGACTGGCACTGCCACAGCGCCTTCTCATGGCAGATCTGTGTAGCCTCAAGCTCTCCAGTGGGTCCCCCTTACAGACCTTTTGGGTCTGACACTTTGCCCCAGTGGTATGAGGCTGTGGCCTCCAGGAGGTTCACCAGGACATTCATGGATAGGCTGGCAGCATTTCCCAGCTCCTTTACAATCCAACAAAACCACACATCTGTTTCAGGCATTATTGTGCTAGGGAACACTGTTTTAGCTCAGCTTTTCATCTCTTCTGCGCAACAGTAATTTGTTTAGGCAGCCTGAACAGGATGAGAGCCACTACTCTGCTTGCAGAGTTAATCAGTCACCTCCACCCCAAGGATTTCTCGCACTCGTGCAGAGCTCAGACACCTCCAAAGAAGCCCCTGCTCCAAGAGGGTGAGGAGAAACAAGGCAGAGAGCAATTTCAGGGGTGATTAGGACTGTGTGTTACAACCTAGCTGGTTGTTCCAGGGACAGAGCCCTCGAGCAGCCTAATCTTGAGGAAATGCAGGAGGAGGAGGAAGATTCCTTGAACAGGAGGTTCATATATCTTTGCTGCTGTCAAAGGGCAATAGCTGAGATTGCAGTGTCTTGGAAAGCTCCACAAAAGCTATCTCAAGGACATCAACAAGTCTGGAAACCACCTTCACTCTCCTGATAAAGGTTTCAGTCAACAAATACACTCTAAGGCAGGTTCCCTGGCACTGATCACTTCCTACTGGCTGGAAATACGTCAGCTTATGTTTGAGTGAAGCCTTGGGCTGGCTCAACCCACAGGTACCTTGTGGAGTTGCATGTGCCTGGTCTCCTGCAGGGTTTCAGCCCTGCAGGAACCAGCCGGACAGGCAGGGGTTATGGGGTGGTCACCCAAGTGCTGCCAACTCACCATCCAAGAGCTCTCAGACAAGCCCTGATTTCAACCAGGGAAGAAATCCAAGGGGAAACACTTCAGAATTCAATCACTCTCCCTTCCTGCCCCATGAAAGACAGCAGGACATTCCATCCAAGAAAATCCGTGAGTCTTTGATCTTCCCTGCTGACTCTGCAGCCAGAGACCTCCATCGAGGAGAAGTCACTGCAGCATCAAAACCTGCAGTGCTGAAGCAATGCAAGAGGTAGCACCTGGCTCCCTGTTAACTCCAGCAAGCAGCTGCTTCCACAGGCACCATGGGAACATCCACTTCAGGACATTTATCTCTGTGTTTGCACACAAATACTCTTCGTTGGAAGAACCCAAAGCTTCCAGTCAGCCCACACCTCACCAAGGAAGGCACCATCTGCACCAAACCCAACTGGGATCATGCTGATGCCACTTCGGCTGGTAAATATCCTGCTAAATACCCAAATATAAATTATAAATATAACTATCCACCTCAGGCCATGGTGGGAAAGGCTCCTTCTACTCCTGCAGGGGCTGGGGGTAGCATCCTGCAGACTGAGCAGGGTAGGACCTCCTCCCTGACCACCTGCAGTGACCACAGCAGAGCACAAAGCCAAACTGCTTTTATGGCTTTGCCCAGATTCCCAACGCTCACCCATCCTGCCCGCCAGCCAGTCCATCCCAGCTCCCTGTTTGTCTTGGATCACCTCCTGCCAGAGCAGAGCTTTCCACAGCAGGGGTCTTCTGTGCTGCCCAAGGGCGGATTTCCTGCTGTTTGATCTAAATTTTCCTGTTGTTTCACCAAATGCCTCCTGATTTCCTTCATTGGGCCCAATCTTTCCATCAGGGAGGCCGCCCTGCAGTCTGGAGCTCTTTGGCAGGGAGCTGGGGGAGAGGTTTGATGGTCAATGAGCAAACACTGCTGGTCTATGCCTGGAGCTGGAGCAGTGGAAAAGACTTCCCTCCCTGCCCAGGTGGATTAAGCACGGACATGCAGTGCCCTCTGCTGATCTAGCCGCCAAGGGCGATGCAGGAAGAGCAGCATCCAAGCAGCTTTGCAAAGCTCTGAAAGGGCAGCCGAGCCTCCAGTTTACCCACGAGCTCTCTACTGGCAAGGCAGGGGCAGCACATTCCTCTTCTGCTGGTGTTTATCACAGCTTGTAGAGCTGTTTGAGGAGCCAGGCTGGTACAAGAGGCCCGTATGGTTCCATTCCCATCTTCACACTTGCAGGTTATAGCTACACCTAAAAGCTACACCTAAAGCCAGGACATCTTGCACAGGCTTCCCAGAGAGGCTGTGGCTGCCCCATCCTGGGAAGTGTTCATGGCCAGGTTGGACGGGGCTTGGAGAAACCTGGGATAGTGAGTGGCATATCTGCCCACGGCAGGGGTATAGGAATGAGATGATCTTTCAGGCCCTTCCAACCCAAACCATTCTGTGATTCTCTGATCTGCGCTACCCTCTGCAGTCCCACTCACCAGGCTGAGCACTGCTGCACTTCCCCAAGCAATGGGGAGAGGGACAGCCTGGAGAGATGGGCACAGCATTAAGAAACTGGAAGCCAATGCAGAAGAAAACATTTCCCTTTCCCCTTGACCAGAGGCTCCCTTTCTCAAGGGAAATGGATTGCTTTACCTTGAAATAGTGGAAAGAAACCGCCTGACAGGGAGGACAGGCTGGTGATACAAACTGTCCTGGGGAGCAAAGGATCCTTACTGGGAACTGCATGAATCATGTGTGAAACAGAGTCACTGCCCGTGCCAGGACCTCATAAATTACTGCTCCTGCTATAGAAGCCTTCCTGGGAACACCAAGACAGACATTAATTAAACAAAGGCCCAGAAAGGTCCCTTGCAATGTTTGTGCTTGCAGGACTGGAGACTGGGGCAGCTGCAGCCCAGCATTGTTACCTGCAAATCCATTATCTGTGGATTTAGCACTGCAAGGAGAGTTTGGTGTGCAAGTGCCTCTTACAAGTTCTCCTGAGCCAGCCAAGGGAACTGCAGTGCAAGGGCAGCTTCCTGCTCCAAACTTGGGCAAAGAACATCCCAAATAGTTTGGCTGGAGTTGGCAGAGCCCCTGGATCTCCCCTATTGCACCAAAGCAAACTTGGTGCTGCTCCTGCAGCAGCACCCATGCAGCTGGCAGGACAGCCACAGCTCAGAGCACCTCACACTGGAAGAAACCACTTTGTTTTCTTTTCCTTAAACCCTCCCCAACTCACTAGAGTGAGAAAAGCTCCAAGTGAGGTTTAAAGGGCACAACTCAGGTAGCAAAGTCCACTCCTGGTTAATAAGATTCACTTTAGGAGATAAGGCTTATTTTCATATGGAGAGTGATAGCGGTTTATAACACTGGCAGCAATCTGACCCCCCAGCAGGTGTACGTGGCACAAGCAATGTCCAGCCTGATAGGCATCTCCTGTTCCTGGGCTGGGGCACCTTCCTCTGACTGCAAGGACTGCATATTCCTTATCTCTGAACATCCCTGTCAAGAGGCAGTGCATTCAGTTTTGATTGCTTTCCCCTCTCCATTGAATTTTCCAGGACTTCTAGGTGATTAAGTGAAAAAGGGTCTGGCTCAGTTTGTACTTGATTCTAAGGCAGGGTTTCCTTCCTCCTTGTCTGTAGCCATGGCTTTTTCAGCACTGCCAGTGTCCTTCCTCCAGGTGACCACATCCCCTCTCTGCCATTGGTCGCTGTTACATCCCACACCCACCATCCTTCAGGACAGAGGAGCCCTCTGTGCCCCCACACTGTGCTCTGGTCTCCGGGGAGCTCCTCCAGCTGACACAAGACTCATCTAAGGGCTGATATGTCAAGTCAAGCCTCTCCTGGAAACCAAAGCATAATTCCAGAGGGGAGGAGCACATGAAACCACACACAGCATCAACACAGGCCAGCCCCAAAACCTCAGTGCCTCTCTCAGGACCTCTGGTTCAGTCTGACCTCTCTCTCTTGAGCACTGTTCACCACATTTCATGGTTGTGTCAGCCCAGGACACTCCTCCTACCAAATGTAGCTGCCATTGTGGCAAACCCTGGCTGTTGTCTAATGAATGGCAACAATGCCATGCATTAGGTAAAGAAAAGAGAGTCACACAAATTCTTCTGAGAGGAAGAAACTGGGCTCAGAACACATGGACCTGATGCCTCCTGGCATAAAGCCTTAATTTTCTTAAGGAATATCCCAAACCCAGCACCTTCCAAGGTACTGACAACCCTTTAGCCTTGCCAGGGATACAGCTGGGAGTGGGTGAGGGGACACCATGAGAATACTGCCATGACCCACAAAGCCTTTTGCCAAAGCCACGTCTGGCCCACACGTGCTGAGAGTGCACTGCCAGCATCTCTGTGGCTGTACCTGATGGGGTGG
The DNA here is from genome assembly GCA_026261815.1 of Monarcha castaneiventris obscurior. Taxonomy (NCBI): domain Eukaryota; kingdom Metazoa; phylum Chordata; class Aves; order Passeriformes; family Monarchidae; genus Monarcha; species Monarcha castaneiventris. Next base: position 6,247,180 of record JAMPIT010000476.1, read on the forward strand.
TACCCAGCCAGGACAATGGGTTCTCCTCTCTGCATTGCATTTTCCTGTTATCTCACATCTGCTGTAAACAGCTGACTGAAGGAATGCTGAATCAGGAGTGCTCAGATGGAGAAAATTCATTTGTTTTTTAGCCACTGCATGGCCCTGTGCCAATTGGAAGCATTGCAGCTTGGGGAGCAGAAGATTTGTAACTCAGTGCCTTGCACCCTGAGGAACAACCTGGTTCCAAACCACGATGAAATGTGCTGGATCCAGGCAATGGTGAGGCCAAAGGGACTCACAGTGCCCCTTTTGGCAACTGAGAATTATTTCTCAGCATCTTCTGGCCTCTCCTTCCCAGGCCTGTGATGAAGTGCTTTGGCTGCTGATGGTACTTGCAGTGGCAGCACTCAGAGCTGCCACCTTCACCCAGGGCTGATGCCAGCCCTGTGTCCTGTAACATTGATGGAGTTACCAGCATGTTGTCAGCTCAGAGAAGTCAACAAAACCCATGGTCATGCTGCAAGAGCATGCCCCAGGCAGGCACACAGCTCCCATTTCCCTGAGCTCAGCAGCCCTGCCTGATAAAAGATGGGATGGAGCTACTCGGAGAAAAGAAGAAAACATTTCCAAACCTGGCTCTGCTCCCATCAGATAGAGAGTGCATGGCACAAAGTCCCTGAGGTGACTCTGGAGTGGCCCCGGGATACCACCAAGCCAGGTAGTGACAGGGAACACCCAGCTTCCCATCCCACTGGGGCTGTCTGGGGCGGAGATGTGGCCATCCAAACCTCCCAGCTGCTGCATCTGGAAAACACCTGCTGGTGCGTCAGGGGAAAGAGGCACAACACCCTGCCAAAGGTCACATCCCAGCCGTGCCAAGGATCAGCAGTGGGAGCAGATTCACCCCACTGCTAGAACAGTGGCTGACCAGCCCCATTACCACTCACAGGCACTGTGCCCTTCCTCAGTCTCCCCAGCTGTCAAAATCACTCCACCCCAAGACCTGGCAAGAGCCAGTCTGGGCTCTTTTACATCTGAGCTACTCCAGCTGTGACCAACCCACAGCAGCCTTTGCCAGGCAGGTGGGGAGGGAGCAGGCAGAATGGAGTGTCCCTTCCTGCTCCCTTGCTCACCTGTCCCGCCTGGATGGCCATGGGGAACAGGGACCCACATTAGCCCGGGGCCATAGAGCACTTCCATCAGACACCCAAAGCTTCCGGAGACCCTACGGCTTCTGATAAAGGAGCTGGACCCACCAAGGTGGTCGCTTTCTCTGTTGTCCCCAAGCTGTCAGCACAGCAAGCATCTCCTTCCATCCCTGCGGTTCCCGCAGGACGACATTGCCATCTGCTGCCTGCTGCTCGGCAGGACACGCCAGCTTGCCTCTGTCACCCAGGCATGGCCCTCCTCCAGCCACCGCTGCGGGAGGGAGCACGGACCCGGCGGAGACTGTCCCTGTGGGGACCCTCCAGTGTCACCAGCTCAGGGGCAGCACCCAGCACACCGAGCTCCCAGCTCCAGCCTGGCACAAGGAGCACAAGGCAGCCGTGCTTCATCCCACCCCATAGCTCCAGGTCTGCCCTACTCTAGGGAACGTGACTGGAAGGCTTGTTTGAGGAACACGCCACCACCCAGCAGCACAGGGACAGTGGGGCCGTGTCCCAAACTGGAGCCATGTTCCCTGCCAGCAGCCCGGCTTCCATAGCCATGGTATAACAAAATGGTGTGGGACGGAAGGGATTTTTTCAATGTCCTCTGCTCCAACCACCCTACAATGAGCAAGGACATCTTCAGCTGAGTCAGATTGCTCAGAGCCCTCAACCTGACCCTGGATGTTTCCATGTATGGGGCATCCACCCCCTCTCTGGGCAACCAGTGACAGTGTTTCTCCTCCCTCCAGTGTTTTACCACCCTCATGCTCTGAGCTGCTGTGACACCACCCTGCCCTTGGCTCTGCTGGTGACTCACCCACCACGTGGGAACACACACACCTCCAGCTCCTCAGCCTTGGGCTTTTCATTTGGAAGCACAAGGCTGGTATTTTTTAACTCACAGCCACACCAAGAGATGTTCACTTATTTTAAACTTGAGAGCACCTACATATTGTTTCACAGCCTAAGATAGGAGATGCCACCAAAGAGAGGAGAAGAGTAGTAATTATGTGCAGTTCAGAAGTTCAGCCTTCAGAGGAGGAACTGGGCTCCCAGCTATACTTGCCACATGCTTTTAGGCTGATCGTTTGAAAGAGGCTGTGCATTTTATAATTGAGATTGCCCACCTGAGGCAGGAGGTTTCCACATCGCTCCTGGATTTATAGATCACTGACACAGACCAAGGCTGCTGGTCTCCAAGAGGGACAATGCCATGGAAGTGCCACAGGGAAAGCTGTAATGTCAAAGGATGTGATCCTCACTATCAATTCCCACTTTATGTCTGAACAGCAGCTGGATCCACTGAATTGGGACCTGCTAAAATACAGTGTTTGAGGATCAGCCAAGCCCAGCAGGCTAATGGCTCTGCTTTGATATCCACTGGAGAATTTCCACTTTGAAATCCACTGGTAGCAGCTGAGACAATTGAGTGCTGGGCAATATACTCAAAAAGCTATCCAAGATATGGGACCCAGCCCCTGGAATGAGGGGGAGACAAATTGAAAGCAAGAAAGGACCTTGAATGGTGCAGCAGTGTCAGTACTAAAATAATCATAAAGGAAAAATAAAACTAATTTTAAGGTGTTTCTCTGTCGCTGTTGAGACAGACACGACACATACAGACCCCACAACAGTTCCAGGCAAAAAGCTGTTTATTCAAAAAAGCCAGTGTAATTTACATTTTTGTATGTTTATCATTCATGTTACTTATCCATTGGTTGCTTAACTACTACAATAAACTTATTGGCTATTATTTAGCTACAACATACTGTAATTGGTTATATACAGCCTGAGCATCCTATGCATTCTAAGCATTCAGAAAAACACCAGGTGCAGCTTTGTTGCTGTGTTCTCTTTCTGTTGTTCAGGTTTCTTGCCTCTGTTTCTCATGGGTACAAATGGATTGTGCTAAGATCTATGTTGGAACCAGACAGGCTTGCTGACCTGTGTGGGAATCCAGAGTGCAGAGAATATTTCTCTGCCTGTTTTGAAGAATCTAACCCCCCTGAACAATGTTGTCTTTGACCTTTATCCATGGAGAAAACTGCCTGCTCTCTGGGAGGAATTAAAATCTACACAGATGTGAACTAGGTGATAGAATATGATGTAAGGATGTCACAGGGTGAAGAATTTAGAAGTTTTAGGTTTGTTAATGTAGTAAATAGATAAATAGTAAAGGTTCCAAGATGGAGGAGACCTTGTAGTTTTTTAACCTCCATCTTTCTTTTTCTAGTCCCCCATATTTTGCAGCAAAAGTAGTTTAGGATGATTGGATGAAAAGTTCCGCAGTTCCAGCCTGCATGTCAGAGTGATTTACTGAACATTGGAGGAAAAGTAAAAAATATCTGTCGTTTCAAGTCTTTAATGGTTAGTTTACCTTTAAAACAGCTGTGAAATCTTGATAAGGGGCCTTTTTCTTGCTTTCTCTTGCCATGCTCTGCTCTGCTATGTCTTCTCTACGCTAGTAGCTGGTAACACTAAAATAAACAACTATCTGAAGAAGCAACTAATGCGTGTTTGCCTCATCCGTCTACTGAACTCCTTGCAAGGACTCTAAAATCCTCTCTCATCAGGAGAGGCTGATTTATGGCACAGCCTGTGTCGACCTGCTGGTAATTCCCACATTTCTCCATCTCCAAACAAGAGAAAATGCTTTTCTCCATGAGGATGGATATGTCTCCTGCCATCAGGAGTGACCACAACCTAAAGAGTCCATGTCACCCCACCTTAGGGCTGCCCTGAGCTATCCAAGAGATCTAGACACCACTGATGGCTGGAGAGGTCACTTGGCCACACACCTTGGTGCTGGTGTGCACATGGCCACAACGGAAATGAGTGGAATTAGGCTTGTCTGAAAGCAAAATCATCCTTTCCCACCCATCAGGGCTGGCACTGAGATTTGCTGTGCCATTCCTAAACACTGGAGTATTTATTTCCTATATTTTCCTCCCAGGTGGCCTCAGATATGCAGTCTGCCCAACCTCCCCCCCAGATCCCAGTCTGCCTAGTTGCTGGCATGTGGACATACCATAGCCCCAGTGCAGCTGTGGCACAGATGCCCAAGACCTGGCCCTGGATATGTTCCAAAATCTCAGGAGAGATGCGCCAGCTGCCTTTTCCTAATGACCCCTGGGGCTGGGGGGATCTCCTGAGACAGGCCCCGGGAAGTCCAGCCAGGATTTCTCCTGCTTTGAGCCTGTAATTTGGTCTCCCATATGCCTTTGTGTCTCTGACACCTCCAGCAATGGGCCTGGGAGCAGTTTGGACAGGGTATGATTTGGATTTCCTCCCACTGTTACTTCTCTGTGGACAGGCAATGTAGTGTTTATCCCATAACTTAACACTGGTAACCAGGGAAAATACCAGGCAGATCCCAGAGCAGTCCAGGGACTGCATGGAAGAAGGAACAACTTCACAAGGAGAAAAAAAACCACAAAAACCACTTTCCTGCATGCTGTAGATTTTGTAACATTTCTTTCTGTCGCAGTATTGGACACGAAAGAAACACGCAGGGTCGAGCAGCAGGTCAGGACCATCAGCAGCAGGGCGAAGACCCTGCCTACCTTTATTCTCTGCTTTTTATATCTTTCTTAAAACAACCATACATTGGTAGATGAGGTTTACACTTCTGCCATTCTATAGGATAGGAACATAGTCTATCATCTTTCTCCACCTTGGAGAAAGGAATGAAAAACAATCCAGAAGTTCAGAAAACAATCTAGGTCGGTTTGGAAAACAAGAGCTATGTTTATAGAAAATGCATGAGAAATTCTGCTACAGAAGTAAAAACACAGAACAATGAAAAATCCAGGGTGACATCTTTCTTCTAAAATCATTGTTTTCTCACCCAGGCCATATGACTTTGTGCTTTCCTAGTGTACAGCATCCCATAAGGCTTTTCCTTGGCTGCATGTTCGGCCCAGAGCTCTCATGCAGGGAAAACCTGAGAACAGGAGAAAATGTTACTCACAGAAAATCAGGGAGGACACTTTGCTATATTTTCCCCTCTTTCAAGAGGCTGAAGAGGAGAATGATGTTTGCGGGAATACAGGACCCCTGAACAACGAATCACGTTGATTACGCAAGAGTCCGTTTATTGTTTACATTACTCCATTCTTATGCATTTCTGTAACTGTCATTCACACGATCACACATGACTCGATTGGATCCTCCACATTGTCCACACGCCTTGCATGCACCTTTCAGGGGACCTGATTGGTTCTAGTCCAAGATGGTACAGTCCCTCTTTATCTACTTTCTTGCTGTCTTGTTATTCTGCCTTCCAACGTCTTCTTTCCCAATTCAGCACTTCTTGCATTCCTCAGGCCCTGATAAAGGTAACTGCACATAACTTGGCTGGGGCCCCTCTGCCAGGATTCTCATGCCTTGCAACAGATGTTCATCAAAATTACCTTTTCTTTCTGCAGCATTTCTTGGTCTTTCAGGAAGAAAGAGGAAGAAATGCTGCAGCATGGGGCATGGGGAGGGACCTCCCCACAGATAGCCCAAAACACTCAGCATGTCTGGAGGGGGATCAGCAATGCCGGGATCCCATGGGACCAGGGCAGCCTGGATCTGCTTTGGGTGGCCTGCATTGGAAAAGGAGTTCTATCCCTACTCCCTGCTCTCTTTACGGCTTGTGAGCAGACCTCAGTTGGTCCCTGCGATGATGCTCCTCCTGTTGCAACAAGATGAACCTGTCTCTGAGCCCTGCAAATCCCTCCCCATGGCTTTCTCTTCTCTGGTTTTTAAACCATCCCCATTTTATGCTCAGTGACAGCTTCCTCATGGCTTAAAGTCATAGAATCACAGAACCATAGAATTGTTAAAGTTGGAAAAGCCCTTTAAGACCATCCAGTTCAACCATTAACCCAGCGCCCTTTACTAAACCATGCCCCAAGTGCCAATTTAAATTACATTTAAAATATGTCTAGCCCCAAACTACATATATTTTAAATCCCTCTAGGGATGGTGACTCTGTCACTTCCATGGGCAGCCTATTCCAGTGCTTGACAAGCCTTTGTATGAAGAATTTTTTCCTAATATCCCATATAAATCTCCCCTGTTCTATTATTCCTCACCCCACTCTGCTTCACAGCAATGCTGCCAAGACCCAGCGAACACTTTTTGGTGTACTGTAGTTGGCTCCAGTGCAACAGAAGGTTATAAAACTACTGGGAGGAGGATTCCAGGATACTGTGAACAGTGATCCTTTAGTTTTATCACATCCAGGCAATAAATAATGGTTTCAGCCCCTTGGAAGCAGCAGCGCCCTGCTGGAGCAGCCTCCTGGGTGCTTGCGTCTGCCGTCACTCAGCAGTAACCTCCTGGCCCAGTTGGCTCCAGCTTCAGAGGGAAATGGATTTGCATGTCTCTGGCTTCCTGTGGGCGTCACAGCATTGATTCCTACAAGTTATTGTATCTAAAGCTGCTTCCAAGACATGGACTCTGATTTACTGCAGGCAAATTATCCAAGAGAGGGAAATCCAGAAAGAATGAGCACTCAGGGAGCAGGGAGTGGGATGGCAACAGCTTTGTCAAGCATCCATCTGGTGCAGTGAATGGTACTGTGCTCTGGGTCATCTTTAAGATGCTCCTGCTGCAGCCCAGGGGTAATTCCCCCTTCCTACATGCTCTCCCAGCTCCTGGCAGCAGGATCATATTCCCGTGCAAAGCCCTCTTCAGCAATGTTGGACTGAAGGCTCCTTCCTTCCTTCCTTCCTTCCTTCCTTCCTTCCTTCCTTCCTTCCTTCCTTCCTTCCTTCCTTCCTTCCTTCCTTCCTTCCTTCCTTCCTTCCTTCCTTCCTTCCTTCCTTCCTTCCTTCCTTCCTTCCTTCCCTCCTCCCTTCCCAATGTCTAAAGTGAATGGCGCTTAATTTTCTCATTATTTTAAACAGTGCAACTATAAAATAACTTTTCTGAAACAAAGATAAAATTAATGTAAAAACAAACTAATATACATCTGAAAACTTCTGTGTTTTCCTTATCCTCCCCTTACACAGCGAGGCTTTTAATTAGGAGGATTTTAGTTTCATCCAAAGGCATCCAGCCTATAAGCGCCAAAAATGTTCCATAATGATAAGCAAAGTACAGTCAGGAGGGACAACAGAGAGTGTTTTTCCAACATTGGCATAGACTGCAAAGGACAGGAAAGATAATTTCCAGAATAATAGTTTTGTTTAACAATGGTGAAAAATATAAACTGAGTTTTGTTTTAAATTAATAGTGAAGACAGCTCAATATAATGTTATAAATCACAAAATAGAAAAAGTATGAAAATTACTTAAAGTGATGATTATAAGTAAAATATTATTAAAAAGTTATTTCAAGTTACAGAAAATGTTTTTTAAGTCTCTTGTGGTGCTCTGAGCCTTATTTTCCTTGGGGATAGGCTTATGATCAAGGCTATGAAAACAGTAAAGGTCATCATTTTCAGACCTGGTGAAACCTGGTGTTTTACACTGGAAGCACTAACAACTCCAGAAAACTGTAGGAGCTGGGTGTTCTGGTCTGTATTCTGCAATATCCCCAGTATGACATCATATCTTTCAGCAGATGAGCTACATCACACCAGGACTTCAGTGGATATGTTTAGAGTGTGCTCAGCTCTTTGACAATCTCCCAGGCAGAGGTTACCTGGAC